>JAUMHI010000069.1:7805814-7853669 GCA_032359435.1 Enteromius unitaeniatus
AAACAGAGGTCGGAACAACCCGGGTACATTTTATGCAGTCGAACAGGTGTAAAATAAATTCTGTGGAAAAATTTAAAGTTTTGTTCATGTATGGAAATTGAGATGCATTTTGGAAAGATACCGTCGCAGACCTTGTTCCAATCTTCAGAGTTAAACGAGACCCCTAGGTCCCGTTCCCATAGAGGTTTCAAAGAATCATAAACTGAAGAATCAGAATGAGTTAGTAAGGCATAAAATTTTGAAATAAGTCCTTTGAACGATTTAACTGATAGTATGGTTTCTTCCAGTTCCGATAATTTAAATCGGAATCTATTTTGTTTTAAAAGAGACTCTATAAAATTCCGAATTTGAAGATATTTGAAAAAGTCTTTGGAGGGAATATCAAACTCTTCTCTAATTTGTTCAAATGTTCTCAAAATCTCAGATGTAAACATTCCTGAGAAGTCGGACAAGCCTCTAGAACTCCAGTCCAGCAATCCAATGCTCCTAATTTGAATAGGAAAGTCTGGGTTCAAGGCCAGAGGGGAGTGGATGGATATAGTTTGGGGGATATTCAAATGTTTTTTCACATCAATCCAAACCAATAATGTATTATAGACAATCGCATTATCAGTAAGAGAGTTTATCTGAGTTATATTATTAATAAACCACAGGGAATCTAATCTTCTTGGATGGCAAGATTGTTATTTTAAATAAACATTTTTGCTTTGAAATCTGTTTTCAACATTGATAATAATAATAAAAAATGTTTTCTGAATATAAGATATTAGCATATTATAATGTGTAACTAAATAACTACAGTAATGGCTACCTATTTATAAAATAATAATTAGAATTTTATATTTTATATGTAACACAATTTTTTTTTTTTGCATAAAAGTATACTATTTTAAAATAAAAAGATATAAAGGATTTAAAAGAACACACGTAAACAAACCTCCTTTACAGTGAAACGATATACATTTATATACAGATGTATATTGTGATTTGCAGAGGTATATGTGCATGTGTAAAGAGGTGTGTAAATGTGTCATGGGTGGTTTATCTCAAGTTAAGGAAAGAATCCAAACACCCAAAAATACACAGTGCAGCAAGAACAGCCAGTGCTCTCCGTTGCAACCTGGTTCTTGGTGTTTGGAATTGAAATTGTGAAATTTAGACAACGGTGCCAAGCGTTACTGCTCATTGCACAATGATCTGACATGTAACAGGCATGTCTATTCTGTGCTGTCTTGCAGTCGGCGTTGCCTTTATGAAGTAGCTTGTTTAGTGAGGACACAGCAAGTCTGCATGATGCACGTATGGATTTTTAACACATCACCCTTCTGCTTTGGGATTGGGGGTGTAAGTTACAGCCCTGAAGGATGAACTGTCTGGATTCTTGTTCAGACAGTTTCATTTTCAGTCTAATTTCTAAATTGCAGTTTCTCACTCTCATACTCACGAGTAGAGCCTGCTGACGGGGGGTAGACTGTCTGAGCTCCACATGTGGTGAACCAGATAAACAAACACTGCCAGCACTGCCATCCTCCACTCAAAAATGACATCATTATTTATCTGCCTTAAACATCTGCTTCGGTTATCCAGTCCAGATGCAGGTATAGAAAGGTTGTCCCTGTTTTATGCAGCTTCAGCGCAGTGTGATGCGTGCACATGTGTTCTACAAAAAGAAAAATTATTACATAATTATGATATGCGTACATTGATTTCACACTTTTACACAACATCAACATGTATTTTTTACACACACACACACACACACTGCTTTTTTGTTACATTAACCATTTTTGTATAATGGTTATTATTGCTCATAAAACAGAGAATGTGAGAGAATGAGATTTGTCATTGATAGCTGTGATGTTCTTGACCTCCTTCACATTCCTCCTCCCAAATAAGGATAAGGTTGCTGACACACTCTCTCTGCCCTTTTCCTTCTACTCTTTCTCTTTGTCTCACATTTAAGGACATACTGTTCTCAAATACAGTAGCTGCTGCACAAGCGATAACAAAAATGGTGGCTTTTTATTTGGAATATAAATGTATATTTATGCGGTTGATTGTGTGTAGATTGCTGGATCAGATTAGGGGAGCGTGTGTGCAATGAAGCAGCTCAGAGAGGATATTTTTGTTATTCCTCTGAGGCTCGGTTGTGTAGGGAATATGGATGGGGGTCTTGAGGCTAACATTTGCTTTGCAGTTTATTGAACTTCTGTTTGAATGTAAAAGTGACACGCTCTACACAACGAATTTTAAGGGTTGTGGAAATAATTGAAGACTTAATTTTAATTATTAAACTATTCACTATTAAATATTAACAATAAATTGTGGAACCAGCATTTCTATTGATGGAACACAAATAGACACTTAATTAAATAGCCTTACTTCATGTTTGTTAAACCCTTGTACAGAAGAAATATTACACTCACAATCATGCTGTTGGTCTGAATATCATCATGAGTGATTTGAACATAGTCATGAGTCAGTTACTTGTTTGTTATTACTTAATTAAAAAAATAAGGTATTCTACTGCAAATTATAGCCAATTATATTAATTTCCAAACAAATTAACAATAATAATAAAAAAATAACATTCTAAATCTGTCAGCCATTCCCATTTGCCCTAAAATATTTACTTGTAATATCCACTGAGATATTAAATAAAGGGTTACTCCACCCCAAAATGAAGATTTTGTCAATAATCATTAACCCCCATGTCGTTCCAAACCTGTAAAAGCTTAGTTCATCTTCTGAACACAATGTGAGATATTTTGGATGAAAATCCATTTAACACAGAACACAGACATTACATACCAAATCGTTGAATAAAGTTGTTATTTTTGTTTTCTTTCCATACAAAAAGTATTTTCATATGTTCATGATAAGGGCCGGATCAACATGGCCAGGGGCCCCTAGGCTACAGGTAGCCCCCCCCAGGGAGGCTGAGGCCCTAGGCTGAAGCCATATAAAGCCCGTGCATTGATCCGGGCGTGTTCATAATATTACGGTTGAACGCAGATGGACTATTCAGACTTCGGCTTTCATACTTTTCTGCACCTTGACAAAGGTAATTGTTTGACAGTCAATGGGACAGTCACAATATTTCATCTAAAATATCTTAAATTGTGTTCCAAAGACAAACAATGATTTTAGAGGTTTGAAATGACATGGGGGTAAGTGATTAATGACAAAATTTGGAGTGGAGTAACCCTTTAATATTCAGCCCATTTGCGTGATTACAATTCTCTGATGGTAATGGTCACAATACATGTAGGTGAACAAATAAAATATATCTTATATATATATATATATATAATTTATTTATTTATTTTTATTTTTTTTCAGTAAGAATTTTGTTTTGTCTTTGTATGTTATACTTTCATTGGAAACTCATTAGATCATTAGTATGCATTATTCGCTCACCCCCCACATTTGTCAATAATAAATATCAAACATGCACAAGCTCATTTCAAGACAAAATATATACATATCACTATCCACTGTAAGCATCTATGGTATGTCCATAAGTAAACTTAGTAGGCATGAGAGTCTTCAAAACCAAATTCCTTGTCTGCTCAGCAAACATCAGATCTTTCAGATCATCAGTCCACCAAAAGCAAAAAAATGACAGCTACCGCTCATAATGTTTATACAGTCTTTACTCAGCAGCATGATTTTAGGGTTGTTCGAGGCGTGGCTGAAATAATCTATGCACAGAGGCTTTCGTGATGGAGGGTTGTTTAGTTCTCTGAGAGCAGATCTGTCTCTCTCTGTCTCTCGCTCTCCTTGCCTCTCTTACCTCCACAAACACAGCTTACCATATATGGCTGTGTTTGTGGAGAGGAAAAGGGTAAGTGCGTGTCTCTGCATTCAATTGTACGACTTTGCACCATCATGTGCCTGCGCATATGAGTGTTTGAGTGGATTTGTGGGTACAAGTGGTCATTCAAAGGACTTTTAAATAACACATTTGTGGGAAGTATTGATGAGAGATTCTTTGGATGTGATTCAGAGTTTACTTAGTGGGCTTACTTTTAAAGACAGCATGAATCAAGTCAGCGTCTTTATGAAAGTGATGAAGCCAATGTACAACACTCACCAAGACTCATATCATATACAGTATGTAAAGCTGTAAACCTGTGTTTTTGAATACTCTCGTTATCTGAATATGAAGTAATGTTTACCGCCAGCACATTGTTTTATATGTGATATGAAATGCGCTGGAAGGCAGGGTGTGACGTAATGTGTGATTTGTCAAGCTTGCTTGCCTATGCCTGCAACTCACAGTGTTCTTAATATGGTCAGACTTCCCAGTTGGAACGAATCAGAGTAAGAGAGAAAAGAACGAGAGAACATAAGGAGTCTCAGACATCATGACCGCCGCTCTGAAGGTTATTGTGTCACGCTGACCCTTGTACAGTCAAAGCTCCTGAGCGTGTCCCAGCGTCTTCCTTGAAAGCAACACAAACAGACGGCTGTAAGCTAGGAATGAATGATCACGTGCAGATGATGTTCATTGACTGTCATTATCTCAATCCCTCAAGACATTAATGTCTGTTTTCACTTCATTGGAGAGAATAAACTGGGCCTCATTTTGCACACTACAAAGATTTCATACGGCGTTTACTGCCAAAATGTCACATTTCCGCACCTCAGGGGTAAATATTCACTGTGAGTTTGTTTACCTTTCCTTCTTCCCACAACATTTTTGGATGAATGTAAGCAAACTGAATTAGTGACACACTGAAATGAAATTCTTGGCTGAAGCTGAAGATTCTATTAATGTTATATTATCTAACAATTAAATGTGTACAATTTAATTTGATCTTTATGGTAACATTATGATATGAAAAAGTTAAATATTATTGAAATAAAGGCAGGGTCTGACTACCCTTAACTGCTCAAGTGTTTTACATTACTATTTTATTTTAATGCAAATAGCATATTACTCACATCTAACATGATGCTATTTATATAATGCAAACAGTATCTACCCCTATTTAAAACATATCTAACTTTCTGTACACTTTTTAAATAGAATACAATGATACAATGCTGTATTATAGTTATGTAAGTGTAAGGGATCAGAATAATATTTACTCTAAACAAACTCAAACACCATTAGGAAAAGCAAATGAATGCTAAATATATAATCGTGTTTGACTGCAATGTGTTATTATCTTTGGTGAGATTGTTGCAGTCATGTACGCATTGTTTGTTTGAAATTCTCCATGCATCAAAATGGAAAATGTGGGCTCTTTCTGGCAAGATATTAGCATTAGTATAAATAATCCTGGATGGTTTCATATGCACGCTGCTTTCTGCATATCATAATTTCTGTTATCTGATCTATTGAATGGAAGGTGTTCATATTTACCGTTTTCTCTTTCATTGGGCACAATTTTGGCACTTCCATCATCAGCTGATTCTGTTCTCCAAGCAGCATTATATAGCAGCCAATCTCATTCCAATCTCACTGCAAGGATAGACAGAGACAAGAGTCGGCATGCATTATAGTGCCCAATCTAACAAGACTAGACTACACTTTTTGTAGTAATAGTACAACAACTTACTTTAGTTTGGCCATTTTACTTTGCTCATTTACTAAATAAAAATATATCTTGTTAAAGATGGTTAGTTTACCCCCCCCAAACAAATGCTTGTGTTTTACTTACCTTCGAAGCATTATGACTTTCTTTCAGACAAATCTAATCAGAGTTACAAATGTAATAAACACTTTTCTATCACTTCCGCTATTTGTCATACACGGAAGCAGAGAACTACTCGAGGTTGAGTAAATTTAAGTTAAGTCAGTAAACTAATTTTAAGACAATTACATATATCTTGCTATTTCATAATTTGCATAGTACGCAATTATCAATCCCGATTTTGTGGTCACTATGCCACTTATACCACACATTTTGTCCATTTAAATGGACTATTGAAATAATTTGTCTTTTAAAAATGCCTCTTTAGTGACTAAAGTAAAATCTGTAATCATATGAGTCTGGTTTTTGTGAAGACTTAGATAACCTGATTGTAGCTTGACTTCTGAAGGATCATGTGACACTAAAGACTAGAATAACGGCTGCTGAAAAATTCAGCTTTGCACCACAAAAATAAATGTAAAATATATTTTAATAGAAAACATTTTAAATTGTAATATCATTCCACAATATCGTTTTTGCTTCTTGATTAAACAAATGCAATCTGAGTTAGAATTACAGACACCTTTCAAAAACGTATAAAATCATACCAACCCCAAAGTTATAAGTGTAAGTGCTTAGATATGATCACATAAAGCAATGCGTATTTAATTTAATAAATACTCAATTATGCAATGTGTCATATAGACTAATGAAGATTGAAGTTCAGCTACTCAAAATCCACCAACGCTTATGTAAATGTACTTATTGAGAGGTTTAACCAATATGTGGTTGGAGGGAATGATGATGATGTCACTGAATGGCTCCTTCCTGCCAAAACAGGACCAGGGATGAGATAATTGACCAATTCTCTGATGCATTTTTTTAGATACCCCAGGGAAGGACAATGTGCTCCAAACACCACATCTGCTCCCCTCCCAGAGTCACCATCAGGCAGCAGTTATACAGAGAGTTACAGACTTGAGGAGGTAAAAGAGACATGATTATTCATGAGAATCATCAAGAATTTACAAGCATAACAATATTGTCATGCTACCAAAACCTGATGACACCTCTTGTTTTTTAATGAGGTGTGGCGGAATATGACGGACACAGTGGGTGTGGCATCAGTGATTCACCAGGTACTTCCAGTGGATGGTGAAGATCAAAGATGTCAATACCGGTTAATATTGTTTTTCCTGGTTCATTGTAATGTTCTGCCATTTCTGTGTGTGTGTGTACTTAAACCACCTGTGAGATCAGAGTGACTATCCATGTACAGTCAGTCAACCAAGAAGGCCGTTCTGTTTTCTGTGATGTGCAGTGAAGAATAAAGCCACAGTATAAAGCACTGGAGCTGATGACACCTATTACACACTTCTAGAGCTTTCGAATCTGACTCACTCTGCTGTAATATCCTCTCAAACAGTAACAGATGGTACAGGCTCTTTCACTGCCTTCAGACATGTTTGTAGGTGAGTGCTGCTGTCTATAGTGTGTGTCTTTAAACACATAAGTGTAGTGTTGTACGTAAAATGACTTTCCCTGCACTAATTAACCCCAGTTTGATGCAGATGTGTTTTTAACTTGACTTTAGCTCTATAAAGGCAATAAAAAATGACTGCTACACAACACTGTCCTGTAATGCTAAAAAAACCTTGAGATGGAGACATCCTCTAATCTTTAACTTGTGAAGACGACACAAAGATTAAACCATGAAAAGACCATTTTCAATGAAATGGGATCTTTTTAAATCTTTAAGCCACTTCCGTATGTGGTTCTAAATCTAAAACAGGTCAGATGTTTTGCAATACAATATCTGTCTGAATTTTACGTCATTCTAGATGAGCGTTCATCATGATCTGGACTGTGATTGGTTCACACAGCAATCTAGTATTTGCCACAATTAAAAAAAGATGATGTGAACAACATCTGAGTACTAATGCTTGCTGGTTTAACGTAGGTAGATTAGGATGTCTTTAAAATTTAAGAATCATCATCTTGTTCTTCTGTCTGTCGATACAGTGTATGATATGACTTAAACCTCTCAGCACAGTCCTTGAAGGCTGTAAATGTAAACCTATGAAAACACAGTCACAGAGTCTGCTCTTTTTGGAAAACACATTTGTTTTGAATGCATGTCTCATGCAATTCACGTCCTGTTTAGATGGATGGGATCTCTGTAGGTTTTTATTGGGTGTGGGTATGTGAGCTTGAGGCATGAGATGTAAATTTAACATGTGTTTAAAAAATTTGATGATTATGATAACAAATTTACTTAACGTACTCAGTGAAAACTAAACTTTACTGGTTTGTGTTTGGCCTTCATTTAGCTTCTGCCTGTATCAGAATGGCAATGAATCACAGCTCAGTTATCATCTTTGTTTTTTGCTTATACAGTTACCAACAGGACTCTTTGCCCTTCAATGATTATGTCCTTCCACAGAGGCACACGTTCCTGTGGAAAACATGCCGTATCTGTCACTACAGCTTCCTGTGTTAAAGAATTACACCCAGAAACGGATGGGTCACAACAGGCCCCTCTCTCTCAATCGTTCTGTCCTTCTTTTTCTCTCTCAGCAGTGTGACACGTTTGATCAATGAACAAATACTTGTTTTTTTGACTTGGCCGGTTCTTGATAAACGTTATTGCGTTGTTAAACTTGCTGCTATTTTGTTGCCGTACTTCATAAAACATAATTAGGCGGATGTTGAGTAAATTTAAACTGTTCAAAATGTTGCTCTGGCTTCTATCTAACATGCAAAAGTGATGTCTAATGCTTAGGGTGCAAGTCTCACTTTGAATAAAAACAAAACTAAATGTTTTTGTCATTCTTTCTGTTTTAACTTATCTTTGAGAACAAATTGCCTCCTTTTTCTAAACTAATAAAACAAAAAAGGAATGTACAAAGAATTCTTGGGATTACAATGGGAAAATGTAAGCGCTTCAAACTGTTTTCTCTCCTTACATGTCATTTCTCTTTTTTCTTTGCTCCTCCTTGATCTCTTTGCCTGCTACTGTACTAATTCTGTGTTTACTGTCAATAAAACTGAGCATAATATTTTATTAGCCCATATATAGGCTCAATTTCTAGCAATGACAACATTTTTCCTGGTTTTCACAGTCTGCTGAATGAGATTACCACTGCCTCTTGTGCACACAGTGAACATATGTTTTGTTGTGTGTTGTGATATTTATATTTGTACAATTTGTTTATTTTATGTCATATTTAGAGATTAAGGAATCTAAATATCTTCACACTATTTATAGCTAGTAAGCTGTACTATGAGATTCTACACAAGCTTAGTAGCTAAGTGAGCACCAAGATCACATGTGTACCTTGACAAATAAAAAAGCAGATCTTCAGAAAAAAAAAAATAATTAAATAAAAATTAGATTTGGTTGTGCATGTATAACCTACCCGGGATGCTTTGTTAGTCTGAATCACCTGATGTATGGAAGATTTTGGACTATTCCCACTAAGATTCCTGGCTTTGTTGAGGCCTTTTCTTTGCATGTGGCTATTTTCATTTACTTTCCACTGATTTCTTTCTGCCTTTCTATTGCTGCCAGAAGATCTCTGCCTGTCTTGTCTTGATCTAGGTTGACTTGATCACACTCAAGGGAATGTGGGCAAGAAAAAACACAGACAAATGATGAGATTTCTTCCAACCCCAATATATATATATATATATTTGTGTGTGTGTGTGTGTGTGTGTATTATATACATGTATGCATTATTATGTACTGTTTAGCCAGTAGGAAATATGGAAATATCAGTAGTATACATTTGCAAACGTTCATTTTTCCTGAATGTGTTTCTGTATACAAGCGATACGAGTGAGAAAAACAGAATAACAGCATCAAATACCATATGGCATATACAAATGATACCAGGTTTCAGACTGCTGGGTTTAGTTAAAGGTGTGGTGGGGGCAGTATGATGTCACCCCACCCCACCCCAAGGTTCTTTGATAAATTACACCGTTATAGCTGGTCCCTTCTATTTCCCTCTAAGGAATGAAGTACTGGGAATGTTTGCAGTCAAACACAGTAACCCAAGGGAGACTGGCTGTCTACGCCAGGTTTTATTGGTACCAAGAGGGTTACGAAATCACATAGACAGGCACATACTAGCTCCATTAAAAGATCCAGCTAATATAGAAATGTATTAAACAGCAAACTCTGTGTCTTTAATTATTAAAAAGTGACACATTTACAATCAGCCAATCAATTTTGTCCCAAAAGTGTGTGAAATAACATCCAGTTAATAGACTGCATTTCAAAATATTTGGCCTATAATAGTGAGGACAAAATGCTCTGATTTATGAGACCAACTTTTTTCTAGCCTGTGCAGTATAAAAAATAGGATAAAATCCAATGTGTCTTGAGGGAAAGGCGTGTTTTAGTGTGACCTGTGTCCGAATGTTGGGTTAAGATAATTTTGTCCACTTAAACAATGGAAGTTCAAATGAAATAGATGTTATTGCCTCAGGACATAACTCGAAGCTCTTTGCTGAGCTGCAACAGTGTTCTTCATGCATCAGGCAGATGGAGCAGATACAGGCTCTGAGTCTGAACAGGGTGACATCATACCTTTACAATCTGAAGGCGCGGCCGCCGGTATCACGTCAGCTCGAAACAGAAGAGTAACCCCCCTCTTTGATACTTTACCAATTAAGGTTCTCGCATTAAGACCAGACAGGACAGAAGGAGGCAGAAACGACCAAGGGGTGTCACTAGTGTTTTTTTCTCGAGTTCAGCGAGCAAACATTTCCTCCAGGGACACTCGTCGGCTCCGGGAGGGTCGTACAGTGAGAGTTCTGCACTGTGCTCCAGTCAAGTTCAGTCTCCGCAGACTCTGAAGGCATACAGAAACAAGAATCACTTCAAGACAAGCATCAAAATGTAAGTTACAAAACCTCTATTCGCTGCTGCGGGTCATGTTTTGTCTTGCACTAAGCGCTTTTGAGTCTGGACAGCTTACTTTTGTTCTGCCTCAAATCTAGGTTCGCTTAGGGTTGAAAGTCACTGACGCAAACGTCTTGTATTTTGCGTAAATGTTTCTTGAAGCGGGATGGGTGCAGCGTAGTGTCCGTAATTGTGCCGGATGACTGGATATCATATTCTTGCCTACTTATAAGTGCCCTGCATGCTTAACGACATGCGAGGGCGTACCCATAAAATATTGCAAAAATTGGGAGACTGGATAAAAGGAAATAAGCTAAAGGCATAATTCATTTGAAAGGCTACATATTCATATTTAATTCATATTGATATTGCATGCAATTTAGAAAAGGTGTATATATCCGATGGTCTTCAGAGGTTTTGGCTCATCACTGTCGTAATCTAATTAAGGGCTCCTCACCAAATAAGGGAAAATATGGAAAGGTCTGCGCTCCCTTCATCCTTTGAAGTAAGAGTGCCCCCCCATGCTCGAGGAAAATCTTGCACGAAACATCGCGACCTCACCTGGATGACAGTCGAGAGACAGTAGGGTCATACAAAAATATTAGGTTTTACAGTAAAAACACGTCTTTTTTTCCTTTATAGGGATTGACGGGGCTAGTTGTCACAAGAGTTATGTATCAGTAACTACAATGTCAAGTCAAAAGTCCAAATACACAAATGTGTTTTCTGAAGAAGTTATGTTGGTTTCAAACACATAGCTCAAACCCATCTTAAATTGGGGTTATTTGGGTGAATTACGTCCTCTAAAATAAAATTACAGTATCATCATATTTTCGTTATTGCTTTTGGTTAAATAAGTGAGCGCAATAAAACCACATTGGCACATGCCGAGTGAATGAAAGCATATTTCATTTGAAAGGTTGGATTGTGTCTGTGCGAATTTTTTTTTTGAAATAAATTTGAGGGTGGGGCAAGTTGTCACTTTTTTTAAATTATATTTAGCAGGCTCCATTGTGACAACTCACCCCACGTGACCTTGCTTCTAGTCAGCCCTCTTGCAATGAACTGTATCTATTTTTCCTGTGCAACAGTGATCAAAATGTCGATTTTGTTTAAGGTGCTTAAATTCACTTTCGAATGTAAACCTGCCTTGCAGGAATATTCTCTGCAGTCTAAAAATGTGACAACTACCCCCTGTCACTTGCAGTGTTATAATTATTGTGTTCAAAATTATATAAAACACAACTTAGCTGCCCATATTTCTCTGTTTGGTTTCCATGTGCACAGAAGCAAAAACAAAGCCACATCCTGTTGATGACAGAGTGAAACACCTTTACAAAAATACCCATGGTGCCATGCTCCCTCCCAGTGTGTAATCTGAGTTTTTCACTGGTGTAGACGAGATGCACATCTGCCTTTGTGGCTGTCAGAAAGTATGTGGGCTATAACCACACTTTTCAGCATGGCATCACACGCCATCTCCACTTTTAAAAAAAAAATCTGTCCTCAAATGAATCTAACATTATAATGATTATACTGAAGACAAGCGATTACATTTATCTTGGTTGAACTCACTACATTGATAGCATGATATAAAAGTAATGAAATTAATAATGATTATTATTAGTAGGGTTTCCCACATTTAATTCCATTATTGTTAACATCCTTCTGTCATCAAGGACACTGTGAGTATAAACTGTGTTGTTTTCAGCTATGCGCCTCAAATAATATTCCCATATTTGTCTAGTGCATATTGGAGTATTTTACAAACCTGTATCTACAAGCCCATTTTGTGCAATATTTTGAGTCCTGTAAAAATACACCAGAAAACCCATCCTGCCTGGTCAGACATGATATTTTTTAATACTTAAAATATGTTGCCTGTGTGAATGTTATATATTAGATTAAAAAAGTAATTCCAATTCTTTCATGTAGCATCCATGATTGAATGAAATTATAAGATGGACGTAAAATATTGCTTAATTTGTTTTAACCATCAATAAGCGTTGTATGCAGGAACCAAAAATCCAGATTGTCCTGCAGGTGACGCCAGACTACAACATGGCTGCAGTAGTGGCTTGTTCTGAACGCCTTGTTTGTTCTTCCTTTGTTTCTGAGCAACTGGCCTATTTACAGTTAGACTGCATTGTGAACAAGACAATATCACATGGGGTTTGAGAAGAATAGGATAATGGTGATGTTGTTAACTGGAAATAAAACCAATGAAATATTAAGTTATCCGAGGACTATGAATAGGCTACCTAGTCATGAATAAAAGTTCATGATCTTGAGCCTGACATGAAGTAACCTTATCGGTTAAGTTTTGAGACTGCTTTGAAACTTTACTGACAAGTCTGAGCGTTTCCTCTATGCTCTGCTAGAAATACCAAGTCTTCCCCGAGCATAAATATGAAGAGACAAGAACAAGAGCGAGAGTATAAAACATTTTGTGGTCATGTAGATGTTTTATAAAGGGGGCGGGGAACTGGAGTGGGGGTCAGGGGGGCATCGGTGGCTCATTACATGAAGGGCATTCCACAGATTCTCCTGGAGAGACAAACGCTGAAAAAGCTCTAAAGGGAAACATTCTTTTTGGACTGCGTCCTCACACACTGTTTTGGCTCATTTGCCTTATTTAGTCAAATGTGGGATTAATGCGGTTCTAAACTGTTATGTTTTGTGATTTTCTCCTTCACAGCGGCTCCAAGGAGGACAGAGATCCGGGCCGAGAATTTTATTTGCCCACCTTGGGCATTCAAACACCTCTTTAGACATATTTTCAGCTTTCTCACTCATCTAATTTGGATTTTCACTTAGGTTATTTGGACACCTTTGGACAACTACAGTTCATAATTTGATGAGCGGTGGCATTACATCAACACAGGAGTATGGCATAGTCGAACATTTGCTTAGATTTAGTCTGGTTTCCCGGATAGGAATTAGATTAAGCCAGGACTAGACCTTTGCTAATTTAAGACATTTTTAGAAACATGTCTTACAAAAATGCATTATCTGTGAGCATTTGAAGACCAAACAATGTCAATGATGTATTTTAAGATAGCTTTTTTCCAGTTTATGTAATCTAGGACTAGTCTTAAACCCTGTTCGGGAAACTGCCCCTATGTGTTGATAACACTATTTAAGCATTAAATTTAAGAAATATTTTAAACATATGACACAATATTATTAACAGAGCTTTAATTAAATCAAGTTAAATGCAACATACTCCTTATTTGAAGTATTTTTGTCAGTACATGACAACAGAGGTTTACATTGCGTAATATCCTGTAACATGTGAGCTGTTTTCAGACCAGTTACCAAACACCTACAGATAAAACGACTAAATGAATGGCACCCAATGGCATACTGTCATTCAGCAAAACTGAATCAGTTTTATGGGATAATACATGTTTGTAAATGTCCACGTACTTGTTGTTGAGAAACACAAATGCAATTAAACGCATGTTAGCCTGATTTCAGTCTATTCTTTTGTTTTCCCTTCCAGTCACATAACTTTGGAAAGAAGAGCACACAAATTGTACAATTCCACAAGACTCCACCCAAAAAGCGAGACAGCGAATTAGTGCAGGAGAACCGAGTCGATAAAAATGAGTCAACACACACGCCCCCACCAGTCGAGCGCCGCCGCCGCCGCTCCCCTATCCAACGCTTCTCTCTCCCCGGACAAGGACGCAGACATGCCCGCTACAGAGAAAGATCTCGCCGAGGACGCACCATGGAAGAAGATCCAGCAAAACACATTCACGCGTTGGTGCAACGAGCATCTGAAATGCGTCAATAAGCGCATAGCGAACCTGCAGACGGACCTGAGCGATGGGCTCCGGCTGATCGCGCTTCTGGAGGTGCTCAGCCAGAAGAAGATGTTCCGCAAGTACAACCAGCGCCCCACGTTCAGACAGATGCAGCTGGAGAACGTCTCTGTGGCTCTGGAGTTCCTCGACAGGGAAAACATCAAGCTGGTGTCTATAGGTATGTTTTGATTTCAATCGAACGCCGCACTTTATTGAATATCATG
The DNA here is from genome assembly GCA_032359435.1 of Enteromius unitaeniatus. Lineage (NCBI taxonomy): Eukaryota > Metazoa > Chordata > Actinopteri > Cypriniformes > Cyprinidae > Enteromius > Enteromius unitaeniatus. The sequence goes on from JAUMHI010000069.1 coordinate 7,820,405, forward strand.
CAAGTTATAAAGCAAAGCTTGTTGCAGGCAGTAGTGACCCGGCACGAGCAGGGCATGAAATTTAGCGCAGGCCACAAAATAACGGGAAAAGGGGATGGGAATCGAGGCCTTTGCGGCCACGGATTGTTTTGTGCACGGTTGTCACAAGTTGCACGTGTTTTGTTAACTTTTTGGGAGTTGTTGCTCAAGTTAAGAGATTGCAAAGGCGATTAAAGCTGTTGAGAATCTGACAAAGAAGCGAGGAACCACAGTCGCTCCATTCAACTTGCAAGTCCAGCCCAGATTGTCGTAAAGAAGCCGCATACATCGTGGCGAATAGTTTAGGCTGGTTTAAGACTAGTTTGAGAGCTAAATGCAGGAAAAGTGCACCAGAAATCTCCCAAGTTGGTGCAATGAAAGAACAGTGAAGGATGAAAAACCGTACTGTTTACGGTTTATATTTGCTTGAAATCTGCTTTTTTGTATTGTCTGAGTTCTCATCAGTGAACATTATCACTGAATATGATCTATTATCGATCCGCAAGGACACGCCTTCCTCTCAGGACGAGCACAGCTGTCTTCATCAAAAGTTAATGTGGTTGTTTTGGGTGTCAACGGTTTAACGGAGGGATTACAACATAGTTGCACAACATCGTTTGTACTAGAGATGTCGAGACACGGTTCCTTCATTCAGCGCTGGTTGTGATTGATTGACTAACACGGTGACGCCCTCTAGTTTATGGCTCATTTCAAGCAGAAGCTGTGAATCTGTCCATTAGATCATGAGTTGACTAAGTGCGTGAAGTCTGATGATGAATTCAATGGTAGTGCGTATTTGACAAGCATAGCAATAAGCATTACTTGGTCATTCACTAACTGAAGTTCATTCAAACAATACTGCGTTAAGCATTTCCCCTTTATTACAAATCAAATTGCTCAGCATATTAAGGGAGAGGATGGGTTATTGTAATGGGAACTTAGCATGAATTCTGTCCCTTTTTTGCTTTTAAATCGGCATTCAAATCGAGGTTTACACACAACTGTGGTTTTCGTATTCTTCTGCTTGATTTAAGAGAATCTTGAGATTCAGAATCAGTCACATGATCAATGTCGTAAGATTTAATTTTAACTTTATTTCAGGCTTTTTTCGAAACCTAAAGGTTTTTTGTCATTTTAAAGCTTAACTCGCTCTTGAATTGTAATATTTTTAGTCCTGGTAGATCATTCTGTGTGTAATTTGTTCTCTTCCAGAAGCCCAGACTATCATCGGGTATGCCACAACCCAATGGCTGTAGGGTTTTTTCTTTTAATGCGTTTCCCAACAGTGCCCAAAGGGCATAAATAAACAGGCTCTTAGATGGTGCAATCAAGGATTATTCAGCAATTGCTCAATATTCCTACTTCGAAACACCTTCATCACTTGCTGTTAATATGAGCAAACAATTTCGCTGGACTGTGTGGCTTGCCCACAGATAATGGTATAATTGTATTTTATGAAGTCTTTAACCATGTATGCGAGTTATTTGCATTATTTAGGAATTTAATATGGTTATTTGTTGGGGAATGGGGTTTTCTAGTCTTTTTTTTGGTAACTGGAACTGTTTGTATCATTGGCAGTGTACGTGGTTTGGAATAAGAACATTGCGACATGAATGTGCAGAGAAATACTGAGCAAGCATGAAGATGGTATGCGTGTACCCCTGTCATGACAGGCCCCATATTTTACCTGTCTATATGAATATAGTGCTGCCTTCCAAAGCTTGAAAGAGGATGACAGCCCTGTATCTCCGTCTTCATCTGGGTGGGGCTCAGAAAAGAGCTTTCAAGTGTGGAGCCTAGAGACGTGCTAATCTGTTTCTTCATCAGGCATGCTAGTTCTTAAATGTGATGTAATAAAACACGATCTTGATCAGCATAGTCTTTTAAACCAAATGTAGGACACTTAAGAACATTTGATGCTGTTCATCATGATGCTGAAGTTGCTCAATGCCAGTCAGAACAATGGGTTTGAGTACAACTGTCGTAGTTTAGCTTGTCAAAATGAGTTGCAAGTAAAAACTTGATTCTGTTGTGTAGGTGAAGTGTACGCCTAGAGGTGCATAATAGAGAAACCTTAATTAATAGCTCAGAGCCTCTGAAATTCGGTAAAATAAAGAATCCTGTGTATTAGATTTGTTCTGACTACTTGAGTTTAAGTCTTTCCCTGTTTGTCACGTGATTGTTACATATTCTCACTATGCCACACACTTTTTTAAATTTTTTTATACAAGTATTTTTATACTAAGTTTATACTAAGTAAGTTTTAAGCTTACTTTAAAGACTTTCAGAGCCAAATGAAGACGCATGTATTCTTTAACAGGTCAATGACTGAGGGAGGCTGATGTTTCTGTGCTTTATTGGCAATGCCAGGATTTCCTGTTCATATGGTTCACAGTCAAAGGAGAACAGCAGTAGAGCCCTTTTTTTGCTGCCTTTGTTGCAGAGGTATTTTTTTACTATTTATTTTCTTCATGGGGATTAAAAAAAATTCAAGTTCTAAGAGATTAACCGAACAAACCAGCTTTGAGATAAAAGCTCAACTTTAACTTTTTTATTTTAAGCAATAGTGTACCTAATAGAATGATACCTGACATAATTCTATCATGCACAATGCTTCATGGGAATGGGAGTTTGTAACTGAGCTCTATTGACATGGTTATCTATGGTGTTGTAGTGACAGCTCGGTGGATCCTGTTCAGGATTACTGATAGTTCTGTGTTAGATGTTGAACTTGTAATCTCTCTCGATGTATATATTGTTGCCTAATGTCTGAGCTCTGTTGTGAAGGACAGAAAATGAAATGGATTTTTCTTCTGGATTCCAGTGGCTATACTCCAGTGCTCCTGAAATGTGCAGCTGCTTTAAATATGATAATCTAAACTGATACTTTGGGTGTACTTATGCCTACTTGCACCAGCTAATAAGTGGCATGTGTGCGTGATTGTGTACCTTCACACCCTTCACCACACTGGAAAGCACCCCATGGCAAGTCTCGCAACCCAGCCTCAGTGTGGTTTTTATCGTTTTTGTTTGTATCGTCAGTGCTCTCTTTAATTGGGCACACTTGAATCTCCCAAATTTATGCATAAAAGAAAAAGGTGATTTTTGCACTTGAGTGGCTCTTTGTGACTCAGATGTTGAAGTTCCACTTTACTTGGAAATGTTAAGAAAGGTCTTTTTTTAAGGTCGTTGTCACCGTACTAGACAAAGCCGCTGCATGGAAACCACATGAAGCCATCTGCCACGCGCTCTGTATTCTCCGAAAAGCCTCATGACTACAAACCGAGACTGACAAATAGGTAGGTAGACTGGATAAACAGGGACTCAATCTTGGACTGGAGACAGTGAATTAAAATGTGATTTAAAAAAAAAAATGCGTCTAGGCAATCGATGAAAGGGGGGAAAAACTCTTCCTCTGCTGAGCGTAGATAGCAGCAATTCCGTTTTTTTCTCTTCCTTTTTGGAGATAAGAAATTGAATTTGGCTGAAGTTAAGCTAATGCAGAGAAATGGGCTGTTTTTTTGCTATATTTTTAGACTTGAGGATATGACTTGCTCACTTTGCTTGAAGGGTGATGGACGACAAATAAGAGAAGTGCAAGCGGGATCAAGAAAAGGCGGGGCGGTGTTTCCTAATGGGTATAATTGCGTGACACTAACTTGATATGGCAACCCATAGAAGAATGCATCACCAACACCAAGTTTTTATTTATTTATTTTTACATGCTAGTTAAAGACCGTATAAAGAAAAGGGCAGGGTGATTTACTTTTGATGTTTTCTGGCAAAGAATTCAGCACAAGTGGCACTTATCTGATTGTCCAAAGACATTTATCTCCACTCTTATTTAAGAGCCGAGATTTATGTTAGTAGTCACAGTGGCAGAACTACTGATGACTGGAAATATCGCTGAACATGGCCACATCTTCAGTGATCTCGTTAAAATTTAGGCTGGCCTTGTAGGTCTATGAAATATGGATTGTGGCACTAAACACGCTCTATTGGCTTGACATAATGAAAATCTTATGTTTAACACTTATACTCTCCTGGCCTGTTTTTTGAGGTGAAGTTGATGGAACTGGGTTCAGTCCAGTTGCTAAAGAACCAAGCCAAATGACAATCCAGCTCTGTCAATATGGGGTTTTACAAAAGCACTACCACAGCAGTTTTCTGCTCTAGTCAGTTTTCCCTTCCTCACTGCTTCTCTTCCTTTCCCTGCCTCCTCCTCTTCCCTCCTACTCCCAGCTGTAACCAGAAACCCCTGTGCAAGGGAATGGGTGGCCTGCCAGGATCAAGTTTGCTTCTGCCCTTTTAAGGCTAAAAAACCAAGGGGAACATTTCCAGAGAGTGAGTGAGAGGGAGGGAGAAAAGGAGGGAGGGACATTTGGAAGTCATAGAAAGTAAAAGAAAAGGAAGTTTTCTTGCAGAGTTCATGCTCCTAAAATCCTGTATTGGATGTGCTCAGTTTTGAAAACCAAAGCCAGGTCGAACAGAATTTGACATTTCTGTGCCACATGGTCCTCATTAAGACCTGAGGCACAACATTTGTTTTCATGCTTTTTTAGGTTCTTCAAACTGCTGATGTTGGAGATAGAAACGTGCTTACAAGTACTAGTGGCATTGTGGGCGACCCATGTGGTATACAGTGTGTTTCATGGCATTGACTGAATATATATATATATATATATAAATAAATATATATATATATAATAAAAATTTAAATATATACATTGAAATATAGATTTTTTTTTTTTTTCCCTTCAGTGGAACTTAAAAACACTTCGGTCCAAACAGCTTTATTTTCCCAGAATTTGAACTAAAAATATTAGTCATTTTAGTTTTTTAGTCATTTTAGAAAAGAAGGGTCAGTCCTATCAAGCTTTCCGTGTCTCTGATTGCATTTGTGTACAGGCGTCCTGACCACGATGATAAGACCTTTTTGGAATGTGTGCAATTTCCTCAATCCTCCTCTACAGCCGTTCACAAACACAAAACCCCTACTGCTGGAAAATGACCTCAACTTTGTGAATGAAAAGTTATTTGGCTAATTATCTTGCTGAAATATGTGACATTTTCTTATAAAATGCATCGGGGAACGAACACTCCTCCTCATTCTCGCCATGTCTTTAGACATCTGCAGTGTGTTATGTAGTCTGGCAGTTGTGGGGTCAAAGTTGAGGGCTGAGGTGATTTGGCAGGTCCAGACAAGAGGGTGAGTCATGGGAATGAATCTGTGCTCTGATCCACTACTGATGACACGGCACTCCCACATGACTTGGAACAGGAAGGCCACAATTTACCAACACTATCTCTGTCCCTCTTTGTCCCAAGTTCTGGTTGTGGCAAACAGAATATGGTGGTCCGACGTGAACAAAATGCATGCAAATCAAATGTTTGTGTAACACATTTTCTACCAAGATTACTTACTTTGATTGGCGGCATATTTTTACCTTTAAGCACAATAATTGGCAATGTGGTTTAAAAAAAAATGCTCCATCAGATGCAGTTTGTAGATAAATTCATCCAAGAATGTTCTATGACTTCTCATGTCTCCTGAGAAATAAGCATTTTGGTCACTAAATATTTGCTTTGGTTATCTTTAAATCTTTAGATTTGTTTTGGATCATCAGACATGATGTCATGAATGCATTCATGCAGAAAACATCAGGTTTAGTCATCAAGTGACTGGGCAGGAATGCCGCTTCCTTTGGTTCCAAACACAAGCCATCTCTGCCCTTTTGTATATTTTGTCTCTTAGTCACTTTTTTTTTTTTTGGTTCTCTCCCTCCCTTCTTTCCAGCATATATCTCTTCCTCAGCCTCCTTTGATTTATCTCTTACTCACTGCCAGCTTTCTCTCTCGGATGTGAGATTCATGTTTTGGGAATTTGATGGAGAGCTGTGAGCACAAATGACCTTACAAGGAATGAGTGTGATGTGTGTTTCCTGCAGTGTGTGGTGGGAATACTGCAGCAACACAGATTCCTGTCATGTTTCATATGTTTGCCATTGTGTGCAATGCGTCACCATGCCTGGGTTCCCCCCCTGACCCCCACTCAATACATTTAGACATGTTTGAGGATGATCACGTGGTCATGCGCAAACCAACCAGTTGATTTGCGAGCCCCTTTATTTAAGCATCTCATGCAATGACCATAATGAAATATAAAAATGCTTCATGAGAATGTTGTTCTTGTACCATTTAGTTAATTATTAAATCAAGAGCACGGTATATGTGAATGCCTCCTGAGAAATAATGCTAAACCTAAATCAGGCTAATTACATGGGACTCTGACTGCTGACAAGTAGATCCTTTCGTTCAAACACTCCCGTCCCCCATCCCAAAATCACCCCAAAAAATGGCCTAAAACATCACATTCCAAAAATCTACTGAATGAGTAACAATGTAATATGTTATCCACAGCATGCTTTTCTGTCTGTGAGGGTGGGCCGCTGGGGGGGTGATATAAAACTGGGGCCATCTTATTTTGAGATATTAAAAGCAGATAAATTCCAGAGGCCCTAAAGGGCAAAAAATATACAAAAAGACGAAGAAAAAAAATTGTACAGCCCCTTGTATGTCGGTGTCATTCAGTAAAGGTAGGGCAGGGCTTACAAAGTCCGCCTCTAATACCTTAAACAAGCATCAACATGTTCCCATGTAATAGCACTCTTTTTGTTATATATGTCTTCTCTTTGCTGCCATATCAGCTAATCAGACCTAATAGTCACCCACTCATCATAGTCTGCACTATTGTTCTATGTTGATTTGGGTTTGTTTCTATTCTAATATTTCGCTCCCGGAAATCGGAAGAGATATTACAGATTCTAATATCTCTTCCCTGTCTGTACCCATGTAGGAATGAAATTAATCATAAACCGTCAAAGTCAGCCCAATCTATGGGACATTCCACTAGAGCGGACTCTGGAAGAATTTGGTGATGCTTAAACTTCCCCTTCCAGCACTAACCATAATGGTGCTTCTTTATGGGCCTATAAATTTCCATATTATTGCTCCGATGCTGAAGCACATGCCCAGTGTGTTTGGTCTGCGAATAAAGGGATCAAAGGGGGTTCAATAGCACCTTCACCAGAAGCCAAGATGAATTCCAGCAGGCTCTGGGGGCTCATGGTTTGTAAACCGCACCGGGAGAACAGAACTAGAGAAAAATGTGAATGTATTATTTTACATGGCCAAGCAAGCACTGGTGAATAGCTGGAATGGGTCAGGAGGGGGGTAAAATGTTATGTGAGATCTCACAATATACAGCGCATTAATTTTAAGTCTATTTCTGAACCGATGAAATGCTTGCTTTCCTCATTGAGACAATGATTTGCTCATAGATTGAGTTTTGCTAAAGGGAAAGTTAACCTAAAAATCAAAACGGACCTCTGCTGAAAGTCTGACTTCTCAAAACCTTTCAATAAGTTAACTGTAATGCACATTAAAATTAATCCTACTTGACCTTCACGCTATGGTTCATTTGGAAATGTCCCAAAAAAGTCCCTTTGGTTATGAAATGCCAAATCAATATTTCCGAAGAGTTTTATTGACTGGTATGTTTACACATACAAGGAATTTGTTTTAGTGACAGAGCTCTACATTGCAATGACAGTGACAAGACAAGAGACAAACAATCTACAAAATAGCATAAACCCTCTGCCATCTTCTGAGGTCAGATTTGGTAGCTGAGCTGAACCAGGCCGTTATAGAAGTGCAGAGGATGGATTCAGTGATTGTGGTGTAGAACTGTATCGGCAGCTCCTGTGCCAGGTTGAACTTCTTCAGCTGACGAAGGAAGTATAATCTCTGTTGGGCCTTTTTCAAAATGGAGTCAATGTGAGTGTCCCACTTCAGGTCCTGGGAGATTGTGGTGCCCAGGAGCCTATATTGTAGCCAGCTCTGTGGAGACTAAAGGGAGAGCAGTGTTCCTCCTGAAGTCCACAATCATCTCCACTGTTTTGAGCGTGTGAGCTCCAGGTTAAGACTGCACCAGACAACCAGCTCTTTAACCTTCTGTCTGTAATCAGACTCGTCACCGTCCTGGATGAGGCCTGTGAGTGTGGTGTCATCTCCAAACTTCAGGATCTTGACAGAGGGGTCTTTTAGAGGTGCATTCGTTGGTGTAGAGGGAGAAGAGCAGTGGGGAGAGAACACAGCCCTGAGGGGCGCCAGTGCTGGTCTTACAGGTGCTGGATTTGATTTTTACCTATTCTCACTAGCTGTCAGAAAGCTGGTGATCCACTGACAGACAGAGCTAGGGACAGAGAGCTGGATTAATTTGAGGTTGGAGGAGTGATGGGATGATGGTGTTAAAGGCAGAGCTGAAGTCCACAAACAGGATCCTCACGCAAATCCTGGTCTGTCCAGATGTTGCTGTACATAATGCAGTCTCATATCGACTGCATCATCCAAAGACCAGTTTGCTCTACAAGCAAACAGCAGGGGGTCCAGTGAAGTCCTTCAGATAATCCAACACCAGTCTTTCAAACTTTTTTAATGACCACTGATGTTAGAGCTACAGGTCTGTAGTCATTAGTTCCAGTAATTTTTGGTTTCTTTGGGACCGGAATGGAGCATTTGAAGCAAGAAGGGACTTCACACAGCTCCAGTGATCTGTTGATGATCTAAGTGAAGATGGGGGGCCAGCAGGTCAGCACAGGTTTTCAGACAGGCTGGAGTCACATCATCTGGTCCTGGTGCCTGCCTTTTATACTTCTTGAAGGCCTGGCCCACCTCATCTTCAATACAGCAGAAGTGGGGAAGAGGGGGGTTGCATATTTTTTTCAGTATGTCTGTTATATCGAAACACTATCTCCTCCCTTTGTCCCCTGCAAGGTTAACTGCATCCTCGGTGGAGCATGTGTCAGTTAAAAAGGGAAGTTCCTCTGCATCACGCAGCCCTGCCCAAGTCCTCCCCAAGGCATGCGAGTTCTATCAAAGAACAATTATACATCTTGGTTTCAAAATATGTCTTGATTCTCTCACTGTCCCAGCTGAATTGGCCTTCACTTACATGCCAAATGCAGCATAGTATATAAGTGTGTTCTGTTCATGCTTTGAAGTAGTTTTAGGTTTTCTCTTCAAGCTTATAACCACGGATGGATGGGCGTATGCTCTTACTAAAGAGAAATAACAGGGGAAAGGGAAGTGTGAAAGTGTTGTATGAGGGTGGCGATCGTGCTACGTATTATCAGATCTTGATGTTGACACGGAGGAGCAGCTAGAGGAGGAGATGGATTTACATTTATTTCCATCTTCGTAAGAAATTAATAAGAGCAAAGCAAATAATAAAAGGCTACCATTCTTTATCAATCTCTCTTAGATTTCAAACTGAATTTTTTTTCTTTTTCTTTTTTTTTTCTGAAATCCTCAGAGGGGATTGTGATGGTTTAGTTTACAAACATATCCTCTGATTATCATGTACACAATCTGAAGTCATGTCTGCATCAAGTCAGAATGTTTCACATATGCAGAGCAGATACAAGCGCGTTATTGTTTGGTAATTATTTGAGGAATGGTCTGCAGCATATTGCACCGTCTTGTGCTGAATTATAAAAGGATTTGTTCCAACTTTAAATGCCCTCAGATGAAGAAAAAAAAATACTCCAATGTGTTTTGGCAAGCTCTGTGTAACTCTTATTTCTGCCTCTGTGTTACAGACAGTAAAGCCATAGTTGATGGGAACCTGAAGCTGATCCTTGGTCTGATATGGACTCTGATTCTCCATTATTCCATCTCCATGCCCATGTGGGATGAGGAGGAAGAGACCGAAGAAAGCAAGCAAAAGACGCCCAAGCAGAGGCTGCTCGGATGGATCCAGAACAAGCTGCCTGAGCTGCCCATCACCAACTTCAGCCGGGACTGGCAGTCAGGGAAAGCCCTTGGCGCTCTGGTGGACAGTTGTGCTCCAGGTGAAAGACCTGAGATGGTGTTTTGGTGAAACTGAGTGGCTTAGTGGTCTGAGAGTTTTTAAGAAGTTTGGTGTTTCCATTAGGCATGATCAGCCTACATGAATGATGGGATTAAATTGCTTAAAGTATATACATGTACAGCATTTTGTTTTTTAAATAAATTTAAATGCATAAATATTCAGAGATCCCTGCATGAATTTTGACTAATAACAAATTATTTATTGAATCAAATACATTTTAATTACAAAATATTGTCAAAGACAAGACCAGTAAGTCATTTTAAAACGAGTCTGACACAGTCTTTAGAAAATGTGAGCAAATGCAATCTATATATTTGTGTTTTTGGTTTGAAGGTCTCTGTCCAGACTGGGATTCCTGGGACCAGACCAAGCCTGTGGACAATGCCAGGGAGGCCATGCAGCAGGCTGATGATTGGCTTGGTGTTCCTCAGGTACTTTACCTTAGATATGTCATCTCAGGCCTTTTCATTAACTCCTGAATAATCAGAGAACAAAATGTTCTAGAGCCCCCCCACCTGGCAGATTTCTAATTCAGTGCAGCAACTGCAGCTTTTGTGGTTTCATCATGACCTGATTTGGAAAGAAAACCATTGAAAAGCATTTGGCTCTGTCACGCCACATGCTCATTTCACCTTGGTCATAATTGTAAAGTTGGAGTATACCTATTATTACAGTAAAGCTTGTGGTTCAACAGTTGTTGGTTTTTTGTTGTTTTTTTTGTTAAAAACTAGACAAATAGGGAACTGAGTCAAATCACTTTTTTCTCCACTCGTGTATCGAAACCTAACCAGTGAGGTTTCTTTGTCACAGCGTGTGCTGATGGTGTGCCAAGGCTGGCATGTTGCGTGCCGTCAGTTATGCATGTGGTTAGGTGTTTCCGTCCCTAGGGCTGATGTTACTATGATACAGACTTCTCAATTTGTATCTTAATAAACTTTTCGTTCGTTGCCATGACACGATACAAACACCATGTTTTACAAAACATTTACAAATTGCATGAGTTATAGGTGGTTTAGGTTAAATTGCATGCTTGTTTCTTCACCAGGTGATCACTCCAGAAGAAATTGTTGATCCCAATGTGGACGAGCACTCTGTTATGACTTACCTGTCCCAGTTCCCCAAAGCCAAACTGAAACCTGGTGCCCCACTGCGGCCCAAACTCAACCCCAAAAAGGCCCGTGCCTATGGACCAGGTAAACGGTGACCGGTTGGATATTTAATGTGGTTTTTTATTATAGTTATGTATAAACTGATTGTTTTAATGAGTGTTTGAGACCCAGTTCTTGGAAAGTGAAGAATCATGGGTATTGTTTTGTGCCATGCAGGTATTGAGCCCACTGGTAATGTTGTGATGAAAAAGGCTGTGTTCACTGTTGAGACCATCAGTGCCGGTCAGGGTGAGGTTTTGGTTTATGTGGAGGACCCAGCCGGACACCGTGAGGAGGCCAAAGTTACAGCCAACAATGACAAGAACCGCACCTACTCAGTATTCTATTTACCAAAAGTCACTGGACAACACAAGGTACTTATAAGTGTTTACCTGAAAAAGATCACTCTGTGGAAGCAAAACGTCCTGCCTGGTTTTTAACAGACCTGTATCTGTTCTCTTAGGTGACAGTGCTGTTTGCAGGGCAACACATCTCCAAGAGCCCATTTGAGGTGGATGTGGGAATGGCTCAGGGAGACTCCAGCAAGGTCACTGCCCAGGGCCCAGGACTTGAGCCTGCTGGCAACATTGCCAACAAGACCACATACTTTGATGTCTACACAGCTGGTACTTGTCCTTAGTATAATAAGTTATGCTTATTTTGGTTTTCGATGATGCTTTAAAATAAAGTATATAAAACAAGAGTAGCAAAAAAAACAAACTAATTTTTTAGTTTAATTAAAGTACAAACTAAAAAAATGTTTTAACAATTTTCTTTCTCAGGTGCTGGAGTAGGAGAGGTCGAGGTGGTCATTATGGACCCCAGCGGAAAGAAGGGCACTGTTGAATGCAGTGTTGAGGATAAGGGCAACAGCAGTTACCGATGCACTTACAAGCCCACCCAGGAGGGCCAGCACACCATCTATGTCACATTTGCTGGGGGGCAGATCTCCAAAAGCCCTTACACTGTCCATGTGGGAGAGGGTAAGATCCAAAGAAGGGCTAAGCATGAATATATTATAAGACGGGAAAGGGAAGTAGGTGAAAGGGATATGCACACAGGATTCATTTTAATGAGGCATGGAAAGGTCATTGAATGGCATGTACAAAACTTCAATTTTAAAAGTTTAGGCTTCTGTTATCTGTCCTTGTCTGTATTGCTTTTTTTCTTGCTGTCTTTTTCTTCTGTTTTTCTTCACTGGCAATTGTCTCTCCTTTTGAAGGACGGGTGTCGTCTACATCTACTGGTATCTCTCCTTTTCTCTTTGGATCGGCCTCCTTTTGGCTTTTGATGTCATTTCCTGTTTCCTTGGATATGTCTTGGGTACTTGACCTGCTGCTTTTGTCAATTTCCTGTTGTTTTCAATTGCCCCTCACTTTAGGCTACAAACCCTTTTACATTTACAAAGAGCCAATGAAATAACATGACATAATTTTGGACTGCAGGTTATACTGACCAGAAAGCGTTTAACTACCCATATAAGTGCTAATAGATGTGCATTTATCTGGAGACTTATATAGACAATGTTGTCCATGTCCTTGTAAGCCAAGCAAAATTCCTGTGACTCAGTAATGTGTGGAGCAGTAGTCAAATGGAATATTAAAAATAGTGTTTTATTATCAGACCACCAGTATTATTCAGCACTGTTGCAGTCATTCTTACCACTTCCTCTTGTAAGGTTTTTTGGATCAAGACAAAGAAAGATAAGAATTTATACCACGAGTAGCGCCTAGTATCTTTCCGCCAGTATGCTGTTTTTTTCCTGCTTTGAACAGAGTTGCAGTAGATGTTTCTTTTATTTCCAAAAGAATCGAAATTACACATTTCAACTTGTTACTTAATTTGTAAATATACAGTAAGACACATTTACAGTACTGCAGTGTACAATCTCTCTGTTTTGCAAGGCATTCTATTTTAAATGTTAAACATACTGTTTGAAAGTAGACATTGTATATGTTAACACCAGACTAATTTAGTAGCTAGCACCTACGTGGCTTTTCACAGACAGTGAACATTTCAATCCTGTCATGACCACAAAACGGCTGTTAATAATACCCAATAACTTATGCAAGGATATCATGCGTTGAAAATTGTGACGCCCTGTCTGTGAAACCGTGCCATGTATTTTATATCTTATGTAAGTCCTATTCATTTTTTACTTATTTTCTGTCAAATCCTTTCTTTTTTTGTAAATTAGAAGGGAACCTGGTTCACCACAATTTTGTACTAACTTGGTTATCTTCTCACCAGCCTGCAATCCAACCCTGTGTAAAGCCAAGGGCCGTGGGCTGCAGCCTAAAGGTTTGAGAGTCAAAGAGACTGCAGAGTTCAAGGTTTACACCAAAGGAGCTGGCACTGGAGACCTCAAAGTCACCATCAAAGGGCCCAGTGAGTGGATGCAATGCTCATTCACAATATTCCGTGTCAGAGCCCTTTGTATTAACTTTAGCTCATATGTAACATGTACTGTAGTTTATCACCCAACAAATAAATGTGTTACACAGAGGGTCTTGAGGAGCCCTGTAAGAAGAAGGATCTGGGAGATGGCGTGTACAGCTTTGAGTATTACCCTTCCACACCTGGCAATTACATCATCACGATTACATGGGGTGGACAGCACATCCCGCGCAGGTAAGTAATTGATCCCATGCAGTGGTTTTCTTTTATCAAGACACATTTCAGTTCTCTCATTGGCAAATGTACATTTCTTTTTCTTTTTTCCAGTCCATTTGAGGTAAAGATTGGATCTGAAGCAGGACCGCAGCAGGTCAGGGCATGGGGTCCAGGACTGGAGAGTGGTGTGGTAGGCAAGTCGGCTGACTTTGTGGTGGAAGCTGTCGGGGATGACGTGGGCACTTTGGGTACGTTCCATTAGCACTCTTTGAACTGCATACAATTGTATTTCTTAAATCCAATACGAACTTGGGAATTTTTCCATTCAGGTTTCTCAGTGGAGGGCCCATCCCCGGCTAAGATCGAATGTGATGATAAGGGAGACGGCTCCTGTGATGTGAGGTACTGGCCCACAGAACCGGGCGAGTATGCAGTTCATGTGCTCTGTAAGAACGAAGACATCCAGCTCAGCCCTTTCATGGCTGAAATTGTGCCTGCTCCAGGAAAAGACTTCTACCCCGACAAGGTAATAAATCTGGCTTCTTTCTAGAAACATTTAATGTGAAAAAATATTCCTGACCTGAGCAGCTGGTAGTCCACTCTAAATGAGTAATATTGTTAGTTCTTATGATGTTAATCATTTTGTAATTCAGGTGAAAGCTCATGGTCCAGGTCTGCAGAGCTCTGGCCTTTCAGTCGGCAAACCAGCAGAGTTCACTGTGGATGCCAAACTAGGTGGCAAAGCTCCTCTGAAAGTTCAGGCTCAGGTATGGATTCTGCTTTATGGCTTATGACTGACTCGTTGCTCTCAATCAAAGCACTAACAAGCTCTTTTCCTCTCAGGACCGTGATGGAAACCCAGTGGAGGTGCAGGTGAAGGACAACGGTAATGGAACATACAGCTGCAGCTACACCCCCCGCAAACCACTCAAACACACTGTGATGGTGTCCTGGGGCGGTGTCAACATCCCAGAGAGCCCATTCAGGGTGGGTAGTCTTTCGGATATGGTTACCATCCTTAGAATTACTAATGAAATGTATTTTAATGTGTTTTCAATGCATTTGCTGTGTAGATGAACATTGGGGCAGGATGCCATCCCAATAAGGTGAAAGTATCAGGACCTGGAGTGGCCAAGACTGGCCTGAAGGCATTTGAACCAACATACTTCACTGTGGATTGTGCCGAGGCAGGACAGGGTAAGAACTTTTAACTCTAAAAGAACTAAATGCAAATATTTTCATGTTTTTTTTAGGGCAAATAAGCTAACTGTTGTTTTTGTTTTCTATCTTTCAAGGTGACATCAGCATAGGCATCAAATGCGCTCCAGGTGTTGTGGGACCTGCTGAGGCTGACATTGATTTCGACATCATTAGAAATGACAATGACACATTCACCGTCAAATACACCCCCCCTGGAGCGGGCAGCTACACAATCATGGTGCTGTTTGCTGATCAGGTAAGAGGAAGCAAAAGTGTATGTGGTGAATGGTCTAGTGAGGTTTCTTTTATTCAAACTCGTTTTTTTTTTTCTAGGCCATTCCCTTGACACCCATCAGAATCAAGGTTGATCCCTCTCATGATGCCAGCAAGGTTAAAGCAGAAGGCCCTGGGCTCAACCGCACTGGTGAGAAAAAGTATTTAATAAAATGGAAAAAAAAAATCACAAATAGACTGACCAACCCGTTAAGTTTAAAGTTTCAGTTTAGTTTAAAATTGAATCTCCAATGCTGTAATTTATTATGTTCAAGGTGTGGAGCTGAACAAACCCACTCACTTCACTGTGAACACCAAGGCCGCAGGCAAAGCTAAGCTTGACGCTCAGTTCACTGGACCCACCAAGGGAGATGCGGTCCATGACTTTGACATCGTCAACAATCATGACGGCACCCACACTGTTAAATACACCCCTGTTCAGCAGGTAAGCCAACGTTGTTTGTTGTAATCTTCATGACTGGCGATCCTTGGTTTTGAATATTGTAACACTGTATTGTATTGTACAGTTTTCTAAATCATCTTTAGCCATTGAGTACTGTTGCTATCTAAGTGCTCATTTTCTTTTGTAGGGCAATGTAGGTTTAAATGTCACCTATGGTGGTGATCCCATTCCCAAGAGCCCGTTTGCTGTAGCTGTTGCCCCATCCCTGGATCTCAGTAAAGTTAAAGTGGCTGGTATTGGAGATAGTAAGTTATCACTTTACTTGTCTAGCTTTCCAGTTAACCTGAGAGTCATGAGTGAGAGTTGCTTTGACTTCTCTGACTGAATGTTACGTCTGTGAGAGGTTGTAAAAAAAGTGCTATACAAATAACCTTTGGTTGGATTAAATCAGCCGTAACCTTTTTCAAGTCACAATTATCTTTTCTTTGTTTTCTAGCAATGACTGTTGGAAAGGATCAGGAGATCACAGTTAAGTCCAAAGGAGCAGGTGGTCAGGGCAAGGTTGGCGCCAAGGTCACAGGTCCATCTGGCAAGTCGGTACCTTGTAAAGTTGAGCCAGGCCTGAGCCCAGAAACCAGTCAGGTCCATTTTATCCCCAGAGATAAGGGACCTTATGAGGTTGAACTGACATATGATGGCACCCCCATCCCTGGCAGTCCATTCCCCGTGGAAGCCATTGCAGCTACTGACCCATCTAAGGTAAGGCAGTTTAGAAATCTAGGAGTTAATGTTGTCTTGTTAAACTGGCAATAATGTTTAAGGCGTCAGGAAAAGCTCTTTGTGGGGTGTTTAAGCAAATTACGGTTTATAGAATAATGTTGCACGACTTTCAGCGTGAGGTTTATTGGTTTCATTAGGGCACATATACTCTTAACTCGTCTCTTATGTATAGGTGAGATGTTCTGGGCCAGGTCTGGAACGAGCGAAGGTTGGCGAGCAAGGACAGTTTGTGGTCGATTGCACTAATGCTGGTCCTGCTGAGCTGACTATCGAGATAATCTCAGACAATGGCACCGAGGCTGAAGTCCATATTCAGGACAATGGGGATGGAACCTACACAATCACTTACATCCCTCTTTATCCTGGAGCTTATACTCTTACCATCCGCTATGGTGATCAGGATGTGCCAAACTTCCCAGCCAGACTCAACGTGGAGCCTGCTGTGGAGACCAGTGGAGTGAAAGTGTTCGGACCTGGAGTGGAAGGCAAAGGTAGTGTGGTGTTCTCAAGCAGTACTTTTTTTCTTTTCTTTTCTTTTTTTTTTTTTTATCAAGCAGAAGTTCCTCTTGTCTTTGCTTATTTAGTCACTTTAAATGTTTGTCTGTAGGTGTTTTCCGGGAGGCCACAACTGATTTCACTGTGGATGCTCGTGCTCTCACCAAAGCGGGTGGCAATCATATCAAGACCTGTATTAATAACCCATCTGGCAACCGCACTGAAGCTCTGATTAGGGACCTGGGAGATGGCACCTATCAAGTGGAGTACACGCCCTATGAGGAGGGTAAGTTTCAACACTTTTAAAAACCATAAAATGTGGTATATCATGGGTTTCTTTTATGGTAATCTTCTGTGTCGTATGTGAATAGGCACACACAATGTTGAGGTTATGTATGATAACGCCCCAGTTCCCAAGAGCCCGTTCCGTGTGCCTGTGACTGAAGGCTGTGACCCAGCACGCGTGCGTGTGCATGGTCCAGGACTTCAGTCTGGCATCACTAACAAACCCAACAAGTTTACAGTGGAGACACGGTAGGTAGATTCAGCACTCTGATTTTTGTTTTACTCTTGAGCTAAAATCACTGTCAGTAGGACTGGTTGTAAGGTTCTTTCCCTCAATGCTTGTGTGTGTTTTGACGCAGTGGGGCCGGTACAGGTGGACTGGGGCTGGCTATGGAAGGACCTTCTGAGGCTAAA
Source organism: Enteromius unitaeniatus (assembly GCA_032359435.1). Taxonomy (NCBI): domain Eukaryota; kingdom Metazoa; phylum Chordata; class Actinopteri; order Cypriniformes; family Cyprinidae; genus Enteromius; species Enteromius unitaeniatus. The sequence goes on from JAUMHI010000069.1 coordinate 7,837,965, forward strand.
ATGTCCTGCACTGATAACAAAGATGGCAGCTGTTGTGTTGAATACATCCCATATGAGCCAGGCACATACAACCTTAATGTCACCTATGGAGGCCAACCAATTACTGGTAAGCATTTTTGCATGTGCTAGTATTTCTTTCTTTTGTTTTTTTATACAATTTGTTTATTTATTGTTTGCCAGTGTTTTCATAATTATTTATTTATTTTTCCCATCCCACCCCTCCATAGGAAGCCCCTTCTCTGTACCTGTCCATGATACTGTTGATGCAACTAAAGTGAAATGCCAGGGTCAGGGACTTGGAAACAACGTGCGTGCCAACATCCCACAGGTCTTTTCTGTGGATGCAAGCAAGGCTGGAGTGGCTCCCTTGCAGGTCAGAGTGCAGGGACCCAAAGGTGAGATGTGATTCAGTAATAGTCTTGTTTATTTGGCCTTTTTCTTTCCCCCTCCATTCAATAAGATGACCGTTTATGTTGTGTAGGTGTCGTGGAGCCTGTTGAGGTGGTGGATAATGGTGACCGGACTCACACAGTCAGCTATGTACCCACCAGAGAGGGACCGTATTCTATTAATGTCCTGTATGCCGATGAAGAGATCCCACACAGGTAAATTCCAATCTTAGCCACCCTGTTAATCAATCTTTTTTGCATTTAGAATATATACATAGAAACTGAAATGGGTACTTTCTGCAGTGTTGATATTGATACTTTAAGAAATATCCAAAAGATATATTTTCTTTTATATTAATATTAAACTGCATCAGGTTTTTTTTGCTGTGATTTTCAGTTGGCATTAAAGTTTCAGTGGTGTTGGAGTTAAAATTTTATAGCAGGCCTGGACTGGTGCATTTTTAAACTCCCTTGGTCCCTGTCCTTCCCTGCTGTTTATTTCCCCTCTCTCACACACTCTTCTTGGTCTCTTTATTCAGTCCTTATAAGGTGAAGGTTCTGCCCACTCATGATGCTAGTAAGGTCCGTGCCAGCGGCCCTGGTCTGAATACCACCGGTGTGCCTGCCAGTCTGCCTGTTGAGTTCACGATTGATGCCAAAGATGCAGGAGAGGGACTCTTGGCCGTCCAGATCACTGTGAGTTGAAGCTTCTCTTTCCTGCCAAAAAGTTACTATGGTCTTGTCAACACTGTCTCATTGTTTAGTTCTTTAATGCTTGTTTTAGGACCCTGACGGGAAGCCAAAGAAGGCTAACATCCGTGATAATCAGGATGGGACTTATCTTGTGTCCTATGTGCCAGACATGACTGGCCGCTACACTATTCTCATTAAATACGGTGGTGATGAGATCCCATACTCTCCATACCGTATCAGAGCCCTGCCAACGGGAGACGCCAGCAAATGCACAGTCACAGGTATGTAATGCTCTGTTGGATCAGTGGAAATAAATAACCATTTCATTTCCTAATGATTGCTACCCTATGGAGGCCCCTTTTCATTCATTTTAGACTAGTCCATTTAGCTCTAAACATAGTAGGCAATGTAATCATTTGGTAGGACAGCATGATGGTAAAATAAAATCGATATGTAATCAGTATTGCTTAATGCATTAATGTGATTACGCAATCAATATGGAGTTAAAAATGTATCCGACTGTGTGTGAGACCGACAGTGTAATTTGCCAGTAGCACTGACCGTTTAATTTTAATACTTGAAAATGAAAAATTAGAATATGAATATTAGTGTTGAGTTTTACTGTTGTACTTTTACTTCACATGTAGTGCAGTAATTGTGCATTATTTCGTTTATTTCCTTTTTTATAAAAAAAAAAAACGTACACAATAAATGCATACGTTACATATATACTCAAACTGCTTGATGGCCATATTACAGAAAGGAGAGGGTGAATGTGCCTCTTTATTTACCCATTTCTGGTGTCTTAAGATGGTCTGCCAGTGTACACTGAGTGGAGGGATCAGAATAATCCTGTGGTTTTGGAGCCACTGGAAGCTGAATTTTTTGATGACTCTCAACTATGTTCTTTGAACCATTTTTCCATATAATCTAAACCTCTGCATTTTAAGCTTGTTGTCACAAGGGAACAGATTTTTATCCTTTTGTGTGAAGTTTGTTCTTAATACTGCTCCAATCTTTACCCCCCCCCACCAAGAAACACACCTCCTGTTGTGCAGCGCTGCTCACATTCCAATCACTTCATTCTTCACTTCTATTTTATCTTTTGCACACATTTTGTTGTATTTTGCCCTGATTGTTACTTTTTCACTTTTTCTCGTTCTGCTTCACGGTCTCTCAGTCTCAATCGGAGGTCACGGTTTGGGTAAGCGCTTTGAATAATGCTCTAGTCTTATTTGGTACTGCATGCTGAATTGCACCGTGTCTGATACCAAAGGCCTCATAATTTGCCATCCTATCCCCTACTATAGCGAAAAAACAGACCATATGTAGATTATCTTATCATTTCCCGCCATTTCAAAATGGCTCCATGTACAACAGCATAGTAGTTGACCGCAGGTGACTAATGACTGACTAACCAGGTCTTTAATATGCCTGTATGGTGGAATGTACATGTACTGATATTATCATTTTCCTACGCTTGCATATTGTTTTTGAACTAGTGATCGCATTATATGGATATATCTGGAATTGAGGTAACTGGAAAAAAGGGTAGTGGATCTATCATAATAAAGAGAAATTTGAATTTTGTATTAAACATTACTCTTAAATCTCTTTAAGTGATGGATCCCAAATCTCTATAGCTGTTGCCTTGACGCTCCAGATACTTTGCATCTAGTGCATGGTGGAATGTAACTATGGAGGGATGGGTACTAAACTATCTAATAACAAAACATCTGCCTGTGTGTTACCTGTTAGTAAGCCTTTCTCTGAATTTTATAGGTGCTGGAGTTGGTCCAACTATTCAGATCGGAGAGCAGACTGTCATCACTGTGGATGCGAAGGCTGCTGGGAAGGGCAAGGTCACATGCACAGTATGCACTCCAGATGGAGGCGAGGTGGATGTGGACGTAGTTGAAAACGAGGATGGAACATTTGACATCTTCTACACAGCACCCCAGCCTGGCAAATACGTCATCTGTGTGCGCTTTGGGGGAGAGCACATTCCCAACAGCCCCTTCCAAGTAACGGTACATATATGCCATTTATATCCTTTGAGTAAATAAACAGTGCAAAGATTTTCCAATGGGACAGTGTTAAATGTACACTGTGAGCCTTCAGTGCAAAACCATCATTAGAAAAATGTACATTGTCATCCTTGTGTTGTTCCAAAACCATATGATTTTCTTTTCTTTAGGGTAGCAGTTCTCAATATTTTGTCTCAAAGGGCCCTCATTGTCCCAACAACCAAAATATTCAAAGCCTTTCAATAATGGCAAACATTTTCTCTTGTATTTCTGCTGTAATTATGACAGTGCTGCTTGTTTTTAAAAAGACGAACTAATTGAACTGAAGAGTGATATTGAACTCAAGACATTAACGTTTAAGAAAATAATTTGTGATTTCTAGAATATTCAAGATACAAAGTATATTTATATACATGTATATGTGAAGGAATAGATTACCTCTAGAACAATGCTCTTTCAAACCTTGAAAACTTCTAAATATTTTTACTTTTATGCGACATGTTAATAGCAGGTTTTAGCATGTTGCAGGCATGTTTTAATACTTCCGCCTTATTATTTTGCTTATACTTTAAACTCTACCTTAGTTTGTATTTGAATTTTTGACGGTTGGTGTTTGAAGTGTTGAAATGAGCCAAGACTCTTTAATGTAGATGTATGGGATTTTTGAGAGACTTCATCGTCGGTTTTAAGGAAAACCATGTCTGATCAAATAGAAAAAGTACAGCATTTAACGGTTTGAAATCACAGCATTTTTAACTGGATGAACTGTTTTGCAAGAACCTGGATTTCTTAAAGCAGCTTCTGGTTGAGCGGCTTTGAACCGGAGGTGGTTGTTGTTGATATTGAAGGGATTTCATCTTTGATTCTGTTGCCCTGTCTCAGGCTTTGGAAGGTGACTCTCCAGACCAACTAATGCAGCAGACCCAGAACCTGCAGTATGCCTACGCGCCCAACATGGGCCAGCCATGGGTACTGACATGCCCCTCTTTCCTCCCTGTCTCAATTTCCTGCTCTGCTACTGATGAGTCCCCAATTAGTCCTATGTCCTTCCTTTTTCACCCTCCTGTTTTTCACTTCCTCCAGGTTTAGGGTTTATTGCACCATATTTCCAATGATTCTGCCTTTGTGGACTCTTAAATGCATTTTCCTTGAATCAGAAAATGACAGCCATTTTGGAAAGTGCTAAATGTGGGGAATCACACATTTGAACAAAATGGCTGGTTGTTGCTGAGCTTAAGCTTTGTGTTTGAAACTTTCATTGTCTTTTGTGTGGGCGTTTAGTTGTTGTTGTTTTTTTGTTTTGTTTTTTTGTGTGTGGTACATCATCGTTGGTCACATTGTCTGCTTGGCTTTTTCTCCACCCCTTCTTCAGGTTGGTCAATCACTGACTGATCCTGTGATCTCGCATTAGAATGTCCTTCTCTCTTACAGTGTTGGTGGCTGCATCATCATCCTCGTCATCCTCATCTCCATTATCATTTTTTTGTTTTTAAGGGTTCTGTTGTGTCTGCTGTTTGTGCGCTTCATCTTCATTTGTGATGCAAAATGTTCATCAAAATATATTGTATACTGTATATATAATACTATACTATATATAAATATACTGTACACAAACTGTAAACACAAAAAAAAGTTTGAAAGGACTGTTCTATCACATTTTACACAAATATTATACAGCTTAACTGCTTTTAAAATTGATAATGTTATGAATAGTACTTGATCACTAAACCAGTATATTATAATTATTTCTGATGGATCATGTGACATTTGAATATTTTCACAGTTCAGTTAAATGCATCTGACAGACTTATTTTAGAAACACTTCAAAATCTTATTGATGCCAAACTGTTAGCAGTAGTATATGCGAACATCAGGCATAATTTTATATTCTCAGGATGTCAGTGTAATATTTATCATTTGTCTGCTGTTGATTATTTATATTGAATAGACCCATAACCTAGTAGTAGTATTCAACACAAAGTTGAATAAAAAGTAATACCAATTATGCAAATTCTAATTACTTGACACAAACCTCAGAAACAAACCCATTAGTTTTATATCTTCAGGTTCTGGTGGAAGTCTTGAGTTTAGTGCCCACCTCCATGGTTCGTTTTCATCTGTCTGATTCCCCTCTCCTTATTCACAGGCTACAGACAGACAGTTGGGCATGAACGGACTGGACGTAGCTGGTCTGAGACCCTTCGACTTGGTCATCCCTTTCACCATCCAGAAAGGAGAAATTACAGGTATTCTACTATTGGACAGATTTGTAGAGTAGAAGTTTCCCGAGCTCTACAAGAAGAATCTTATGTAACTCCATGCCTTACAGGTGATGTAAGAATGCCTTCTGGAAAAGTGGCCAAGCCTGATATTACAGATAACAAGGATGGCACAGTCACAGTGAAATACGCCCCAACTGAGGCTGGCCTGCATGAGATGGACATCAAATACGACGGAATACACATCCCAGGTAAACACACCACTGACTGGTCTCACCTTTTTTTTTTTTTTAATACCCAGCCATACAAACAAATTGAAAAGAGATGTATAGTTTTAGGTTTAAACTGTGTATAAATTTCTCACTTACGAAATCTTTCTTTTGCATCTTAGGAAGTCCACTGCAGTTCTATGTGGATTATGTCAACAGTGGTCATGTGACTGCCTATGGTCCTGGTCTAATTCACGGCATGGTTAATAAACCTGCAGTCTTCACTGTCAACACCAAGGATGCTGGAGAGGGTAGAGATGCTCACATATTGACTAATTCAGATTTTATTTTGTTTGTTTTATTTATTCATGTCCCAATTGTCTTCTATTTAATTATTATGCTAAAGCCTAAGCCATTCTGTTTACAGACAACCTTAAATCATTTGAACAGCCAAAAATGGAAAAACTGGTTATAATATTTCTCTTGTGTTTAATAGGTGGTCTGTCTCTGGCCATTGAGGGTCCGTCAAAGGCAGATATCAGCTGCACTGACAATCAGGACGGTACCTGTACTGTCTCTTACCTCCCTGTTCTTCCCGGAGACTACAACATCATTGTCAAGTACAACGACAAGCACATTCCTGGCAGCCCTTTCATGGCCAAGATCACAGGTGCTTTAAGTGCTGCCATGATATTTGGAAGCAAAAAAATCTATTCATGTCCATTTCAAGTGAAGTCATCAAATCTGTGTGTGTCTGTAGGCGACGACTCGATGCGCATGTCTCATCTGAAGGTGGGCTCAGCGGCTGATATCCCTCTAGACATCGGCGAGCCGGACTTCAGCCAGCTGACCGTGTCTCTTACCACCCCCTCTGGCCGGGAGGAGCCATGTCTGCTCAAGATGCTCAGGAATGGGCATGTGGGTAAGTATTATGACGCAAGTGACAGTATGTGGAATAAAATGTGTGAAGTCTGCAGTTGTTTTAATCGCATCTAATTCTGGCGTTTTCTTTTAAGGTATCTCCTTTGTACCCAAGGAGATTGGAGAGCATCTTGTGAACATTAAGAAAAATGGACGTCATATTCCTAATAGCCCCATTTCAGTCATGATCAACCAATCAGAGATCGGTGATGCCAGCCGTGTGCGTGTAACTGGTCAAGGCCTGAATGAAGCCCGCACTTTTGAGCCTGCAGAATTTATTATTGACACCAGAGATGCAGGTAATTCATTTTCGAAAACCGAGATTTGTTTTAATACTTATACATATATACACACACACACACATACATATAAGTATATATAAAAATGTTTGTTTTTTGTTTTTTAGGATATGGAGGACTGAGTTTGTCTATTGAGGGACCCAGTAAAGTAGATATCAACACTGAAGATCAGGAAGATGGCACCTGCAAAGTGACTTATTGCCCCACAGAACCAGGAAATTACATTATTAACATTAAATTTGCAGACCAACATGTTCCAGGTATTTACTAGCAATGCTGTAACTTCAGAATGGCAGGTATGATTAAACCGACTGTTTAACTTCACCCACTACGCTTCTCCAACAGGAAGTGCTTTTACAGTCAAAGTGACAGGAGAAGGTCGGATGAAGGAGAGCATCACCCGCAGAAGAAGAGCTGCCTCCGTGGCCAATGTTGGCAGCCAGTGCGACCTCAGTCTGAAGATCCCAGGTAAAACTTGTGTGGGAAAAATATTAACAATGATTGTAAGCAATCCCCTCCAACATCTGTCGCTCTGTACTTTTTGATCCTCAGAGATCAGCATCGCAGATATGACCGCTCAGGTGACCAGCCCATCTGGCAAAGTACACAAGGCTGAGATCATGGAGGGAGAAAACAACACGTACTGCATTCGCTTTGTGCCCACGGAGATGGGTGTGCACACAGTCAGTGTGAAGTATCAAGGTCAGCATGTCCCCGGATCCCCCTTCCAGTTCACTGTGGGTCCTCTTGGAGAGGGAGGCGCCCATAAGGTTCGTGCAGGAGGCCCAGGATTGGAGAGAGCAGAGGCGGGTGTACCAGGTATGAGGTGTTGCTTTGTCTTTACATATTGTCAAATTTAATTAGGGGTCACATTTACTTTCAAATCCGGCAGCTTTTTTATTTTGCCCACTGAAATATTAGATTATTTCAACTTCATATTTTACACAATCATCTTCACTTAAATTGAAAAAGACTGCATTTCACCCACAAAAAATTAGCAGAACAACGATAAATGTAGTCTTAATGCTTTTATATTGTTCCCCATGTGCAGCTGAGTTCAGCATTTGGACCCGTGAAGCAGGAGCTGGTGGTCTTTCCATTGCGGTCGAGGGACCTAGCAAAGCAGAGATTGCTTTTGAAGACCGCAAGGATGGATCCAGTGGTGTCTCCTACATTGTCCAGGAGCCTGGTGAGGCTTTTCCCCGTTTGTTGTTATGGAAGGATATAAGTGTTCAAGCTAACTCTTCTCCATCCATTTCAGGCGATTATGAAGTATCCATCAGATTCAATGATGAGCACATCCCTGACAGTCCATTTGTGGTGGCTGTGGCCTCGCCATCTGATGATGCCCGCCGTCTTACTGTTGCCAGTCTTCAGGTGAGGCTTCGAGAAAGACAGACATTTGTCCACCCAAAGCAACTCCAAGTCAACCCTTGGCACAGCAGCTACAATGACAGTGAAAACAATTTCACATTATACAAATCAAACTTAGCTTCATGTCATGGTATTATCACATGTACAGAAAAGGAGAGGTAAATGTCATACCGCACCACACATGCTCTCGCATACATGCACGCATTAGATACCTGCGTAATAAGTAGAAGTCATTGCATACATGTCACACCAAAAATACCAGCGTTATTGGTTGCTGCTGTGTTCATGGGCTGTGCTGGGGTTTCTGGGATACTGAAGGACTGTTTGTATTTCTCGTGCCTTGTCCTAAAGGCTCCCAACAGCCCTACCTCCAACATGGATGGAAATGATAGGCTAAAGGGTTAAAGAGGGCAACAGAGGCTTGTTTGTCTATTTGTTCTTGGCTGAACTAGTTCCTTTTTTGTATTGCTTGGGTGGAGGGTTTTCATTTCTTGGTGTTTCAAAGCCTCTCTCTTTAACCCTGTTAGCCTGAAGGTAGGATACATGGAGTGTCATATTAGGCAAGGGGCTGTCACAGGTTTGTAGAGTTAGACGTTTCTGCAGTTTTTGATCCTTGGTTGAGTGTGGCAGTGTCATGTTAATGCAGGAGTCCGGATTAAAGGTGAACCAGCCGGCCTCTTTTGCTGTAAGCCTAAATGGGGCGAAGGGAGTCATCGATGCCAAAGTTCACAGCCCCTCCGGAGCGCTTGAGGAGTGCTGTGTTACAGAGATCGATGAAGGTAACGATGGGTTAAAGGTTTGATTGTGTATGCTTGCACTCCAAAATGAAACCCATTTACATATATTTTTGGAAATAAAGCATCCAGAATAAAGATTAACAGCTTCAAAAAGGACTTAAATGTTACCTGAATTACCTCAAGCCTACCACACAAAATTCGCAAAAGTGGTTCTAACTGATCTTCAACTGCTTTCCTCACAGATAAGTATGCTGTGAGGTTCATCCCCAGGGAGAATGGCCTGTACCTGATAGATGTGAAATTCAATGGTTCCCACATCCCTGGAAGCCCCTTCAAGATCCGTGTTGGTGAAACTGGCCAGGCTGGAGACCCAGGAATGGTGTCTGCTTATGGAGCTGGTCTGGAGGGAGGCACCACTGGTACAATGCACTTCAGATCTCTTGTATAGCAGGGGTTACCAAATTCGTTCTTGGAGGGATAGTGTCCTGCAGAGTTTGGCTCTAACCCTAAATAAACATACCTGGAGCAGCTAATCTAATCCAATAAAAGTCTTACTAGGTATACTTGTAACATCCAGGCAGATGTCGAGGCAGGTTGGAGCTAAACTCTGCAGGACACCGGCCCTCCAGGATCAAGTTGAATGACCCCTGATGTATAAGTGTGATCCCATATAGTTGTCGAAGTGTGCAGCTGAACTAAACTAACCATACACCACCTCTTTCTCAGGATCTCCATGCGAGTTCATTGTGAACACGAGTTCAGCTGGCCCAGGAGCTTTGGCAGTGACCATTGATGGGCCCTCTAAGGTGAAGATGGACTGTCAGGAATGTCCAGAGGGCTACAAGGTCACATACACGCCTATGGCACCTGGAAACTACCTAATTTCTATCAAGTACGGTGGACCGTACCATATTGTTGGCAGCCCGTTCAAGGCTAAAATCACAGGTACAAAAAAAAATTGTTCTGATACGTAGGGTTTTATGTTTATATATTTTTTTGAAATAACTAATAGACTACTATTTGTTTTGCTTTGTTTTTGTCTAATTTATTGTTATATCATGGTATCCAATTGGTGGTGGTCATGTTTCATGTCAAATGTGTCTTTTGCAGGCTCCCGATTGGTCAGTAGCCACAGCATGCATGAGACTTCATCAGTACTAGTTGACCCTGTGACCCGCAGCGTGACGACCAGCCAGCAGGCAGCACCAGCCTGGGGCAGCTCCGATGCCAGCCGTGTCATTGCCAAGGGTCTTGGACTCAACAAGGGCTTCATAGGACAGAAGAACACTTTCAGTGTTGACTGTAGTAAAGCAGGTATGAATTACCTAGAAACTGAACATTTTGGCCATTCAGTCAGTTTAATTGAAAGCATTTGACACATTTCCATCAATCTCCTCTTTAGGGAGGAACATGCTCCTGGTTGGAGTGGACGGACCCAAAGTGCCGTGTGAAGAGATCTTTGTCAAACACTTAGGTAACCGTCTCTATAATGTGTCCTACCAGCTGAAGGAGAAAGGAGAGTACATCCTGGTGGTTAAATGGGGCGACGAGCACATCCCTGGGAGCCCGTATCACATCACTGTCTAACTGACCTCCGCCAAAACCTCCAGCGTCAAATACAAGAACACTGAAAACTCTCTAATCCTACTTCCTTTTAATGATCCTCTCATCCAGTATCTTCCTGCACCACTATCGCTTTCAAGCAAGAGAGGGATTTCAAAGAAGCACCTTTGTCACTGTATGCCAGTCATTTTTGGATCCTGTTACATTTGCTGCATTCAGTATTTCTTTAAATCATAGGGTCCTGGTGGCTTTTGCTCCGTGTTTTGTTTGTTACTGATCTAGTCTCTAACACAGAGTAGCTGCTAGTATGTTTTTGCCTGGTTTAGGACACTGCTGTTCCAGTCATAACTGTACAGAGTTGCTGTACGTGGCTAGTAGCAGGAGAAATACAGAGCCGCTTGTTTAACACTCATTTTTTGTTTTGCTTACCAATGGGTGAAGAGGCGCTTTACCATAGACTGTCACGTAGACCGAATTAACACTGGTGCCCAAGCTCGGTGGGTCTGACCTTCTGCCTGAGTGTTTTGAATATTTTTCAGTCATGTTGTTTCTGTTTTACCATAAAGACATTTTAGAAAAGGTCATTTGGGTGCCATTTAAAGCCAGGATTGTCTGCCGCCAAGTGATTTGGCAATCAAAGGGAAGTTACACAGCAGAATAAAAATTATGCTGACCATGTCATTTGGCTGAAGGTGTAACGAAAGGGAGGTTTTTGATGCATAATGCTTGAGTCTATTGTGGTTATGTTAAATGCACTTGGAAGTTGTAACATTAGGCAAAACGTCACTTATTTGCGCTCCTTTTGTCAGCTCTTTAGCTCTTTTTGCTACAATGTCAATGTATAATCAGTGTTCCAAAATAAAACAAACAAAAAAAATGAAATTAGTTGTCTAAAAAAAAATTACAGTTTTGACTTGCAATATTTTGATACACAATAAAATTGTCTTAACTATTTTTCTTTTTCTTTTGTTTTTTTTTCTTTTTTTTTTTTTTTTTTTTTTTTTTTTTTTTTTTTTTTTTTTTGGATTTCTTCTACCTACAGATGTTTTCATATATGAATGAGGGGTCCATGGTTAAGTTATTATAATCAATAATGCATTTAGTAAAACCTTAACTGAAAACCTGGTGATCTGTAATATGTGCAAAACATCTGGAGACCTTTGAGCTAGTATTAAGCATATTTGTACAGTACTTCAAATATTGTATGTGAAATTTGGAAGTAAAATTTATTAATTATTACTCTGCATGAAATCAAAATGGCCAATTCTTTTATGAAATACCAATTTAGCCATGCAAGTGTTTATTTGATTATTTTTAAGTATGTGCTGTAGAAATCTGATCCATAAAATACTGCAATAATGCCAAATTCAAGCGTTGATTTTTATTAATTTTTTTGTTCAAGAAGCCATTTAAACAGATAAAAGCCCCAATGGAAGTAAAACTATTGCTACAACTGTTTGTCAATGTAAAAATAAACTAAACATGCCACTAAAATTAATAAAACCATCTACAGTGGCACAAAAAGTAATACTACTACTGTAATTGCTTGGTTATTAATTTATCAAATCAGTTGTAGCTCCTGATGTAAAATCTGAGTTAATCAGGTTGACGAACAAGGCTGGCATGCAGCTGAGTCAAGATACTGTGCATAACAGCGATACTCTGTCCATATAAGGTACGACAGGCCCAGTGTCATAACTATGGTTCCCAGGGCCCTGGATCTTACTGCCGGCCCCTCCTTGTGAGCCCCTGTTACAAATTTTGACCTTAACGTTTCCTTTGATTATAATTAACGTGATAAATGGACTGGCTTTTCTCACACCAGAAGTAATTTACACAGGTAGCTTAGTCTATTTACTAAGTATAAAAGTAAAGAGCTTCCTTTCAGAGAAGCGTGACAGTGAATCATGTTATAGCTGTCTGTCCATGACAACGCGAAAACAAACAGTTTGGGTTTTCTGTTTTCAAAAAAAAGTTCAAGTCCTCCCATTAGTAGCAATGTCGCTCCACAGCGGTAAAAGAGTGCACTGCAGATCCACCAAAAATGAGCTCTCCTCCTCCTCATCTTCATCTTTTCATTTCTGACCATCACACTCTTGTCCTTCTTAAGCAGTATTTCTCCTTTTTTCTTGAAGAGCAGAGATCTCGGCTAATTTAATTAGATTTTTTCTCATGAAATTGTAATGATTGACTGAAGAGCTAAAGCTTCAAAAAAGGACCTTGACTTATATGTATTTTTAAAATGTATATTTCCAAATAATACGTTTAAGTATTCAGTGCAGTACGTTACTGTTTAAAATTTGGGGTGGGTTTCTTATTCTCGTTATGCTGCATTTATTTGTAAATTAAAACTACTGTAAATATATTTTTTTAAATTGTCATTTTCTAATATTATATTTTAAAACGTAATTTAATCCTGAGATAACAAAAATGCATTAGTGTTGATCTTCTGCCACTTAATATTTTTTGTGGAAAGACTTTTGTACTTATTTTTTTGATGAATAAATGTGTTTGAAAAAAAAAGTCTTTCTACCAATTTTGCTAAATGGGGTCTTTGCTGCCTAATATTATATATATATAATTTTTTTTGACAACATAATATTTCTTGCTTTCTAGAGTTTAGTGCCACCAAAAAAAAAATCTAAAACTACGAGAATAAAGTTGAAATATTACTAGATTAAAGTCAAAACTAAGAGAATAAAAATCGAAATGCTATGAGAATGAAGTCAAAACTACTAGATATATATCTTAGTCGAAATATATGTTATTATTATTATTATTATTGATAATGTTCAGTGCTTTGCTACAATCTGTATTGTTAAAAGTGCTATATAAATAAAAGTGACTAATTATTATCACATTACTGTAAGGCACTGTTTGTGTTTCACTATAAAACTGAAAGCTGAGACTTCCAAGCATATTATTATTACACATGATATCATTTCTGCTAATAATCCCACATAAATGTCTTTAGTTTATTAAAAAGGGTTAAATAAGAGAGCTTCAGCGCCCCCCAGAGGAATGTGGACTGAGTCTGTGAGCTGATGTTAGGATCAAAAGTTCAGCGCTTTAATAAATATCATATTCTTGATATTAAGACAGCTCTTAGATCTCATCCCAGTAACATCAAGCGGCCTTCTCTCAATCCGGGTCTTTTACAAGTGCACTATACTAAATACTATATTTCGACTTTTTTCTCGTCGTTTTGACCTAATTCTCTCAGTACTACGAGTTTATTCTCGTAGTTTCGACTTTAATCTCGTAATATTACGACTTTATTCTCGTGGTTTCGACTTTGATCTCGTAGTTTTAGATTTTTAGTGGCACTAAAACTCCGTCGTAGTAGTCATGGATCTTTTTAAAATGAAAACAAATAGACAACATTAAGCTATTTTCGTAAACGCCGCCGATTTCGTCGCTTTGCACAACATTTTGCTGTTAGTGAGTTTAATTTAAAAAAAAAGTAAAAAATAAAAAAAGCGACGCTTTGAACACGCCTAAGGAAGTGATGTGTGCCTCCTAACCTTACTCCAGCGAGACACGCCCAGCTCAGGGAAGCGCCTTTTTAACGTCCTGGGATCGTTTAAGGTAATTCAATTACGACTCTTTTTTAATTTTTAAACATAAAAATGTATATGCAGGCGACAGAATGCACGAAACTATCGCTGTTATATTACCACGGCTCACTCTTCCCTGAAGTCATGCTAAATGCGCTGTTGAAGTTGCTAGCTCGGTCGAAGAAATCCCTTTCTCTCACATTTTACTCGCCTGAAAAACGCTTTTGCTGTCCCTTTTCCAAAATGTTATCGCTTTAGCTGACAGAATACGTTATATTCGCTTGATCTTTGTCCAGAGCTGATGCAGGCTGCACATGTGTGACTTTCAGCCCCAGATGTTATAGCAGTCTGACACAGAAGTGTTTTTCTCATGCAGTGCTGTTGTGTCTCTCTTTGAGAGATTGGTTTTGTCTTTTTAGAGAAAAAAATAATATTGTTTTACGTTAACTTTCGTTTTTTTTTTCACTCAACCAGTAGGCCTACTAGTTACTTAATGTTACCTGCCACAACATAATTATGAGTCATCATCATTTATGTAAACCTTTACATGAATCCTGTTGTTGCAGATGTCCTCATTAAGCAAAAAATCTGATAAGGAAATCAGTCAGCTGCTGGATGAATATGGCATTAAACATGGACCCATAGTAGGTATGTGATAATAAGCCTTTAGAGTTGTAACATAGTAATAATAAAAAAAGCAGTATGAAAAGTAAAAGTAAGTAAAAATAATTTTTCTGAATTATATATATATATATATTTATGTATTTATTAAATTAAGCACTAGTTTAGGAGAGCATGTTTTTGTCAATGATTTTGGCAAAAGTTGTGCTGTGATTTAGTGGCACTTTTGTTTTGTTTTTTGCAGAAACCACACGGAAGCTCTATGAAAAGAAGCTGAATGAAGCCATGACCAATAAAACGAAACCTTTCTCTTCTGACAAGACATACTACCGAGAAGAACGTAAGGCTTCTCTTAAAAAAAGAAAAAGAGAAAGACAAGCTTTCCTACATTCTCCCTATTAACGGTGTACAATTACACTTGCAAAATTTGCTTTTGTTTTTATAGAGGAGGAAGTGGAATACATTACCTATCATCAGTCCGTAAGTAAAAACTGATCTTGAAAGATATCTGCTCTTATATGATGTAGTCTATTAATAAGGCGTTTTTTTTAATTCAGCAGCCACAACAAAGCGCATACGATGGATCTGGTGATGTGTAAGTGTCTTATTTAATTTTCTACTATGTAAAGAGGTTTCTGCAGGTTTTAAAAAGTCTTTATTTGTCCTTCCGCAATATACGAAATTCATAAGGTCTTGAATCAGAGCAGACAGTCTTAAGCCTCGTTCACACTACACGCGACAAAGCCACGCGATTCCATTCATTTCAATGGAGAGCTGGTGATTTCCGGCGACCGGATGTGGGCGTGTCTAGCGACGCAACAGAGTTGAGAATCTCCCAACTTTATGCAAATGAAGAGCGACTTTCGAAAGCGGCAGCCAATAGGAAAGAAGACGATAGTGCTCACATGCACATTCTCCTTTCAGAATGTTTGCGTTTGCGTTTTTGCCATAGATAAACTCTATAAAAAAAAAAATCTGTTTATCATTCATTTTTGTTTGTACACTCAACAAAAATATAAACTTAAAGATCTAAAATTCATTCCAGATACACAATATTACCATTTCTCTCAAACATTGTTCACAAATCAGTCTAAAT
>JAUMHI010000069.1:7861541-7918689 GCA_032359435.1 Enteromius unitaeniatus
CGCCCCTCTCAGGAACCGAACGATGAGTTGGTGCTTACCTAGGGATTGACCATCCACTGCATCATGGTATGCTGCGACATGCGGCGGGAGCGTAGACCACCCTGACGGTTGATGTACGCTACGGCTGCAATGTTGTCCGTCCGGACGAGCATGTGCTTGTGGAGCAACACCCGTGACCTGATCTCTGGAACCTAACATTGGTCTGAAGCGACGAAGGGCCAGAAGCACGGCTAGCAACTCGAGGCAGTTGATGTGCCAAAGCAGGCGAGCACCTATCCAGGTGCCCGAGGTTGCTTGCCCATTGCACACACTACCCCAACCCGGAGGAGGCATCCGTGTGTATCACGACGTGCCTGGACACTTGTCCCATGGGTACTCCAGCCTGCAGGAAGGCAAGGTCTGTCAAAGGGCTGAATAGGCAGTGACATTCCAGGGAAACGCCAATCCGGAGAGTACCGCGGTGCTATGCCCATCTCGCCACTGGATCGTGTAACCAATGCTGAAGCGGTCTCATATGGAGGAGCCTCAGCGGCGTAACTATGCTGTGGCTGCCATATGCCCCAGGAACCTCTTCTCCCGGTTGACCTGAAGGCCCAGATGGCTGAGGTGCCGAAGCACTATGTCCCTGTGCTGACACAGCAATTCTCGCGAGTGGGCTATTTTCAGCCAGTCGTCGAGGTAGTTGAGGATGCGGATGCCCATCTGCTATAAGGCAGACAGAGACCCCTCCGCGAGTTTGGTGAAAACTCAGGGAGACAGGGACAGGCCAAATGGGAGAACCTTGTATGCTCGACCCTCGAACGCAAAGCGCAGAAGGGGTCTTTGGCGAGGTAAGATCGAGTTAGTATGCGTTTCGGTGTGAGCATCTTGAATGGCAGCCTGAGAAGGGACCGATTCAGGGCTCTGAGGTCCAGGATTGGTCTCAGCCCACAGCTCTTTTTGGGCACGTTGAAGTAGGGACTGTAAAACCCAGACCTCAGATTCCTGAGACGAGCAGGCTGAGGCAGGGTGCTTGGGGGCTTTGTATACTCCCGGTGCTGCAGCACGAGGCTGATGGGCAAAGTCCTCGACAGTGTCGCAGAAGAGGCCAACCTGTGAGATGGGTGCGTCAAGAAAGCGAGCTTTGTCAACGTCGGCCATCTCAGCTAGGTTGAGCCAGAGGTGTCGTTCCTGGGCCACTGCGGTGGCCATCACCTGACCAAGGGTCAGTCGGAAGCGGCACGGAGTTCCTTCATCATGCCCTGGTCAGATCCACCCTCAAGCAGATGTTTAAGCGTTTTGGCCTGGAACACTTGCTGTGTGGTCTGATAAATCCTCGCCGCGAGGGCGATGAAAGCCTTTAAAAAATTTTACCGAACTCCCCTGTTGTAACGCC
Organism: Enteromius unitaeniatus; assembly: GCA_032359435.1. Lineage (NCBI taxonomy): Eukaryota > Metazoa > Chordata > Actinopteri > Cypriniformes > Cyprinidae > Enteromius > Enteromius unitaeniatus. Next base: position 7,862,917 of record JAUMHI010000069.1, read on the forward strand.
CAGATGATTGTGTTGCAGCAGACGAGAGAGATTGAACTCCGCGAAGGAACTTCTTATCTTCGTTGGCGCAAAGAATCTTTTTCTTTCTCCAGCAGACTCCACACAGCATAAACTGCCCGGCGAGCGCTCCGAAAGCAAAAGCTGCATGTGCAAACCAGCCGTGCCTTCTTATGCTCGCGTTATGATAATGTGCACACAATATTCATTGGCCTTTTCCAAAAGACTCGAAGGCGATTGGTCTCTCATGCGAGATCCCATATGTAACGTCGAAGTGAACTCGACTGAAGGGGAACAAAAAAAAGTTTCACAGACATAAAGCACTTCTTATTGGCTCAAATAATGCGGGTCACCTCTCCTGGTGGACTTGGGAAGCTCATTTGCATCACGTTAAATTAAAGTGCCTCACACCAGAGGGGCTTCTAAGATTTCAGACGCATGGGGTTCTTAACTCCTTATCTAATATGATTTGTTGTGGATCAGGTACAGGTATTTGGAAAACACAATCATTCTAATTATTATTTTGTTAGGGATTGCATAAAATGACATATAGACCATACAATTATTTTAAAATCTTTTATCTATTTTTATCTATTAAAAATCTACTATTATTAATATAATAGTATTTTCATCTAAATGCATGCAGTTCATTATTGAGTGTTTCAGGTTCTCAGAGCAGCTTTACTGTGAACCGAAACAGACACTGTACTGTGTTTAATTTTTTTTAAATTTTGAAACCACCATTAAAATGGTCTAGCAATCTACTGTATGATCCACACGTGTACGCATGCTTACCAGAGAGAAGCATGGGGTCCTTGTCGGCTGACTTCCGCACATGATCTGATTCACCAGTTAACGAGCTCTCATCGATTTTCAGGTCATTTCCCTGAACCAGGACCCCGTCAGCAGGTAGGAGGTCACCTGAGAGAGGAAACAAAAGTGGGTCAAATAAATATCCGGTGATCAGTAAAGCATCCTTAATATGCCAAAAAGCATTGATTGTTCCTACCAGTAATGCTATATTGCACAGGACACACTATCAACAAATGAGTTCCCATTGTGATTTGTGGAATTGTGAATGTTACTCTAAAAATACCCCTGTGTTAATCCACACCTTCCTCATATTAGATTATTTAAGACTAATCTCAGCATTTATTCCATTTTTCCGGCCTCAGCAAAACAGGAAACTGACCGTATTTGACCTGGGCCATGTCCCCAACCACCATCTCAGCGACGGGGATCTGGATGACGTTTCCATTGCGCACCACAGCGAATCGCTGCTCCAGCTCGATGCGGCTCTGCAATCCCCGGAACTGTTTCTCTTTACTCCAGTCGTTGAAAGCCGTCACCAGCACTACGCAAATGACCGATAGTAGGATGGCCGCACCTTCGATCCATCCCGCCTCTGCCTCCCCCTCATCTTCAGCTCCTCCTGACACATTTCCACAACCTGCATAGGTTGGAAGGTCATTATTACATGGGCGTCTGGAATACTTGATTCTGATTGATCAAATGCAGTTAAGGCTTTTTGTTGCTGAAAGCAAAAGCTTTCCAGATGAAGCGCTCTTTAACAGATTTTCTGGAATTTGGTTCCTAATGCTGAGATGACTTTTAAAGGCCAGGCTTTTTGGTGCCTTATTAGAAATTATAGAGCATGTATTTATTCTTAAACATCAGAATATCATGATGATAACATTCACTTTGCAGATACTGAGATTTCTTTTGATTTGCTATGTAGTTTCTTTCTTGTTTCATACCAATTCAAGCCTGCAGCTTGATTTATTGATCAGCTTATTGATTTATATATCAATAATAAAGACATATAACAAATGTTATAACTTTTAAAGACATATAACAAATGTTTGAATGGTAGTGTATGATGAGCATAAAATAGTACATGAGATGCACAGTAGTCCCCTGTTAAAGCAATATTTTATATTCCATATTCCATATTTTTATTTTTTTGTAGCTAAATACATTACAGAAAAAGTTACTTGGAGCTAAATTAATATTAACCCCTAGCATTCCTGCCCAATTTAACAAAACGCAATGGAAAGTTGGAACACTAAGAGATTAATATAAAAAGAGTTTATTTGTAAAAACAATTTTCAAAAATCATGTTTTTCCGTTATGTATTCTGCAGTTAGGTCTGCAGTTAGGTTAAAAAAAGTGTTTGTCTTGCTGGAAGATACATGAAATGAGAAAAAAAGCATCATTCAAATCAGTATTAAATGTTAGTAAATAGCAATGTAGTTATTGGAATAATGTGCAGTACGCCTAGTGATATGAATAATTTGACCCTTTCAGAAATCTGTTCACCCTGCCAGTGTTATTTGCAATAATGCTCGGCTGCTTGTACATTATCCCTTCTTTATGCAGAGTAATATTAAAGTTACAGTATGCAGTACTCAACATGCAATTTATAAAACTTTCAGACTGTTTTACTGTTTATTTTTCCCCAGCATCCCTAAACTGGTTTTCTCTTTCTCTGCGTTCCTGCTTGACATCCTCTTTTCTCACTCCATTTTCACCTTTTTCCTCCCACACTCCCTTGATTCAGTTCTCTCTCTCTTCCCTCCCACTCTCTATCCGTCATTCCCTCCTCCCTCGACCCACACTATCCCTTTAGCTCCCTCCTCTACACACCTCATCCCTCTAACATCCCCCTCTCTCTCACCCTCGCTCTCGTGTCCGGGTGGCTGATAGAAGGACAGGGCGAGGGAGATGATGGCTGCAATCTCCAGGATGATGAGGGTGACGTCTTGTAATGCCTCCCACACCAGCTGAAGGAAGGTCTTGGCCTTTTTCGGGGGTATGAAGTTTTGTCCAAATGCCTGTCCACGCTTCTCCAGATCTGTTGGGTTATCTGACAAACCTGAAGGGAAAAGAAAAAGAGTCAAACAGAGGTCTTCACAATTTTCAACCCCAGGGCAATGAGTAGGATATACCATTTAAGAACTTAGTGTGTGACTCTCTCATGTCTGAGCTGGGACTTTCCTGTTAAGGTTCGAAACATGCTGTACTTTTTGGCTTTACACAATGCATTGTTTTTAAACAGTCATTAAGAATAAGGTGCTTGTGTTTGCTATCTGCAGTCTAGCTTTTGACGCAGTTTGCATTTTAACGGTCTTTAGCCCTAATGTCTTTTAGCAAGAAGCCTTTTTGCCCAAACAAATGTCTTTTAGGGTAGTCTAAGGTTTTACTGAAAAATCTTTGATATCTACCTAATGATGGGCATACAGTCTGGGTGCGATTTGTTAAAAAAACAAAAACAGAAAGATATTTGAAAGAGAACACTGAAAATTTTATGACGATTAATACAGTGCCATTTATATAATACAAAAAAATGTTTTCTAAACTGAATTAACTAAATTGCACATTTCTAACATTTAACTTATTGACTGTAAATACATTTTTATAATACAGTTTTTCCCAATTGTTTACACACATTTTCTGAAAGCATGCCTCATATTGTCAGAACTCTACACACAAATCAAAAAACACACACACAATGGGCAAAACCCTTCGATTCTCCTGCAAAATCAAACTTTACTTTCAAAACAATGTAATTTCTTCTCAAAATGGTATTTTGTTTTCAAATGACACACACAAACCATCACATGAATAGACATTTATAAGAACCAGTAAAACACAATGACCACTTCTTCTCCATTCATCATAATGACTTACTGTAAGCCTTTTTTTGTTTATTGTTACACTTACTTCAGACAGTACAAAGGCCTACATAAGCGCATTGTAAAATATTTCAGAATATCGTTTTTACACAAAACACACAAATACATGGTACCAAATGTATTTTACTGTATTTTTCCCACAAAAACAATGTATACAGTGTTCATCCCAACCAACACAAAGTTGCACATAGATATACCAATAGGCACATACATATACCATCAACAGAAGTATTTACTGAATACAGTTACAGGGGGGAAAAAACAGCTATGCTGCATCCTCTCTTGTTTTTGGGTCTGGCCACAGCACCTCATCCACATCCCAAGCAATGTTTGCTCTGGCCAAGCAGCGGGGGAAATATCGCCAAGCATGGCAAACCCAGCAATGAAAAGCATCAACTGCTATATCTCCACATGCATCGTCCATAGCATGGAGAAGGGGTATAAGTGTGTGTAGATTTCGGTCATACACTTTCCATCTCCAGGCAGAAAAAACATTCTCGATAGGATTGAAGAACAATGAATATGGAAGGAGATAAACAACTAAAAAACATTTTATGAAGCTATATTTCTAAATTATGTGTGACAAGTGTTTACCCATGTGATGAGTTAGTAAGCAAAGTAGGGCAACTGAATTTACAATTTTGAATGACAGTGTGTTCCTTGTGAAAACAAGATATTTTCTTCCTCAAATGTGTAGTGTTTTGAAAAAAGTGAGTTTTAAACCTGCAATTTAGGTGTAAAGCAGGAATTGTGCTTGTAGTTTAGCAGAATTGGTTCAGGGGGTTGGTGCATCAGTTACAGTCATTGTGTCTCAAGTACAAGTAATTATGTGTAAACAATTGGGAAAACAGTAATAGGATAAGATACCCCTAGTGAAATACATTTATGGATTTATGGATCTAATTAAAAATACTCTGTAATTGTATTTGGTAAATTAAACTGGTCTACTTATAGTCTGAATTTGAATAACTAATTCTTTGTTTAATGCACTGCAGAAGTATAGAGCTGAAGTCCAAGTGGAACAATGGCAAGTAAACTTTAAATATCTTGAATTTAAAGAACAATATTAATAATAGTGACCTTAAAACACATTTTAGGCTTAATATTAAGAAATGCGCATTGTGCACAAGTAGTACTCCAAATAAAGCATTTCAAGCAATGTATCAGTTGTTTTGAACTATACTAAATTTATTTAAAAAAAGTTTTGGTAGGCTGTAAAATATTCTGAACCCATTTCCTCCGTCTATTCTGACTAATGTATTTTATTCTGTCCTACTTCAGGATAAGTTATAATGTTGTGCATGTTTTAGTAAGTTGCTTGCAACACTGAAAATAAAATTTGTAACACAAGGCCATCACATACTACCAGAATTTCACTCTGAACACAACAAACTCATGCAGAAACATGCACCTTGTTGCTAGGAGACACATGACAGATGAAAACATTATGTGTTGAAAACAACATGTTTGATGTCCTCTGACTGGATGTAACCACAATCTGAAGTAAAAAAAAAGCACTTTTTTTGTGAACTGTAGCAATAACTAATAACTAATAATCAGTGCTAACTACTTTTATTTCAAAACATACATTTCTTGAAACATATCACAAAACCTAAAAATATTGTTTAGTCATTAATTTAATGTATCAAAATCTATTTAATATATCTTAATTTCCTTTAATAAAAAAAGTTAGCCTTGTTATTATTACAACATATTGTGTTGAGATTGAAAATAAGCTAGATACAAATAAAGCTTGCTAATGCGTGAATAAGTAGCAGTATGAATTCCTCTCGCCAAATGAATACATGCACATCCATGTTGTTCCCTTCCCTCCATACAGATGTGACTCCTAGGTTTCCGTCATCTAAGGGTGCTTTGCATTTATATCTATGCATTTTGGCAGACATTTTTATTCGAAGCGACTAACACTGCATTCAAGGTGCACATTTACATTTGATAAGTTCTTGCTTTCCTAGCAAATCAAATCAATGACCTTAGTATTGCTAGCGTCATGCTCTACTGTTTGAGCTACAGGGCAGATTTCAAAATTCAAGGTTTCAGAAAAGGCTTTTAAAATTTCACACCAAAGTCAACATATAAACAACTGCAGCATTTTGTAGGCCAGCTGCCACTGAACACACATGGTGGGGAAAGATGCAGTAACGAAAAATAAACGTATTTTCTTGCAAGGACAATAATAATTGAATAATGCAAAGCAGTTTAGTTAACGGTTATGCAAATACTAGCGAAGCCATATGCAGTTACTTAAAGACAATGTAAAAATGCTGTTACATTTAATTGGTGTCATGCTAGTTTTTTTCTTCTAGTCCTCCACCACTCTACCTTGGACCAAGCCAGTACTTACAGCTTGGAAAAAATGTACATGAATACAGTTCACAGATTCCGACAGTGAATAACTCTAATGCCATTTCACACAAAAGTGCACACACACACTCGCTAGCTCTAAATAAATCACAGAGCTAACCGACACCTTTAATAGCTTATCCTCTGAATCCCTTTCCTACTATCACCACGCATTCAAACGACACATTTAGCCATCCTACAATCGCAAAGATTCAAACGAGGGTCACTAAGACGAGATAAATAACACAACATTGCATGTGTGTGCGATGCAATAAAACATAACCAACTGACCATAATGACCCAAGTGTATTTGAATGTATCGATTTGTTAAAGCAGATTGTTCCAAAGTAGGAAGCGATGCGTGTCAGCCTGAGCCACATACATTGAATTTCTGATTTCAATAATTAATCACATGTTTCTGCTCATTTCAAACAGCTCCTATATAGAGAGGCTGAGAGAAGACAAGAAAGATGAAGAGAAATGGACATGAAGACACGAGACACACTTTGTTTAATGTGCCCAGTGCCCCCCTTTCCCCAGCCATCTATGTCTTTCAGTCTTTCTCTTACTCTCGCTTTCAGTCTTTCATAGATTGGTGCAGTTTCCATGGTGATGAAGACATCAAGCACAAATCGTGCTGCTCTTCAACTTCCTGTCTTCGGGCACCTTTTCGCCCAGCTACAGATGATGTCATTGATTCGGTGCGGCCTGCGTGAGCCTCATAATAGATTTTTGATTGGTCCGCTATGGAAGCTGTTTTTGCAGAGAGTGAGTCTTTTAGAGCCTGAGAGAAAATTCATGATGTTTTCAGTCAGTGTTGAAGTCAGTGGAGTCACCCGGAGTGAAACCCAGCATTACAGTTCAGCTGAATGAGGCACTATTGACGTCAGTGTGCAGTGAACACGCTTCAGGGACAGATAAGGACAGGACAATCCAACCAGAAAATACTTTAAGTGGACAAAGGAGGTATGTATGGGCTGGTATGTATACCGCCACTGAGTCAGAGCATCAGGTCGACTGTTGGCAATTGCTCCTGCGGTTATACTGTACACTGATCACAGTCACTTCATACCGGCACTTAGCACTACACCTTGCCAGTACCATTACTGAATGCATGATTATACAACACTCTACATGAGAAGTGGACGCATGAATGAAAGACAAACAGAGAGAAAGTGTCAGGAAGGACAGAAGATGAATGAAGATGATAAACTCATGCTATCTGAAGAAGGTATTAAAGTGACAGTACACCTAAAAAAATAACACTTAGGTAACACTTTATCAGTTAACCTGGACTTACAATAAAAATTATTTTACAGCATGTGTTGGTTTTAGGACTAACTAATACAGTTTTGAAATCAGAAGTAATATCTGTTAACATTTATTAATGAATTCTTTAAGAAATGTATTGCTCATTGGGTTATATAATGACTAATAAGACCTTATTGTTTAGGTCTTGTAAGTTTAACTGATAAATCTGTTATTTACTCACCCTCATCTCATACTATTTCTTAATATAATTCTAATATCTTGCAGATAAATTAAATTAATGCAACAAAAAAAAAAAAAGAAAAGGAAAAAAAAATATGAACACAAAGGAACCATAAAAGTCTCATAATGTGATCTACACAAATAATGCACTGTATTTGAAGTCTTTCGAAATCTTATTATTTTCAGATATTCATAGAAAACATTCCTAGCCCTTCTTGACACATTCGTGAGAAAAGCTAATAGCTGATTTGAAAAGTAGTGGGTTTTTAAACAGACATTTTCAGTGAACTTACTGAATCATTCATGAATTGGAATAAATTAGCTGACGCACTAACTGGCTGCAGATTATATAAACAGATTAGGGCTGTGCGTATTGCATGCAATGGTCATTTGATTCTTTAATTAGTAAAAAAAATTCCATCACCTGTTTTCAGATGGAGCGGCATTGAATGCACAAAACCATTGTTCACTGACAAACAACGCAATATTATGTTCACTATCGTATGCAACCCACCTGTGATTATGCGTAGCTCGTCAGTGATCTATGGCTGAAATTTAAGTGATTATTCACTAAAAATCTCACCTAGATCTCCATAGCTCAATTATCATTGTTCATGATCGCTAGAGGGGAATGTAAGGAACAGACCAAAATGTACAAAGCTATTGTATCATTTCAGAATATTGTACAGCAAACATTATATGGACCAATTTTATGATTCTTTTGTTGTCTAATTTAAAGTTCCAATTTCTAGATAATGTATCTGCATGGAAAAGAGCATTCAGCACTTCTTCAAAACAGAACAAAGTAAGTTCTAAAGGTTTGGAATAACAAGAATCTGAGTAAATGAAGACCAACTATCCCTTTAAGAAAAACTGCTGAGTAGCCATGCCCGCATCCATTCGCTTAAAAGAATCTCTTGCTTTTCAAACACCCCACCTCCCCCCCCACCCCACTCACTCACTCATACTCTCTCTCTCCTCCTCCCCTTGGTATGTCCTTGACAATGCGGCAAGCTGTACCAGAATTCCTTCTCTCGCTCTCCTTCCTTTCCTTCCTAACCTCCCTCTCTCTCTCTCTCTTTCTCTTTTTCATTCTCTTCCCACCCTCAACCCCCATTGCTCTCGGATCTCCATGCCCTGCTGCTGCAGAACAGGTATCTGTTTTGTTGAGGCTGATAGATTGATACGTCCACACCCTGCACTGAAAACAGTGTTTATAGCAGCAGGCTGAGATCCGTGGATCTTTGGTCTTCACTCCGAAGCTCGGCTGAAACGCATTGCTGAAGAGGAGAGAGAGACACTAATGGACTTCCATTTTCAGGGCCTCATCTTCACAGTGTCAGCCTTATTCAGCATCACTTCATCTCCGCCCCCTCTGGTTTCCTCTCCTCTCCCGTTGTCTCTGCTTTGTCATGGCCATGTAACAGGATTAGTTCTGCTTCCACTTGCACTTAGAGGCAAACTCCACTTATTGTATGACTATTAGCATCAGGAGCATCAGGTTTTGTTATCACCTGTCAACAGAGCAGTCCCTGATGACAGCTGTTAGCCATCTCCATACACAAAGCTGGTCTAAAAAGCTTTCACGTCTTCTTAACCATGACACCAGTAGAGGTGTGGAGGTTTCAAACCTTTTGTATTGGTTCATTTTAGTTTTATCTCCTGAAAGGGGTTTTGCACAGAAGGGCAACATCTGATAGTCTAACAACCACTTATATAAAGGGATACTTAAAGGGATAGTTCTGTCATCATGCTCTCCAAAACACAAATTAAATATATATATATTAAACCTGAGAGATTTCTGTCCCTTCATTGAGAGTCTACGAAAACAAAACTTTCACTGTATAAAAAATAGACATCTAGCAAAAAATCCATATGAACCAAGTGCTTTAATCCACGTTTTGTGAAAAGGCAAAATAACTTTCTATGATTTATAGATGTTACTTTTTTTTTTACATATACACATGGACCTAGGGGTCAATGGGTGATGAAATATGGTAAACACAGAAGCTCCATCATACTTTCTTGACACATGAAAACCAAATCTCACTGGTTCTCATACATCAAGAATGTTTAAACACCCATCCACTGTAACTGATGTGCTTTAAGTTCCTGCTCTATGCAAATCTGTTCATCATGTAAAGCAATTGCATCTCTCGATTAATCTAGATTTCTAATTCTTTTATGAACTGTCAATGTTTTGGTGTATTCAGCTTTGTAAGTACAGAAGTCTTTTAGATTTCATTAAAATATATTAATTTGTCATTTAGAGGTTGAACAAAAGCCTTACAGTTTTGGAACGACAGGGGGGTGAGTAATTAATGTCAGAACTTTCATTTTTATGCCAGAACTTTCTACTTACCCCTTAAGAAAATATATTAAAAAAAAAAAAAAAAACATTTTCATCCATAAAATATGACACTTGTACTTTTTTAATTCTTTCTGAATATTTTTTATGGAGTAATAAGCCTATTTAATATTGATATGGCACTTTTTACTTTTTGCTCTCTCTTCAACAGGATGAAGTCTGAAGATGAAGGTTACTTGCTTAACGGCACTGATAGTAAGAATTTGATTATTATGGGTCAAAAGTGTGCAAGTCAAAATTGTAATATGTTTTTACACTTCTAATCTGCTACCAAACTATGGTCTACCAATCGTTCTGAAAATATGTTAAGGCATATTCAGTACTGAAGACGCAAATGCTTTAAGCCTCGCAAGCTCAATTTCATGCATCACTGTGTTCCAAAATGTTTTAGATTGCAATGGACTCGTCGTATGCATCGTCGCGTCCACATTTAGACTCACCAGCTGGAAATTTTGGTGCAGCACAGAGCAGCAACATATTTCTTATTTTAATTCACTCAGAAGTGTGATTTCAAAGCAATTTTGCAATTAACATATTTTTCCCAATTATGCCAAGCTATAAAATATTTATTTCGGTAGAAATAGTAAACAAAAAGATATTTCTATATGGACAATGGGACGGCCTAAGCTTAACACAACACAACTATGCATTGCATCTCTTGTGTGGCCACAAGGGACACTATTATGAGCATCAACAGAACTCTATTCTATTGTCCACTTTCTCCTTCCGAAAGGCTTCTCTCAAGGCAAAGCAGCAGTTAGTATAAAATTGTTGTTTATGTTTCATGTACAGAAACCTGAAAAATTCTTCCAAATGCTAATTCTTCGTTTTTGTGATACCTACTCCTACTACCTAAAACAAATTTTCATACAGTTTTGTCTGTACCATAATAACTTGTTTTAATTTAAATGGCATAGTATTGGATACTTAATTGTTCAAGCTAATTTTAGTTTTTACATTTAAAGTAATTTTGCCGTCATCTAACACTTAATAATTATAATCTTTTAATTGTAACCCTAATACTTTAATAACACTGTAAAATGTACTATTTAGCTTTCAGCTTTATCATAAATCTATAAATACTCAATCAGTACAACTCAATTTGAGTTTTATTGAGTTTATCTGTTTCTCATGACTGAGCATTATCTCCGCCACAATCTAAATTCTCATCTGCAGTCATCATGGCGTATAAAACATCACAGCAACACATTCAATTACGAGTCAGAAGAGGATGGATGGATACGCCAAGAATTGTGATCACTGCGGGGACCTTTCGAGTCACTGACTCTAGTGAGTGAGTCTCTCCAACTCTGTTTACCCAGTAACCCCTCTCTCTACACCCACCTCACCACCGACAGCTCCGTCGCCTAGCAACCCAACACGACGCGTGCACTCAGAGTGGGAAGTTGGCCGAGTGAGACAGAGAAAGAGGTGGTGGACAAGTGGTGTGAAGAGGTAAGAGAGAAATAAAGGGAAAGGAGGAAAGAAAGGGAAATATTTGGGGGGTAAAAGCATCTTAAAGAATAAGTCATTTTAATTCCTAATTTAAAATGTCTGGATAATTTACTCACCACATGTCAAACAAATTATTAATGTAATTGTTTCTTCAGTCAAAAAGAAATTGAGGTTTTTGAGGAAAACAGTCCAGGATTTTTCTTCATATAGTAGACTTCAATGATGGTCAACAGGTTAAAGGTCCAAAGTGCAGTTTCAATGCAGGGCTTTACACAATCCCAGCCAAGGATAATCTGACGTGCTTAATATTGAACTGGAAATTAGGTGCTGGGCGTCTGGCCAGAGGAGAACTGGCCCCAACTAAGCCTGGTTTCTCCCAAGGTTTTTTTTCTCCATTCTCTCATGGATGGGGTTTTGGTTCCTTGATGCCTCTGGCTTGCTTAGTTGGGAGCACCTAATTTTTATTGACTATCATTGTTTTGATTACAGAGACCGTTTCTGCATTTGTAAGGTAGGAAGAAAAACTGCATCTCATTTTCTCCTCCAACTTCAAAATCTTCGACATTGTAGTTTTACCTTTTTTTTTTAAAGGCCGTTTGATTTTCTTCTTAACACTGGGTCGGTACTTCCGCCTACATCAAGCATGACCTTTCCAACATGATTATGTAATGTGTAAAGTCGAGCGAGACGTGAAATTGTGGTAAAAATAGAATGTAAGACTTTCAATTTATAAAAGTAACTAATTACCAGGGAAAGTAACTATTTGCATCAATTACTTGGCAAACTTAATGCCTCCAATATTAAAAGGTAAATTAAGAAAACTTATTGGTGGAATTTAGTGTTTCTATAAACAATGGAGCAAAAAAATTATAAGATAACAAAACTACTACAAATTTTACTATTAATAACAATATAAAACGCACTAAGTATTAATGAGCTGCTGGGACAATTAATACATATGCATTCGGTGATTTGCTGAAATCTAAACAGAGAGGATAATAGGTGAATCCCAGCAAATAAGATTGTCACTAACGCAATAGTCCTGCCCATTACCAGTGAAACCGGAAGTTCTTAAAAGCTGAGGAATTCCAAATGAAACAGGAAAATACAACAAAGAATATTGTTTACATGTGTTATGAAAGACTATTTTGCTCCTTGTCTTTCTTTGCATGTGTAAAACAAAGTGATGGCGACTCGTGCGCTACACTGTGCATCCATTAAGATGGACTAAAAAAATTAAATGCTAATAATATTATAATAAAATATGGTAATGGTGCATTGTTTGTCAGTAACGATAACGGGGGAAACAGTGATTCATTTGATTACTTGTTACTGAAAAAAAAAATTTTTAGTTAGTAACACCATTTATTTTAATGCGTTATTCCCATCACTGATTATACGAAACCTGAATAAATAAGTTTATAAAAATCAAAGTTCTTAGTATGGATATTACTAATCAAAAATTAAGTTTTATGATATTTACAGCAGAAAATTTACAAAATGTCTTAATGGAAAATGGATCTTTATTTAATATCCTAATTGGATTTTTGGCATAAAAGAAAAATCTATAATTTTGACCCACACAATGTTTTTTTGGCTATTGCTAAAAATATACCTCAGCGACTTAAGACTGGTGTTGTGGTCCAAGGTCACAAAAGAGATGCATGAGATAAAGTCAAGAAATCAAGACAGAAAAGAAAAACATTTCTCTCACCATCACGGGTGGAAGACTTGAGTCTCTGGCATAGGCCCTCTACATCTCCATAGCACTCCTGAATTTTCTGCAAGGCCTCGGGTCCTCTCAGCTCCATCAAGGACCGGAGCTCATCCAACGTCACCCCAAAGTCTCCGGCATGGTTGGCTTCTGCACCTCCTCCGCCCCGCTTGGGGTAGAATTCCACTGCGCTATTCGCCATCTCACCCATGGTCGCCGTGGTGGACATCTTGAGTCTTAGGGTGTTGGATCCACGATGTTTGATCTATAAAGCCTCTTCTTGTCCAGGAGGTTTCAGCAACACAAGGTCAGTATTAGTGACGATTCTTGGCTCGAGTTTTTTGGTTTTGAATTTGCTCCTCCACTCCTCGCCCTCCCCGGTAGTGTCGCCCGTTCTTTTAACTCTCCATCAGAGGCGGAAATTGGGACAATGACGGCCGGACACCTTTAGCGTATTTGGAAAAATCCTGTCCTCTTTCCCTCTGAGGAAAACCCCCTCTGCCCCGAGGGTCAACAGAACGAGGGATCAGGCCGCTTCCAATCCATCAGGACATAAAGAACGAGAGCAAAGAGGGGGCGCAAAACCAAGCGGGATATTGTGTAGATCTGATGCGTTAGGATTCAAAGGGTGCGGGATGATGGGATTGGCGAGGAAGCCTGCAGAGACACACAGACAGAATAACACATTACAGTCTTCAAAGTGCTTGTGTGGGCAGCAACTCAGAGTACAGTGGGCATTCCTTAAGAGATGGAGCGAGCATGCAGTCAGACCGCTTTGAGCTAATGCTTTCAAACGTATCAGCACATTTTCACCTTAATTCAAAGGTCTTTTGTGTTTTAATTGAGTCACACACTTTCCTTACTCTCATTAATGAGGTATTAGACAAGTGTTGGTGATATTAATTATGCTAAACGGACAGGTCAGTCCATTTCGAGAGCAACACAACTAAAATCCCTGGACAGGTATAAAGTACGAGGAGTATGTGTGCTCTCACAGATGGTGATGCATATAACATATACTGTATCTCTAGCGATCCAGACCACTGCATTGGCCCATAGTTGCCATGGAAACCTACAGATGCCTCTGACTCCCACAAAGCTCCTTCGGCCTCGCTATACCTCGACACACACACATTTGCTTCTTATTCAGACTTGCTCACAAACACAAACATCTCTACAATAGTTCATAGTTTCCTCTCTATCTCTATCATTTGGCCCTATGCCATCATCTCTTTCTTCATCTTTAATTTTTTCTCCATCCATCTCCCAGCATGCCTCTGTATATGTCCCTATGTTCTCTTAGATGACAGTCTCAGCCTCAGCTGGCACGCCCACAGACCACCCACGGGCCTGTTCACTGTGGGTCTTATGCATACAGCACACAAAACTGTAAAGAACTTTCACAATCTGGCAAGGTCTAATATGATTGGCTGACTCAATGCAAAATCCAGGAGCAAAGTCACAGGTTTTTTTTTTATCAGTTTATCTGGAAACAAAGTTGTGTTCAGGCACTGAGCAGATAAATATACTGGAATATTAATTATTGGAAATAATTAAATTATATAATTAATATGTAATATTTAATTTAATGATACTGTAAAAGCAAATTAAGACTATCTTCCTGTTTAAGTTATTTGTTAGCTGCGATGTGGACCAGGCTATATGCCTGACTATGCTAGACTGCTTATATGGTGATGAGTCTGGGGTATGCAGCATGCTGTGTGAGTATGTGTGTAGGCAGATAGGGCCGGTAATGTGCAGGAGCAACATAGAGGGTGTCATCATTCTCATGCTGACTCACTAACCCCAGCCTTGCTTTCCCCCTCCTTTCTCCTTCTTTTGTGCTCTGCATATATGCACAACAGGAAGATTTTGCACAGTCAAGAGATAATCAGGAGTAACATGCAGGCTTTTTCACCTGGTATGCATTAGTTTTGTCGGAGGAATTGATTTAAACATAGTAAACTGTGTTAACGGAATTGAGCATACTATGCTTTAATTGGTAGCTGAAAGCAAATGATCAAAAAAAAATAATTAAATGAAAATACATCAATTTTCATATACCCGAAGAGTATAGCAAAAAGCATTGTCTTAATTGCAGCTTATTCTGGTCAAGAACCGCCTACCAAGATAGGAAAACAAAGTCTGAGCACTGTGTAATGTGACCAACCACAGTTTAATTTTTATACGTTTTATACTTTTATTTATTTATTTATTTAACTACGGCTACAGTCCAAATCCAGTTATACTGCATAAAAAGGAGCAGCTTGGACAGTTTGCTAAATATCTCAGTTTCCAGAACTGAAGGGTTATCTGAAAAAGATATACAAAATAAAGAAACGATAACAGTGGTGAGACTATCTCCTGCATTAATGGTTGTACAGACAACAGGAGGATGTCTGTCCATCCAAAATTAATAATCATTGTTAAATTGAAACGTCTCACCAAAGCTAAAGGAAAATAAAAATAAATCTCTATTTTTTAAATAAATGTAAAAAATATTTTAAAATGTAATTTATTAAAGTCATTTTCAATTAAAAAAAAAATAAAATCTTACTATCAATGACGATGTGCTATGTAATGTTTTGTGATACATTTTTCAAAATGTGATGCATTTGAAAGTTTAAAAAACTGCATTTATTTGAAATAGGAATACATGTATCTATATAAATTTCTGTCATTTTTGTGAAATATAACGCATCGTTGCTTAATAAAAGTATTTATTTTTTTCTTACTGACCCCAAACTTTTTAGTGTATGCAGAAAAGCTAAAAATTGTTTCCCTGCCTTAAGCATAAACCTAACGCAAATAACATTGCAAATCAAACGCAATTGTTGCATCAATAAGGTAGTTTTTTTGAACATGAAAGTCAGTAAATCAGATTACAGCAGATTCAACCTGGATTTGGTCAGATTTTTTTTTCTTTTTTGTGGGCCACTTTTTTGTGGGTTTTCTTTTGGGGCAAGACACATTCACTTGCAGGTCTATGCAGCCCCAGATTTCCCTCACCAAGAGACTGCTTAACCGTGCAGTTATATTCAGTGAGCAGGAGGCAGATGGTCTGGAGATTATGCTGAATATTCATATTGATCCGTGTTTTCCCAAACCTTTCAGCAAGTGTGCTCTAGTGCCATTCGGTAAGACTCTGTTGATAGTGTACTGAGCTTTCCCAGGTTTGCCTTGCCCAGACCGCCCTGACTACAGCGACCCAACCCAATCTGCTAAAGTTAAAAGGGAGAGACAGAGGGGCCAGTATTACATAAATTGTTCAGAGCCTTATGTAATGTGTCTAAGTAACCAACAGAGACGTACTCGCGCTCACACCCACTCATGGGCGCAGACACACAGACACAACCCCCTAAAGCTAGAAGAAACGCTAACCCATATTCAAACATTAAAGAAGGGTCACACCAGCCTATCTCACCAGGAGCCAGTGATCCGGCATTGTGAAACAATGCAGGAGATTACTTTGTAAACTGGCAAAAATCTAAATCAAGATGTATGCAGCCCAAAAAAATAAAAAGCAAGCAAGGGTCGATGAGTCAGTGTGCTGCTCACTTCACTCTTATTACAGAGACAGGCCACTGACAGAGTCTGAACACACACACCCCAACCACTGAACAAAGTAGTTGAGCCACACTTCCGTCCACTCACATTCAGACGTCAGCTGAAATGACTTGTTTAATGAGGCATGACAGTTTCCATGGGAAAAAAAGACACATATTCCCTCAACACCTACCAAATAAAAACAAATATGAACACCAGTTGTATGAGACTATTGTAAACGAGGCAGATTAAAATAGGCCTCAAGGAAAGAAGCTTTTAGAGTATAAATAAACTGAATCTGAACAGACATGAGATGCCTTGAAGGATAAATTCACCCAAAAAATGAAAATTCTGTCATCGTTTACTCACGCTCATGTTGTTCCAAACTCATATGACTCATGAAAGGAGATATTTAGCATATTGCGTAAGTTGCGCTTTTCCAAATAATGAAAGCGGAGGCAGTTTTGGTCTCCAGCCAGTTTAAATGTATGGAAAAGTGCAGCTAGTACAATCTTCTAAATATCTTCTTTTGTGTTATATGCAAGAAAATCTTACAGGTTTGGAATAATATGGTGTTGAGTAACTGACGGAAGAATTTTCTGTTTTTGGTCAGTGTGACTTTTTGTTCTTCTCTGGGACACACACAAAACAATATTTAGCATGCTGTGCAAGATGCTCTTTTCCATAGAGTGAAAGTGAATGGGGACCAAAATTGTCTCTGGTCCACATCTGGTTTTACTGCAAAAGAGTTTTTTGAAAATCATGTTTGGAATGGCATGATGGTGAGCAACTGATGTCAGGATTTTGTTTATTTATTTGACTCTGGGGAACACAAAAAGAGATTTAGCATGTTGTGCAAACTGTTCATTTTCATACAAAACAAGTGAATGAGGACCAAAACTTGTCCGTATTTTTTTAAAGATGGCAATAGCCATACTAAGATGTTTTGGCCTTACTTTACTATAGAATTTCGTTTATTTATTTATTTATTTATTTTATACGGCTACAGTCCAAATCCAGTTATACTGCATAAAAAGGAGCAGCTTGGACAGTCTGCTAAATATCTCAGTTTCCAGAACTGAATTTTTGGTGGACTGTCACTTTAACAAATTATATCCATGACACTAATTTACTGTCAGTGAGTTTTTATTGAAAAAAGAAAAACCTTCTGTTCGGTTTCTAAAAATGGAACAAAAAGGAATGATATAGAGGGAACAAAAAAAGAAAGGATAAAAATCATTCCAGGCCTATGCTGCTTTGATGTAAGTGGACAGACAACGCTTGAGTTATTTCTGCAGAATGACAAAATCAGCTACACTTTACAAGACTCATCTAATTGTCAGCCAGTAGTTTTTTGTTTTTTTTAAAGAGCAGAAAATAAACTCTCCTTCCCATGAGCTCCCTGTTTATGTAGTGTCTCAGTGACAAGGGTAAATACAGAACAGAGACCTACAGGCCTGCTGCTGACAGGGCTTTACTAACGGGATCAAACACAGTGGTGGTAATGAAGGTGCTGTCATACTGAGGGAGAGAAAAAGGTGATTTTGCTAAAAGTGATGGAGTAGGACATAGCAGACGCACTCCCTTTGGATTATGCTATAAGCTAAATAATTAAGAAAAATCAGCAACTCATTAGGTCACAATGACTCTTGTGAATGTTGTATATCTTTTTTTTTTTTACTGTCATTCTTCCAAATACTTATTTGCTATGACACTTACAGAGCTATAGCTGCAACTGCTGGGTTGCGATATTAGCTTGCTTGGCTCACTGGCGATTCAAACTTTTTATGCGCATTCCCCAACAACAAAACCTGCTTGAATTACCTCATTTATGATTAATTCTCCCTTATCTTCTCATGTGGTCACAAAACCACTCAACGCATGCTACTGTAAGTGAACATTACCTTCTCTCTTTATAAGTTCATAGGATTCCAACCCCCTCCATACTCACACCATTATCCTCAATCTTATTCTCTTTGTCCATCTGTTATTTGCTCTTCCATTTTTACCTCCTCCCATCCACCTTCACTGCAGTGGCCTGTATTCGTTACATTGGTTTCAGGCTTTCAAAGCGAGCAATGGACTGCATTGGCGTAAGAGCCTGTAGGGAGTAACATAAGCTGCTCGGCTTCGATTCTAAATACCTGCTCATGGCCCAGACATTTGTGTTGACCGAATGCACAAGGATGGGATGAATCTTGTTCTATTTATGTGTTGCAAACAGACTAGAGACATTTTTATCTCATTTAAATTTAAATTTATCAAATTTAACCATGAACCGCCATCCCATGGGTTATTCGTTTTGACCATGTCCTGGTCTATGCACGTGTCATCTAACACAGCATCAGCACTGCCATCCATGTGTCAAGATGTATCCAGAACTCCACACACTCAGCAAAATGCATCATTGTCATATGCATGCTCATACAGTAGATATGCATATTGATATTTTTATCCTTGTGGATATTAGACAAGGCTTTCTGTTTTTGTTTTTTGTCATTTTGTTAAAATGACAAAAACATATATAATATTTACCAAAATGACAAATAGCTAAAATTATAAATTAACTCAATTCTACATAAATGTTTTATCCATATAAGACTGAGTGTGGCTGCAGTTTTGCCCAGACATCTTTTAGGTCAACTTCCTTATTGCTGCAACAACAGCATTCAAACTGGGGCAACCTGGACAGAGAACTGGAGCACCAACAACTACAACTTTTTTGGGTGTACAAATGCAATGCTAAAAGATATATAATTGCTCACAATGAGAGGATCAAAAACAGTCAAGCAACAGCCTTAGTGGCCAACACCAGTGCATGAACTGAAATCATAACGTTCAATGAGAAAATCTATAGCCATACATAAATAGGGACATGCATTTTTCTTAAACTCATTGATTTGACAATAAAATTTGACAATCTTCAAACAACAATCAAGTTTGAAGTTAGATACAAATCTACTTATCCCTAAACTGTAAATTAATATAAAATATAAAAAAATGCTATTAAAATAACATACCACACTAATAAGGTGATTGTGAAATTGTGAAAAGGCCTATTTAATATCTTACTTATATATATATATATATATATATATATATATATGTCTGACTGATATTATAAAGTATATGAATTTTAATAAATATTCCACATAGAAAAGCATGTGTAATGTTACATAAAAATAAAACATAAGAATTTACCAATCAAATAAGCCAGGAGTAAAATTGCACCCAAAAACATCTTTGTCCTGTAAATTCTTCATATTCTAACACGCATTCTGTTGCCACCTCAGGAGATTGATTTCACCCCTTAGGTAATTTGTAATTGGTCAAACTGATGATGTTACAATTCACTGGCCGGCAAAATTTACAACACTGCCTGGCCCCTTCCTAAATCGAGCAGACAAACACACAAACACAAAGAAGCCTGGTATATTGATTAGCCTGAGAATTAACTGCTGCTCTGCAACCATCAATTTGTTAAAAAAAAAAAGAATTCAGTAGTGAAGTGTAGTGAATAGTAAATGTTTGAAACGTCTCTTTAGTCTCCACACAGCACAGTGCAACAGTCTCAATTTCTCCAAAATTATGTAAACCCCCAGATCTGGGATCCTGCTTTGACGGTCATACGCGAACGGCCAATCAGAGTCGAGTATAGATTTACGGACTCATACACGGTCACCAAGCTGTCTGAGGCATGCGAGACTACAACCACCCCTCCTCTCCTTGTCCCACACCCAGCATACTCGCACACCTTGCAGCAGGAAGGAGAAAAAAAGTCCGCGCGGTTGCCCAAGGAAAACGAAAGCAGAGCACCTTGAGCAAGTCAGACGGTGAAGTTCCCACAGCGCGCTCCTCCAGTCAGGTGCGCTGTTTTCCACAATAAAATGACCTTTACTGGTCACCTTCAGGGGGCGAGCGGCTCCTCGCGCAAGAATAAGTGCTACTGCTCGAAGAGTTACAAACAAAACCAGCTTCTTTCGAGTCTCGTGAGCGGCTCGCGGTGTTAATTGAAATAATTGCGAGAAGACGCTACTCGTGAGAGGACGGTGCGCCACTCGCATCCGGAACAAGCGCAATGCCCCTCCGCAAGGTGACCAGTGTGGGTACCAATGCGAGGCACACAGAGATGTCACACGAAAGCAAGCCAACTATAAGCTAAATGTGCGTGGGTTTTGCTGATTTTGTAGCAAAATGACAGTGCATTACACATTTTCTGAGCAGGAAAATGTCAGAACATTCTGTGAAGTCATACGGTCCGACACAATCCAAAGGACAAGCTACGGTGAATAGTCAATGGATAACCTCGTGGATGAGGAAAAACGTGAATAATTAGGCAACTAATAGATCATTAAAGCGTCAATGCAGTACTTTTGCGTGCTTGACAGCTATCGAAATGCATCGCAAAGAGATATGCATTAGAAAAAACAAATGCAGGGACAATTTAACAGTATGAGAGAGAGAACTGCCAACTGTTACCATGGCAAACACATCCTGATTGGTGTAAATATCTGATACTCACCAGGCCATGCTCCAAGGACATTGCCGTGGTTTGTTGGGAAAAGGCAATAGCTATCCTGGAGAAACACGAGAGGTGCTGGATTCACTCAGAAGCTGTTATCATGTCGTCCTTTATCTCCCAGGTGTTCAGCAGCGTGTTTACTACGGATGGAGATGATGGATCCTAAAATAGAGCAGTTGTTGCTTGGTTAGATGAAGGTTCCGCAGAGGAAAAAATTAGAGATGGAGACATCGTTTTGAGATGACTGTCCCGACCAGTGTATCAAAAAGGCAAAGGGTATTTTGTTGTTTGTTTAAGCTTCTTCTTGAACGTGGAAATCAAAGAGCCGGTGGAGCGTGGTGATGCGGTATTTGGATTTTATATGCGATGTGTGATGAGAGCCCCCTCGCTGAGCTGCGCGCTGAGGACCGTGGACGCAGCATCCGCGCGGGCTGCTATGCGCGCGGATGGAGAGGACGGAGAGGAGGAGGAGGGGGGACTTTCTCGCTCTCTCTATCTATCTATCCCCACCCTCAAATCCCTCCTACTCTGCTCCGTTACAGTGCGATCACATCAGCTCACACAACATGCGCCGAGTTCAAACCTCCGAGTTAATGCGAGAACAGGACGGAAAGGTGCTTTGGGTAATTTCCTCGCCTTTTTTTAAAGCCACTTATTTAAAAAACAATTATATTATATGAAACAAGGAATGTCTTAACTGCTAAGAAACTACAGCGTCACCTCAAACTAAATTAGGCAGCCTACATTTAACTACAAATAAACAAATTTACTTCATTAACTTAATACATCTATACATCTAAACTTCGACACTTGTCCTTGAGGGGTTCATGAATCATGTCCACTCGCAAAGAAAATAAATAGCCTATAAGCATAATATAAAGCAAAAAGCCGAGTAGTTTTTCTATGATGTACATTTGATTCAAATGTGGACCATATCCTCTTGGTGCCCCTGGTACATCCCACTTTCCAGTTGTGTTTTCAATTCATAAATTCAGATGCCCCATCACACCCACGCAGGTGAAATCTTCCAGCTGTCTCCAAGCATACAGGGCCCAAATCTAATAGCCCTAATGCAGGAGGCCTCTCAGACCAGCGAGAAAAGCTTTTATGTGCTGACGAGGGCTCAAGTGGGCCTCTCCTGAAGCCTTCATATGCAAACACGCATACACACAGGCACTAAATGCTCTTCAGCAGCTGTTCACGTTAACTCGAAAGCACAGAGGGAAATACAAAGAATTAGCTGACAGTTTTTGGTAGGTTGCACCTATTTGTCAACAATATACACCCAAAATGAAGTCTGACACGTCTAATCCGAAATCCATGATTCACTGTCCTTGCAGTCGACATGGAAAACATTTTTTAAAACGCATGCATTGGCTGATATTGCATTCCTCCAACTACACACTCTTCAACACCACATTTTTCTTCCCTACTTGTGCACACGAGACTGCTCACACTGAAATATTTGTGAGGCACGTCCAGGAAAGCAAAGTTTCAGATGAGGAGTTGTATCTATAATTCAGAGGTGAGGGTTTAGGAGATGGCTGTCCCTCTGGGAGCTGCCGTGCATTAGCCCTGCAGGTAGTGCATCCCAGCCTTGGAGCCCAACCCAACGGATGGAATCTCGCTGTCAGTCAAAACACAATCCGCCCAATCGCGTGTTACATCTCGCTGCTTTACCGAGGAACTCCATCCAAAAGCTACCCAAGTGAAACCGTTCCATGTCTGTGAACTCCAACCCACATATCCAGGATTCAACATGAATGCTGTTGCATCTAAAGGCTCTCTATTCTGGGAGGGAGATTAGATTTGGACCATTCACCATTTCACAGCTATTTCTGCAGAAGGCCATTTACTCACCCTCATGTTGTTTCAAAAATATGCTTTTCTTACTTTAGTGAAACTCAAAAGAACCGTTTTAGTTCATACAATACAAAACTATACCCCACTCACCTTCACTGTAAAGACAAAAACTACACTGAATATACCCACAAGTGAAAGTCATTCAGACAAGCTTGAGGGCTAATTGATGGCAAATTTTGGGGGTAAACTCTCCCTGCAATTTTTACCTCTCGTTTCTAATCCCCTTGCACATATTTCTCATTACACTGTAAATACAAAGAGATACATTACAACACTTTCATTTAGTTTTTCTTAAGCACTCTTTGAATTGAACATCAATAGTTTGCCTCTCTGTGAGTTGATTGATTTGGCTGCACTCCCAACTCTGGCAGGAGCTCTGATGTCAAGAAGAGAAAAACGCTGCATCTTTGGTCGGCAACAAATAGTGTAGTACTTCCAAAATGGGAGCCAGTAAGGGAATATTCTAAAGGGGGATTGGGTTGTTTGCAGGTTGGATGGTGTACTGAAGAAACTGAACAATTTGAGCCATGACGCAAAAATATTGTTCTGGCATATGGGTGCAGCGATTTGCAGATTGAATGGCTCGTTCACCAAAAAATAAGAATTGTCATCATTTATTCACCCCTCATGTGATACAAACCTGTATGACTCAATTTCTTCAGCTAAACACAAAAGCGGATATTGTGAAGTGCTGTTTTTGTTCATACAAAAGAAAGCCAATGGGGTTCAAAACAACACTGGACTAAATTGACTTTTATTGTGTGGACAAAAAACAAGCAGAAGTTTTCCCCCTTTAAAATGTTCTTTTTGTTCCATACAAAAAACTAACCTTAAATATTAAAAATATATGTAGAAAATAAAAAACCTAGATTAATAAATTGTTAGTGCCGTGTGCTGAATGCATTATGCAATTTTAATGCATTTAACCAAATAAAAGTGTTACCAAAATAGTGGCTTATACAAACAAAATTGAACTCATCTTGACATTTACTGAATGGATAAAAAAAACCTGTCTCGTTTCAAAATAAATACATGTAGTATTCCACATAAGCAGCAAGTCATACAGGTTAGGAAAAACATGAGGGTAAGTTAATTATGACCATTTTCATTTGAAATAATTTGGTTTTCATTTCCAGTAGTTTTTGTTGTTGTTTTTGCAAATCAGTGTATTAAAAAAGCCCTGAAATATTAAAACAACAACAACACATACTTCATCCTGTACCATCACAGGAAAATGGAAAAGAGGAATGTTAATAGAGCAACCTTGAATGGGAGACGAGTTTGGAGTGATCTGTAATGTGAGGCAGTGAGGAGAACGAACAGGAAGGAGAACAAGATTAAAGACACCATGAGAGAAAAGCACAGAGCCAAGAATGCAACAAAGACACTTGCTTTTACACAGGACAAAATCTTGGAACGGGGGACACAGATTGAAAGTAGAGAACCAAGAGGGATGGCAAAGAGAGTAAGGTTAGAGTCACAATCAATCCCATCCTTCCTATTCCCAGCACTCTATCCCATAGTGAGGGCCATGCTGATGTTTTATTGATGGAAGAGAATCCGGCTGCACATGTACCCTCTCCATAATTCATGATGCCCAGCATTAGGGCCTGCTTGCTGAGAGATGTGTGTGTGTTTGTGTGTACGTAACTGTGTGTGTGTGTGGCAAGGGAGGGAGAGAGAGAAGCAGGAATGTTGAGATTTTTCCCAAATGCAACCCAATAAAACTGCTTACCGCAAAAGAAAATTCATCCATCTGCATCGATGGATGAATAAACGTTAGGGTGAATTGTAAAATAACTAACATTCTACAGTAAGGTTTTTTTTTAATCTACAAGGAATAGTTCACTCAAAAAATTGCAATTACGGCATATTTTTCACCCCCAAGTGTCCTAGGTGTATGACTTTGTTCTTTAACTGTCTTCTGGGAACAGCCGCATGTGATCCCGAGAGCGCGTCTTGGCTGGCCTCTAACTCGATGTATGACACAGCTTACATTATAGGTCGAGTCAGACATCAGCCAAAAAGCCAGAACTTGATGCTCTCAGGTAAGTGCATGTGGCTGTTGATGGATGTCAGTTATTTTGTTACAATTTGTTACAAAAAACCCATTGATCTGCTTCAGAGGACATGTGATCACCCTCCCGAAGGTGTATAGTTTAGTTTTGCGACGCATTACTTTTTGGATATATCCAATTTAGCTTCAAAATCATGGCCAGCCTCCACCAGCATTATTAAGCTTTTGTAGAGCCAGGATACAAAAAACTCAGACTGTGTTCGTCTGTAAAGAAGAAAATCATATACAGCTATGATGGCTTGGGGGTGAGTAAAATATGCCATAATTTGCATTTTCGGGTGGACTATTCCTTTTATGCATTATGTATCATGAACTAACACAAACAATTTTCACTCCATTAATCTAGGTTAAATGTTCTGTTGCACATTAAATTAATGTTGGTTGATGTAGAAATGAACATTAATCAATATAAATAAATGCCATA
The DNA here is from genome assembly GCA_032359435.1 of Enteromius unitaeniatus. Lineage (NCBI taxonomy): Eukaryota > Metazoa > Chordata > Actinopteri > Cypriniformes > Cyprinidae > Enteromius > Enteromius unitaeniatus. The sequence continues at coordinate 7,888,433 of JAUMHI010000069.1, forward strand.
AAATCGCTAGTGCATGACACCAAATATCAACAAATATAATAAATCTGGTTACAAATTATTTCACAGTTGTGATATCCTAAGAGTAATTAAACACTGATTTAAAAAAAAAAAAAAAAAAGAGTAAGATCTAGACGATCGAAATCTGATGCAGTAACTTGTCAAAACGATTCATGTAAGCTACAGAGGAAACAGCTGGTTAACATGTTAGCAATGACTGATTTGGTAAATAATGACAAAATTAGTACATTTCCCCGACTGCAATTATTTGATGTGCTGAGCTTGACAGGTGTGCTATAATGGAGTCTCACATTTGTATGTTTCAAAGGCTCCCTCCACAATAGCAGTTGCCATAGTAACTTATTAAGATCCACTCTAGAGCGATGTCCTGACCTAACTAGATCCAGAAATTTCAAGTAGAACATCATAGATGAAAAAAAAAGAAACTACAAAGAAAGGCTATTTACAGTTTCTGTTTCAAAAAGCATTAGTGCAAAAAAAAATTTATTGGTAATTACATTTTTAAATATAGTCTTAGAATGAAACTGTCAGTTCATGTTCATCGTTAGCTGAGACTATGAAATGTTTACACCTCAAGTTTGGTGTCTAATAAAACTGTGGTGCTTTACAGTAATACTGCTTTAAGGAGTTACATAAAGAATCCTAATGGGACAATTTCTGTAGGGAGAGGAGGAGAGTAATTAAATTAGAAAATTTAAAAGAAAAGGCTCAGATCTAGCGTTTACCTCAGAATTTAGCTCTGGGGACAGGATGACTCTTCTTTTGTTTCATTCTTCCTTCAACCAGCTATTCCATCTCTTTTGTAATTTATCTCCCCCTCTTTAGGGGGAAAAATAGCACAAGGTAGGAGAAGAAAGTAGGTCGGTGGCTGGGAATTGATTGATGCGGTGTGGCTAAAGTCTGGTTTTCATAGCGTCACTTACAAAGCCTGTATCCTATATCAAATTCCTCCTATTGTTGATGTGTCTTTCTAAACCTTAATGTTCTATAATGTAATTAACAAGCAGAGCTCATTAAGTTACATCACAACATCAGGAGAAAGAGGGTTCTATGCATATGTAAAGATGATCGTCAGATACAGATACGGCTGAAGGTGTTGGTTTCCGCGTCAGTGTTTCATTCTTTGTCTCTCAGGTACACTTGGCCTCCATGTCGTAGAGCTGCAGTAATTCACTCATGATGGTCTCAATCTGAGCCTTGGTGATGTCTGCACAAACAACCTGCAGGGAAACAAGCAAAACATCAATGCAGATCTCAGAGTTCGTTCATTTGCACGCTATATCGGAGATGACAACTAAACATTAGTTCTGAGGCGTCTAATAATAGAGTCTAGTCTCTTGTAGATGTGCACTTTTCACAGTCTAGAGAAAACTGCCTGCTATTTCAATTTCCTCTAAGCCTGTGGATACATTTGATCTTAAATATCCATTTAAAAGTCATTGTATACAGGAAAACAAACAAAGGCAAGAGAAAGATGAGGGAAAATGGTACATTTATTGAATTTGATTTAGAAATATTTGTTATTTTATGAAAGTTCCAAAAGCTTAAATTCGGTTATGGGTAATTTTGATCTGTGCTGATTATTATTATTTTTTATTAATAACCAATTATTAATTATACAGTATTGGCCATTAGCAATACCTGGAGAGGATATTTCACAATATTTGCCTTCAATTACCCTACAAGACCAAAATATATTGAGAAGAAGAAAAATTAACTAACTTGGTTAAGATACTGACAAAATTATTTGGAAAGAAAACTACAGCTTATCATGAAATATAGGCTTTATTTTACAAAAAACACATAGCAAAACAAAAAAGCTGTCAGATAATAAAGTATACATTTAATAAAATTAGCAAATGCATGACATAATTTGTCAGGTTTTATTGCATTAAACAACTGACCATGTACATTACTTTTACACTTCAAGCAAAACTAAGCAGCACTCTTGCAAAAGAGCGAAAAAAATAGATTTTCCTAGGACAGACATCACTTTTGGCCACTAACTTATTTTGTTTTCACATATTTTTGCATTCATAAGCAAACCAATATATTGGCCAATATTCTGGTGTCAGATCTCTACATGTATCAAATAACACCAAACCTTTAATATTGTGTAATACAACTGCCAAAACCAACATTTCATATTTCACTTATTTAACAAGCTCATGCTTTTCATAAAGTACTTTTTTAGAAATATAAAACAGAAAACTAGCTTTAACAAATATTACAAAGAAATGCCCAGGTGCCTCGGATAAAAATACTCTGGCCATTAATATACTGATTATCTTAATATTGCACACAGGTTTTTAAAACCCCATTTGGAAACAAATAGGGTGCTAAAAGTATAGACAAAAGTAAAAATAAAGTAAAAACAAAAGTACTCTCTTTTTTTATGATGTACAAACAATTGCAGACACTGCCTCAAAATTATTTGAATAGATTTTCCACACCATTATTTTGCCATATGTCAGATACACCCACTCTAAATAAAACACATGAAACAAAACTGAGGTTGGTCTGTTTACATGTGCATTAGATGGTCTCTTCTTGCCTAAAAAAACATCAACAAATTACTAGAAAAATGAATCATGGACTTAATGCTAAGTATGTTAGAAAATGGAAGACTAAGTCTATTGCATTCTAGTGATGGCACTTGACAGCATTCTAGGAAAGTGAAACTAAGCAAGTGATTTTAAGAGACTCTGAAATGTATGAAATGGTTTGATTCTTTTTAAATATTACTTAGGATGTCACCAAGGGAACACAACTTGTGTAAAAGACAATGTTATTTCTCTCAGACCAGGCAGGAGCCATTAGATGCCCTTATTGCCATGGGAACTACTTCCCGCACTCTAAAGGTTACTGCAATCGTGGCTCTATTGATGCCTGATCCGGCTCTAGCACCAATGAGACCCAAACTAGTCAACGTTCAGTCTTGGTGACTCAATGCAAACACAGCATGACCCAAATGCTGCCTGGACATTTTGTGTTTTCCTCAACATGAAACTGTTTAAAAAAGAAAAAAAAAACCTACCTGCCACCACTCCAGTTCTCCTCTGGGGAGCTGCACTCCATATGTCTGGAGAGCAAGATAGAGGGAGGTGAGGGCAAGGTGTTGAGGCTTATGGCGGACACACACAGAGCCATGGTAACTGTCTTTTAATACAGCCAGGGCCGTCTCTGCGATGGGGGTTCGAGACCAGGCGTGGCGATTCAAAAGACTCTTCACAGAGAGCAGGTAGTGCAGCACGTACTGGGACACAGCAAAAAGTTTGTTAGATGAAGCAAAATACAATTGACGTTCGGACAGCATTAGTTAGAGAAGATACAAATATGAGAGTAACTTTACCATATTTAACTAATGAACTGTTATCAGTTGCAAACGAAAATAATTGATTCATTGAGTCTTGACACTGTGCATAAAGAACCTTTGCCAGTGACGCCACTTTAAAGCAGTATTACAGCACTTAATATTTCGCATTAGATTTTATTTTTATGCTTCAGTTTTAATTTTAAGTTGCAGTCATTTCCCAGCGCTTTGGTCATTTGATTAATTTTGGGTATATATAACTTGTAGTGTACACCACAAATGACTTGTCTAATCCCATCTCTGCGCCGTGACTTTGCCTGAGCTTTTGTTTCAGTGTGGAATAGTTCGTCCAAAAATGTATATTATGCCATCAGCTACTTAGCCATTGTTGATCAAAACCTATACAACTTTTTTTTGTGGACAACAGATACACTTCCAGTCAAGTTTTTAAAAAAGTAAGATTTTTAGTGGGTTTTTTGAAGATTTTTCTTCTGCTCATCAAACCTGCACTAGTGCACTTATTTGATCCAAAATACAGCAAAAGCAGTCAAATTGTGAAATATCTTTTACTATTTCAAATACTTGTATTTGAATATATTTAAAAATTGCAATTGATTTCATGGTTGAATTTGTAGCATCGTTACTCCAGTCACATGATCCTTCAGAAATCATTTGATTCAAAACAGATATTCGAAATATTCTAATTTGCTGCTCAAAAAACATTATTATTATTATGATGTTAAAAACAGCTGATTGAAACTTTTTTAATATTGATGATGATGATGATGATAATAATAATAGATGTTTCTCGAACAGCAAATAATCATATAAAAATGTTTTCTGAAGGATTATGTGACACTGGAGACTAAAGTAATGATGCTTTAAGTTTTGCTTCGGAATAAATCACACGCTGTATTTTGGATCAAACTAATGAAACAAATCTTACTGTTCAAAACCTTTTGACTGGTAGTGCATAATATTATATTTATATATTTTAAAAGCTTGAGAACAAAGTAACCATTGCATGCATTACCTTATGTGGATGCTCAAAGGACACTTGGAAGTTAAGCTGGCGAAGGATAAGGAGCTCACATTGTACTATACTGTCCCTCAACTCCCAAAACTTCCCGTCCAGTTCCATAGGTTCACTCTCCGGGTGAAAATACCTGGATCCAAGATAAAGAGAGGAAATGACCTAATATAAAAGAACTCTGAGAACTAAACTGCTATTTAATGTCCTCTCTCATACCTGTGACAGACATTGATGATATCTCTTGTCCTGAGATGCTGCTCTTCTACTTTGCCGGCGAGGTAGATGGCAGACATGGCCACCAAGTAAGGCTCATAGACCTGCAGACTGGCAGACTGGAAGAACCTGTGGTACAGCACACACGCTGTGGCCATGGGCACAGATCTCATGCCTAACTTTACTCCTACAGATGGAGAGAACACGGGATGCACGTGGGATTAGAAACTGTACAGCAACTAACAAGCAACTGCAGTACATAATTACAATTTCAGTTACAGAGACTAAAACTAATTTAAGAAAAATTGCAAATACCCGTCTCGATGATAAACCGACAGACCCTGAAGTGTGTTTTGGAGTCTTCCACATCTTGAGCATTGGCGGATCCAGATGTTGACGCCTGCGTGCTCATTTTACGGCTTGCAGCAAACGGTTACAGTTTCAAAGCGTGTTATATAATATGATATACATATTGTTCGTATGAATCTTTTCACAAAAAAATGACAAACTCCTCCATTTGTATAAATCGCTCGTCCAAATACAACGCTGTGCAGAGAGCTTGTGACTTTTCCTTCAGCGGATCGTTTAGCGTGCTACGCAGCGTGCGATGATCTCTAGCGCCCCCCATGTACGGGAAGACACAACTGAGCGCCGAAGGAAAGAGAATTGTTTTTTTATATAACTATTATTATATAACAAATAGTAAATTAGCTGTCACTTTAAAATAGCCACTTTTGCAAGTGAGCATTTTAAAGAGTCAAAGAGTGCGAAAAAGTGAACTATTTATTTGAAAGTATAATTTTGGGAGGTTGCTAGGAGACCACTGCCAACACACCGGAGCGGAAAGATGTCGACTAGTTACTCTGCGAACCAGGTGCTTAAATTACTTAACTGTGATATTTTTTACTGTATAAGTGAGATGTCGACTAGTTACTCTGCGAACCAGGTGCTTAAATTACTTAACTGTGATATTTTTTACTGTATAAGTGAGTAACATTGAAGTATTAAGTACATTTATTGTGTTTTTTGCAGTATGAAAGTGCCTTTAAGTCACAAAAGCTCCAGAATTGGACCATCCCGAAACATTTTAAAGAGGTAACAGTCTGTTTGACTGAATATAAGTCAATTTAATCGTTTGCAAAAACGAACAGAACATTTAATACATCCTTGCTTAATACAATTATTTATTTCTTTTAAAAAAACTGAAGCTTAAAATCTTAAAAAACCTTGAAATCTTACTGAACCAAACTTTTCAACTGTCGTGTAACGTTACACTTTTGTGTTACTGAGCATTTCCAATACACAAACATGAACCAAGGGCATTAAAATGCAGAAGCAGGCTCGTCAGTCAAAGCTACTTAACTACTTAAAAAAAAAGAAGAAGCAAAAGTAGAAGTGAATTATTGGCTGGCTTCGAGTCCTTTTTCATTTAAATGATGCAGTTATACAAATTGCACAGCTTGCCTAGCTCATAAATACTCGCATTTGGTCTATTTACTTTTTGTTCCTCAAGAGACCAGCAGCAGCAGAAGGCCACACTACATTTATAGCCACAGACCGTGGCCACCTTCTACCTGGAGTGAGAACAAAGGTTTGTTTTGATGATTTGCATGACTTTTAAATGTAATTACCAAGCTTAAAACGTTTTGCAGCATTTTACTATTTATAAATGATTTCATTATTAGAGTGGAAGTGCATGGCCAGCATTCCAAGGCACTTGGGATTTACCTCGGTATATCCCTCCTGCTTCCATAAACTCCACTGCCCGTTCACGAGAGGGCCAGGATCGCCTTAAGACCTGGGGACAGATGAAATTTGCCACAAACCAGACTTATGAGGCCCCTGGTGACATCCAGGTTACAAGCAGAACCATTAACAATATGGTGGGTATTCAGTATCTCCTACTTATGATGCTATGGTGTTACATTACATTGCGTTTAAATAATTCTGACTAAACAATATGCTAATAGGAAAACATAAACATGGACCAGTCTGCAGAAGAGTCAAAAATGCCAGTGAGTGACACAGGCCCAACTGAACCAGAGAGGCCCAAATCACAGCACAGCCAAGACCAGTCTAGACCAACAAGCCAGCAGGCTCAGTCTAACCCAGTAAACCTTCCTGAAAACCAAACCCAGTCTAGACCAGGAAGTCACCACAGTCAACAGGCTCCATCCAGACCAGCCACTCAAGAGAGCCAAGCTGAGTTAAGTCCACCAACCCAGAACAGCAGACCATCATCTCAGCAGAAATAACACCATTTATAATCAGATCCCCTGCATGGGCAGTTATAAAAGTTGTTCCATGAAATGGCATTACGTAACACTTCTTTGAAAAACACTTTCACTCTGCAGCTATTATTTTTGTCTTCTATTTATAACTGTGCTGTCTGTTTGTGCATACTATATGTATCAGAACACATTAACTGATTTGTTTCAATGAAGCAAAAGCTGATTTAGTTTTACTAAATGGCTTTTGTAATAGAATCTGCTTAGTATAATATTCTTTAAAAAAAACAGCACAAGAGGTTTTAAATAGTTTTTGTTTATTTGCTCAATAATACAATGACACGCCAGTAGGCCCCTAGGACACAACATCAGCTTAATTCACTAGTCATCGGTTTATGTTTTTGGTGCTTGGAAGCCAATGAGTGATTTTGTGAGCAGACACTGAATACTTGGGGTGAACTGAAGGGTAAAGGGATAGTTAACCCAAGAAACATCGTCATCATTTACTCACCCTTTTCATGATGGAACAGAAGTTATTTTGAGAAGCGTCTCTTTTTATAATCCCATTCTTAAAAGTATCTGCTTTTGTATTTTGCAGAAGAAAGAAAAATTGTTGGGTTGGAGTGACATGAGTAATTGAAAACAGAATTGACATTTTTGTGTCAACTATCTCTTTAAGAGTCCCTTTGAAATCAGTCATTGGTCCTTGTTAAAACCTTTTTCCCTTCCCTGTTGATAAACATACAATGATCCATGGTCAGATCACATTGGTACAATGTCGTCAATGTGTTTATTCACAAGATAACTGATCAATAGTAATATATTGGGCAAACCTCAATGTTTCTCAGACAGAGGTGAAAATGCAGTTTCAGAGTCTCTGTTAAGTATGTTTATATAACCAACAGTCATCATAGCCAAATTAATACACATTAAAAACAACAGTATTTGACCAGAAATGACATGAGAAAAAAATAAACACAATCTTTCAAATCGTACCACTTTTTGTTTTTTTGAGTGTCACGTGTAAAACGTAAGATGAAACGATGTTCTCATATTAGAGGCATTAAAGTAATTTAACACTAATGTCAAATACAGTATCTGATAGAAAACTATGTACTTTCTTGCAAATATGCTAAGATTAAATGTATTTTTCTGCCTCATGCATCTCAGTATACTATCTTATTTACAAAAAGTTACACTTTTTGTGGTTTTAATACAAAAGCATCGAGTAAAACACCATGTTTTGTTTGATCTTATGAGTCTGACACACTAAGAATTGAGTATCAAAATCAGAATAAATTTAAACAGCCTCTTTGAAATGTATATCTAGATTTAAAATGATGTCGTACTTACAGTGAGATATGCACCATGAATTCTCAATGAGCACCCGTTGACAAATTATATGATTGTGTTTCTTAATGTTCTGTAGTTTGCATTGTGGGAGAGTGAAAAATGTCAGTGGGCTTGCTAATATAATGTGCATTGCAATTTTCATTTCAAAACTTCAAAAGAAAAAACATATGTCACTGATATCTTTGTTTTTCAAATGTAGCTTATATGCAAGTAATGGTGATACAACCAATATTTTTGACTAACAAATAAAAATAATTCTTGCTATATAACTAACCATAAAACTATCCATTACCTGTTTAAAAATATTTTTAAAATATATTTAACTAATATTGTAGACTAAATCACACCTTCAACCTAAACCATCAAATCTATTTCATTTAACAGAAGCTGAATTCAAATCGTAGAAGTCTGTAAAGATCATAAATAAATTTGCCATTTTATATGCTTATCCCAATGATTGTCTACAACCAAAGTGGAATCCAACAAAGGCACCACACAATACCTAAAATATTACACTCTTTTACACTGTATCATAAAACTATTAATAGGTATCTGAGCAGCTAAGAGAGAAAATAAACCAGTGCTCACTATCAAAGATCACACCTTTCTAAGTTTGTACAGTAAGACCAAAAATAGACCACAGTGATACACGTCTGCTCAAGCACTAGATCAAAGCAGTGTGTGCTGATTAGATATTAAAAGAAGAGAAAAATAGATAAACGTGAAACTGTAGTATCAATAACAGTGGTGTGCAGTAATAATGCTTTCGACTGAGTCATGGCATGTTGATAAGAGACTGGTTCAAGGGCAAGAAAAGGCACAGAAAAACAGACCCACACAGTGGGGTGAAGAGCAGCAGCTGGCAGCAGGTCGGCTCGAAAACACACAGGACTTGCACAGGTACGTTGATAGGTCACTTTCAAGAGCGTTTACAACTCGGCCCGCTCTGATACGACTCCTACAGCAAAACAAGATCTTCGGTCTTGTGCACGTCACCATTTCAGCAGCTGAACAACATTCAGAGGCGGTCGATCAGTTTCAGTCGACTTTCAGTGGAATGAACTTATTTGCCTAGAGCAGCAATGCTTCACAATATAAACTAAAGAGCAAACTGGTATTCCCTCCACTATCCATTAATAACTTAGCCTGTGTGAATTGTCTGTGGATACTCATGGTTATCAGCATCATCCTACTTCCTGGTTCAAAGGAGCTTTCTGAACAACATTTGAACTTTCATTACTGGCCTTCAAGCGGGTGGGCTCCACTTTTGTGGCATTATGATTGAAGACCACACCCACTTTTTTAGTCTTTATTTTATTAGTTGGAGCGGGTTGAGGCCCTGACTTCCGGGGTGGAGCCTTCACAGGGGGATGGTGTGGATCATCCCCAATGTTGACAGACAAATTTGTGTACAGTGGTTCCAACTTTTTGGACAGGAGCTCGTAAGTCAACGAGTTCAGTCCATCTGAGTGCCAGTTCAGCCTTGTGCGCTTCAGCAAGTCAAACCTACAAGAATAAATTCATTAAGAGCAACTGACTCAATAAACAGAATAAATGGATTAAATAATAAATCTATTTATATACTCTTAAAAATAAAGGTTATTTCTTGGTATTTATGGTTCTGTATGAAAAACTGTTAAAATCCATAGAAATTTTACCATGGACAAAAACTTTTAGAAAAATTATTTTAGAATTTAAGATTTTTTTAGGTTCTTTTGGAACCTTTATTTTTAAGATTGTACCAACTAAGGTTGCAAAACTGGATAGTTTCTGGAAATTTACCAGAACTTAAGGGCCCTTTGCAACCCTAGTTGCAAAGTTTAAAATGTAGCTGATATGTGACATCACCTTCTGGGGTTTTGCTCATTACCCTGATCTCCTTTATGTTTGATCATCTTATAATGCCCAATGGCCAAAGGGGGGCGCATTATCTTCATCCCAGAGAGTCGGACTCTAAAGACAAAACCACAGGGCAAGTAGAAATAGTAACATATAAGAAAAAAAAAACCTGAAGAAGGATGGTATGAATTATCAAACAGACAGAGAAAAGAAAGACGAAAGAAAGAGCAGCACAAAGCACAGCAGGAAAGCTATTTCATCCACAAGGTGGGCCAAATGGATGTGAACTTGCTAAAAAATTACTAAAAAACGACTGTTTGGGATTTCTATGTAAAAAGGTTCTAAGCACAACTAATCCTCAAAAGGTTCATCTAAACTTGGGGAGTCTAATCCAGCTTTTAAATACTTAAAACTTTGGGTTCTTGCCTCTGGTTCAGCCATCTGAGTCAGACAAGGATACTGACGCTTAATTATGTCAGGTTTACAAATCACCATGAGCTGATATGCCCTTCAAAATGTTCTCCAAGAATACATGTAATGTCCTTTTCCCCAAAACGCATAAAGCCGAGTCCTGGATTATCTCCACCAAAAATACTTTTTGTGTGGGTCTAGATTTGATCTGTATCGTACCCTGAAAAATCACTCAGGGTGAAATCAAACCATGTAGGCATATTAAAGAACAAGACAGTAAAAAAAAAACAGTGTCACTTAAAGGGGTCATGAAAGGAGAAACCAAAATTCCCTTGATCTTTTGACATCATTAAGGTCACTGTACTATAAACACACCCTGTACGTTTCAGAACTTAAAACTTTATAATTAGTCTAAAATCAGCTTATTTTGAAAACAATCTGCCAAAACATTTTAAGAATGAACCACTTTATGATGTAAGAGTGTGGCTATACATCACCTCTGCAGAAGATCAACACCTGCTTCCTCATCACTGACTGTTTAGCCCCACCCACCAATTCTCACACATAGTAGGTATAACAACAGCAGCAAAACGCAGAAACCAAACGATAAACTTGATGCAAACCGCAACAGTAACAGCAAGGTCCTTTGTTCGCTTAATTTTTATCACGGATTCATTTACAATCAAGGCAGAATTCAATGCAGAATTTTTTTAAAGATTGAAATGCAATGTGCTGACTATATTGAAATGTCCTAGCACAGAAGTGTTAGTAACATTTTTATTTCTATCATGTTCTATTTAAACAGAGCGTTCTGATGGTGGGGGTCAAAAGAGAACAGAAAACAGACCATTACCAAAGACTATAAAATACCCAAGACGTGTCACTCATAAGAGTTTTGAATGAGGAAAAATGCAGTGCTCAGTATGGCCGCTCTATCGAACGAAGCCCGCCGTTAGAAGTCCCGGTTGCTATAGAAACACTCAACACTCTGGGTGATCTATCTTGAACAATAAGCATTTTTATGCTATTTAAGCAAAATAAAGAACATTTATGATACAGTTGTTTCATTGGTGACTTCAAATATGACATTTAATTTTTTTTTGTTTCCCCATTCAAAGAGAGCAGCTAATCAAGGTCTTACTAAGTATACTTGAAACCTCTTGGAAGGTGTTTTGAGGCAAGTTGGAGCTAAACTCTGCAGGACACTGGCCCTTCAGGATCAATTTCGATGACTCTTACCTTAAAGAAACTTTGCTATTATTTCCAAATCTTGATAACATTATAAGTGGACCTCAGAGAAAAAAAACAAAGGCAATTCATGACCCTTTTAAGAGAGAACTAACCATGAAGAAAATGCTATTTAAATCCTTAACTAGTACTACTAATTCTCCACTACACCTGACTCAATCTGGCTTCAACAGCAAGTTTCTTTCTTTCACAGAAATAAAGTTACTTCAATTTCTTATTGAATAAAAAGGCAGTAATCAGTGAAGTGTACTGACATCTATATAGTTGGAAGCCTCGAGTCCAATCTAGTGATTCATGCATGTACTTACTGGTCCCTCCTGTGGCTATGCGGGGGAGGGCATGAGGGATAGACGGATGCAGTGAAAATGAGAATAATGACAAGAGACCAATGCAAATGTGAAATGAGAACAAAATGGTGATGGAGAGATGACAGACATGCAACACAAATGCTTAACGGGATGCGATTCTGATGTAGACATGCCGGTTACTTAAATCTCTACTACATTCCAGGCTGTTTTATATGTTGAAAAACTGAATCCTGCTATCCTCACCGAGCTGCAATGTCATCGTCCTCTCCTCCCCAGCCCCAGTAATGGTTAGGAAAGCCGTTCATTTTGAGGTACTGTTCTGGGGTTACAGCAGACACCCCTCCGAAGTACTGCGAGTATGGAAGTCTGAGAAGAAGTTAGAGCAGTGATTTGGTAAGGCACAGAGGAATAAGGTCGCCTGTCTCTACTACCCTTCATCAATCATTCCATCTGAAGTGTCACAGCTTCCCCTGCAGTTTAATGTTCGTCTGTACCTCTGAATTTCATCATCACAGCAATCTGTACAGATGGATAGGAAACCCTTATAAATGAACAAAAACTGCTGTTTAAATTTTTGTCATAATTTGAATTGAAACAATTTTCAGGACACTTACACATTAATATTTCAAAGTATGTGCACATTTTTCTATGCACTCAGTGCAGAATGCAGAAAACTTAGTGCAAATCTGCATTCCTCATTTTTTTGTTTATTTTAAATTTAATTTAATTAAACACACAACATGATGACATCATGTGACAACAATACATGATATGTATATCCCTGTATTTTCTTTTTGTATTATCTTTGAGTAAATCAAAAAAAGGACAGTAAAAGCAACTGATGTGTATACACAACTTATCAAAAATTAAGGGTTGAAAAGTTTTTTTTGTTTTTCTAAGTTTTTTTAGAAATAATTCCAATTTGCTGATTTGATGCAAAGTTCATATTATCAATGTTGTGCAGCTTAAAAGGTTTGTGAAAACCATTATACATGAAACCATGAACATGTTTTCATTGACATGATGAATAGACAGTTTAATAGAGCAGAAATTATAACAGAAATGAACTCTTTTGTAACATTATGTCATTATTCAATTTAATCCACTGCTGAATAAAAAGTACTTACTGCTTTCAATAATAATAATAATAAGAAGAAGAAAGAGCTGTAAATGCTGGCTGAACCTGCCCTCCAGAGGTCCCTTGTACTACTAACCCCTGTTCTAAATTCTTCAGTACGGTTTAGTAAATATTGAGTGATGGCTAGATGAGCTTCTTCGTAATTGTCTCTGTATTTCTACCCAAGGACTAGCTTTTTGAGTCATGTCTGAATGCTTTACAGCCTTCAGCGGATTCATCACAGAGAGGTCCTGATGTTGTCCTCAGCCTTGGTGGACTGAATATATGGGTTGTTTTCTCTGCAATTTTTCTGTTCTTAGTGAATGTTTATATCTAGGTGGACATTGTGGCTGCAGAACACAGAATACAAATACAGACTCTGTGACCCGAGATGTGCCGACCTGGATGTCAATTTATAGGGCCAGAGCCATGAGTTACTGTGTATACCTGTGTCAGCACTAATAATGAATGAACTACATCCCCTATTTAACCATGCGTGAAGAAGACTAACTTTTTGTTTCTAGAAGTTTTAAAAGATCTAGAAAACTGCTGTTAAAGGAATAGTTCTTTAAGTTTCTTTTTCCTTTTAAATTGCCGGTTTTGAATAAAAGTGTGTAGAATTTAATTGAAAAATTCACCACCAAATTATTTTAAAATACTTTCATTACCATCCAAAGATTTGGGATAGTTTTTTTTTTAAAAGAAGAAATTAATGTAAATGTAAAGAAATTGGTTTATTACCAATGCGTTAATGTGGTTTAAGTTTCAAAAAACGTATTATTTTCCACATACTGTACATTACTGTTTCTCCTCCTAGCCCCGCCTCCTGAAACTGGTCAATTTGTACAAAAAAAAAAACTGTGTGCTCTGATTGGCCAGTTATCCAGTGCATTGTAATTGGCAGAATGCCGCAAGTCTTTGGTGGAAACATTATGCCCCTTAACGTCATACTGTGTCCACACTCTAATATTTGGGTAAATTATATTTTAAGGCGAGACACTACAGGTGAATAGGGTAAAATTTTTTACTTACAAATAGGACCATGAAACTTTACCAGTTAATTACTCACATGAATAGGAGAAAAATATCTCATTAAATATGCAGAAATTTGCATATATTTCCGGTACATATATCTGAATATAGGATAAAGCCAGGTGCAAAATTATTGTTTCATTTTGTTTATACACAAAATGAAAAAAAAAATTACAGAGGGATTTTAGGATTTCTGCTTTCATTATCAAGGAAATCAAAATATACCATAGCCTTAAAAATAGCGAAAGAAAGAATGTCACATAACTCAGGCCAGGAATGATTTATTAACAAATCCCTTTGTAAATATCTCCAGAATACTAGTGAGAGTATAACTGGAAAGTTTGGTGCACATAGGTGCAACATAGGCTGAGATATTGGTACCGGAAAATGACAAAAAGCTCATTTTGAGAAAATGGCATTTGAAGATTTAAATACGGGAAGAAAGTTATGGTCACAAGTAAACAAAATGTTATAAAATAATAATTGTAACATATATTTTTAACCTTTTCTTTATAGTATTTCTAAAGAACACATTTTGAGGGACTAAACTAGCCCAAAATCTCAAAATTGACCACCGCATAAAAAAAACAATGTTTTGCCTGTAGTGTCTCGCCTTAAAATAGATTCAAATATAAACCATTATTTTGTCATATTTTTATATTACATTATATCATATTATATTACTTACCATTTTACATTATATTATACTTTAATAATATTACTATTTTTTTTATCAAATAAATGCAGCCATGGCATTACATAAATCTTTTTGTTTATTTATAATTATTAATATCTAACCTTAACTTTGTTCCACTACCAACAATTTTACTTATTATTATAATATAATATTGCAATATAAAAAATATTATTTTAATAATCACAATATTAATATCAATATTCAGAAATGTCATTAGATTTGACCTCTGTTCATTAAGATACAATTAGAGAAAGGCTTTATTAAAACGTTCAATCCTGTGATAGTGGTTACCTGTATCTGAACTTGTCCATAGCTATGGAGAGGTGTGTAGGGTGCTGGGGGTGGCAGGTGTAGATGTTGTGGTCATTCTCAGGCAGCAGGTCGACGTCATGCAAGAAAATACAGCTCCAGTCCTCCTCTTTCAGCGCCTCCCGTACTCCAACATTTAGCAACTTGGCTCGGTTAAACGTGGAGTTTCCTGACTGATAACACAGAAGACTATGAGCAATCAAGTGTATCACATGTATTCTTCAATAAGAATAGAACACTAATATAGCTTGACAATAAGATATGAGCTATGTTTACCCTTTGTCCCATCTATTTCCTCTAATTACTTCTAGGATTTTTTTTTCCCATTCAATAGATGTGACAAGTCAGCGTAACAGTGAACAAGAGACCTGGTGCACAATGTAAATGCCGTAGTGGACCTGCTGCCGCTGCAAAAAGGGATGCAGATGGTAGAGGAGGGCACGGAGGTGGGTCTGGCGGTTCCGGTAGGGGACCACGATGGCTGTGTGGTGTCGTGGCTCACAGTCTGGTGGGCGGTAATGACCCCCTAAGGTCACCAAGGGGTTCTTCTCTTTTATCTTCTCCAGGGAGGGGGGTGAGGAGAGGTGGACAGAAACAGGACCCACTGGCAGACAGCAGGTAGAAAGCACACATGCACTTGTTGTTAAAAAAAAAAACACCAACACTAAATTAAATAATACTATCTCTAAAAATGTAAATGCTGTCGTTATTTAATCACTGTTTAAATAAATGACTTTTTTAATTTAGTGGTAAATTATGAGATATTTTAAAACTATTTAATTCATTAATTACAAACAAATATTTTTAAAACACATTTACATTGAAATACATTTTTAAATTATAAATAAATTGACATTTAAAATTTCTTTAATATATAACTTACATTTTTAACTCTTTCATTTTGTTTTTATGTGGCGCACCAAGTCCTCCATAATCTTAAACATATCTTGATTGATTGATATCTTATTATCTATTTCTCATACTGTACATTGTAATATTGTGATGCTTAAATGTATTTATAGAATTTTAGTTTCTGTGTATTTAATTTTGTATTCAGATTATTTGATATTTCATATGATTTCCATTCATAAAATTAAAAATAATTCCAGAAGGCATGGAATTCAGCATATGTTCTAGACAATTATTAAATATTAAGGATGCATTTATGTCCTTTTTCAAGCTTGAAAGTGCCAATCTGCAGTCATTGTAACTGCATGAAAAACAGCAGATTCCTGAAAATATCTTTCTGTGGTCATCAAAAAATAAATGTTACACAGGTATGGAAAGCTAATCGTTTGTGTAAATGATTCTTCATTTTTGGGTTGACTAACCTCAATACAGCATCTTTGTTTTATTTATAACAGAAATAAGACATAGTAAACAAACAAATCCAATGCCCGATCAATGTCTAAAACAGTTCAGAGCGGATTTAGATCTACCCAGCAGTGGAGAGGGCAGTATACACTCCCTGAGCTGCTGTTCTGGTCCACTGGGTCCTGGATGGTGGAGCAGCAGAGAGGTGAGGTTGGTGTAGACGTCATGCGGTCGAGAGTAGTCGATCTCAGGCTCGGCGGAATGAACCAAAACAGACACTAGGCCACGAAAGCCTCCCAGGGAGAAGTAGAGGACAAACGCAAACTGGAAGCCCACCAACAGAGCCAGGGTGCAGGGGGAGTCCAGTGCTCGACCGCAGCACACCATTATGACATCCAACACAGAGCAGGAGTGACGGTGGAAGGGAGGATGGGAAAGTCAAAGGGGGCAGACAAGGGACAGATAAGAAAAGAGAGAAAGAGTGAAGACAGAGCAAGAGTCATGAGAGAGGGAAGAGTGAAAGGATAACAGGGGTGATGAGGAGAAATAAAGTTAGCTCAGTGAGCTAAGGGAAGGACATCTATGGCATGTGTGGGAGTCACTGGAAAAACAGAGGAACACAAAAATCAATAGTGGCAGATCCATCACATCTAACTACAAAGGAGAACTTTAAAGTGCCAGTGTGACCGGGATCAATGCCAGATCTCAGATGAAATCAGCAAAGACCACACACTTTTTGGGTCACTCCTGTTACACAGTACAACACTTTGAAAAATATAATTATAAATGTTATGTATGCTTGATTACAAAAAAAAAAAAAAAAGATTACAAAAATACTTCAATTATAATACAAAATTAATTAATTAGCCTAATTAATTAAAAACAGGGTAATAATCGGAAAACAGGATAGAAATACATCATTCAGAGAAGGATTGTGGCTTAGTGTATGTGAGATTGTCAATTGTAAGATATTTTTAATAAGCTTTTAAAAATCCAATATTATCTTATGTGACCCTGGACTATAAAACCACTCATAAGGGTAATTTTGAAATTAATATTTATATATCATCTGAATGAATAAGCTTTATACTGATGTATGGTTTGTTAGGAGAGGACAATATTTGGCTGAGATACAGTTATTTGAAAATCTGGGTTTTGAAGGTAAACATCCAAATAAAAATCCAACACATATTACTAATATTATATATATATATATATATATATATATATATATATATACACACACACACACAATTTGGATAAATATCTTCATTAAATATGATCTTTTTCTAATATCCTAATGATTTTAGCATAAAAGAAAAATCAACAATTTTGACCAATACAATGTATTGTTAGCTATTGCTACAAATAAAATAAATGTGACTTATCCATTTGATCAAATCTAAACCATCTAATACCACAGGGGCGTAGCACCAAACTCTGGGCCCAATGCACAAGCAGTGGTCATGGACCCCCCCCCCGTAAGTTCAAACTACCTACGGCACCATTTAATACATCAATCAACTGATGCATTTACCCAAAATGTTAGCATTTACATTAGTCAACAACATTTATTGTGATCTTAAAATTATACTTTATTAAAATTAAATTTCACTATTCAGGGGCGCTCCCCCCACTTGGGGCCCTGGTAATTTAGTCCCACTTTTCACCCAACTACGACGCCCGATACCTCAGAAACACCTTAAATTAATAATAGAATAATTATAATAATAAAAAATAATAAATAAACAATAAATAATAAACAAAAAAACACTATTTTTAATTTTGTAACAACCATTATTGTTTAAAACCTGCAAGAACAGTATACAATTATATTATAAGACATGTTGATAAGAAAATGTGCTGCACAACAGGAATGAGCTTTATATGAATAACAGACTTATATTCCATGTGTAGGCTACCTGTGCTGACTGGTCATAAACACGGGGTTGAGAGAGCACTGTCGTCCTCCTCCTGTCCATCACAAAACATCGCGCACCTTGAGGAGACAGATGGTTCTGGACTGATTAACAAGCTCTCCCGCTTACAAACCAGCTCATATTTCTCATGCTATAAACCTGAAATGTATTTATTAAGCAACATACATGCAGCGACGACAGGTAATGAGCAATTATTGCGATGCAACTGTCAATATAACAGATAATAAACATTTCAGGTCAAGCGTTTCCTCAGACTCACCCGGTCCACAGCGACGCTTCAAATCAGGCTCCAGCAGCAATCTATAGCTAGGCCTTTATTTAATATTACTCACTCGATTGTAGATAATATTTCCTCTATGGCGCACGAAAGAGTGTATAACATCCGCAGTCGCATTGAGCGCGTCGCGGGACGCGTCAGACGCTCAAGGCAGAGACCCACTGACAGACATGTTTGATGCGGTGACGCGCTACCGACGAGCGTTCTTTGACGCTGTTACAATAAAAGCCCTAAAATACCTGCGTTTAAATCCCAGTGCTGCCTTCTAGTGACAAAACACACGACAGGTTTAATGCTAGAGGAGGGTTTCATTCGCCAGATAATCTTGGGATGACGATTACAGGCTTATAAAGCGAAATTAAATTGATAAAAAAGGGACGCGATGTGTAATCATGCGGATTATATCTAAGTGGTTGCAATGTCGTCATTATTTTGATTAAGAATTATATTGATTATATAACGCGAATTATGACGTCTGTGGAATTGTTTGTGTTCAACAAAACAGACCACGTTACTGTTCTTAAGGTGATTCTACTTAAACTGTCCCGAGAACATTTGCAAAAAAATGTTCTTGACAATTTTTCATAACCTCTTTAATTGACTAAGGTAGTTCTTTCACGTTATTTTAATCAATACAAATATTTGCTTAAGCTCACAAAATGCACAGAAATGTGTTTTTACAACCTATTCAACAAAGAATACTAGACCTACCTTTTAAATAGCAAACTATTAAGAAGGTGATCTGAGTCGAGTGTGGCTGTAGATTGTACAGATTCAGACTGATGCAGATTTGTGAGATCAGGTACACTGACAAGCTCTGTTCCGGTTCATCCGGTCTATCATTTGCACATCAAACTGAGCCAACAGAGTCTTTACTGACCTTGCTTTGTGCACAGTTATCCTGGAATAGAAATGGGCTTTTCCCCAAACTGTTCAAAGTTGGAAGCATAGCATTGTCAAAAATGTTTTAGCATGCTGAAGCATTAAGCACTTCCTTCACAGGAAATAACAACCCAATACCACTGACACAGTGCAGTCAAGCAAGTAAGACTTCTGGCATCAGCCAAATCTAAACTGTCAAACAGAGAAGCATGTGTCTCTCAGAACAGGTTTCCACTGCTCCAGAGTTCATGTGACAGTCTCTTTCACCACTCCATCCAGTGCTTGTCACTGGTGATGTGAGGATTGCATAGAGTCCCTTTCCATGAAGGTCCCGCCACAGTTTTGCGTTTATATTAATGCCAGTGGAAGGTTGAAATTGTGACTTGCTTCCACTTTCCAATTATACTTCAAACTATTGGATATGTAATATCTATCAGAGATGAAATTTCATGAACTGTGCTGCAAATTTTAATGGAGACTGCATAAATAGGTGCCTGCTTTTGTGCATTGTTCCAATACTTTTGGCCATGTTATAATCTAACCCAATCCCACAAGGACCCAGATACATAAATACATCTCCCACAATGTTTTATTAATTGTATGTTTTATTTTTATCATGTATGAAACGGGGAATTTCTCTGACATTGATTGCAACAAGTAGAGTAGTAGATAGTGTGCTTGATAATGCTGTCAAAGCAACCTCCGGGTTTACTGAGAACACAGGAGACATTCTTGTTTAACAAGAAGAGCACTGCAAATGTTTTATTTCACTGAACTCATCAAACTCGTCTTAACTCAAGTTTTATTAGTCACAGCTTTTAAACCACGATGGTACGCCACTTCTGCTTCTGAAGCTTTTTTTGGAACATGCAATAGTGAGTGGCACACTAGTCTAAATGCATGCAGGATCGCTGTCAAAGAAAACATGAGAAAAACAATACGCTACAAAGAAAAGATTTGAAGTTCATAAAGAAACTGTGCAAAACAACATAGCATTACAATCCTTTTCTGAATCAGCCTCAAACCTAAAAGGGCTGGGTAAGAACATGAGGCATTTGGCTGAATTAAATTTGTATCCGTTGCCCTAAATTACTCCCACAACAATAAGACCCCTGAAGCAAGGAAGCAAGACAAAAAAAAGGAGAAAAAAATATCAAGCTACAATTTTTACAAACAACACAGATACACTTATTATAAGCACCATGATTTAACATCTAGATTTAACCTTCCTGTTTCAATATCCCTTTCAAACTCCACTGTTAAAAAACAAGATAAACTAATATAAAATAATAACAATATAAAAGTACATATCAATAATATTAAAAAAGTGTCAAGCAAACAAAGAGCCCTTAAAAAGTGAACTGATAATGTTAAGACTTTACTGTAAAACATGGCTTTGAGCCAGTTGAAGTTTCTTATTGAAGTTTCCATTACTTGTTTTTATTGCTCCTTTCTTTTCCCTTTCAGGCCTGTTCTCATCAAGAATGATAACTATAAAGATAACGATAATTATATTAGCATTCACACCAACAGATGGTAATGTTCTGCTCATTGTAAGCATGCAGCAGTTTTGTCGTCTGCCCCTTTAAATGCTCGAGCTCTTTAAAATGTGGATTCTTTTTGGCTGTTATATTTTCATCATTCATCAGCTGAATAAAATCCACCTGATAGTTATTCAAACAAAAGTACTGTTATAGTTGCGGTGCGGACTGTGCTATCTTTATCATTACAGTTAACATTCTTGGTGTAAACTCTTAGTCTTCATAAACAAATACATCCAAAGATACATAATAAAAATTATTTGCAAATACTGTTTGTTGACACCATTTTGGCCCACTTTCTCAAAGTTTTTTCTGTTCTGTTTCAATTCCAGCATTGTTATTTGTCCTCAAATCTCTCTTATCATCCATTCTCTACTTCTTATAGTTTCCGAACTGAATGGCCAGTCGGTCTCCAACGCAGCGAAAGGTGGCAGGCTGTACCTCCCAGTAGTTAACCGGGTTGCCATAGAGGCTAATGCCATTATAGAAGCTCCTCTTCATGCCGAAACCCCGAGGGCAGAACGCATTAACATCCACTCGACTTATGTTGTTGGAATGAAGGTAGACCACCTGAAAAAAGAAAGCAAAAATCAATGATCACGCATGTGTGAATGGGACACGTTTATTTCATGTTTGATATCTCGCACCTGCAGGTACTTCATTTCTGGCAGACCCATGGGGACGCGGGTCAGCCGGTTGTTTTCCAGATGCAGCTCCCTGAGATTAGGGACGTATGATAGGCTGCCGTTCTCAATCATCCGGATGTGGTTAAAACCCAGACCCAATCTGGCAAGCAAGCACAACAATGAATATGCAACAGACAATAGATGGGCTGCACACGTTGTGACAGGCATCTAGTGAGGTGGAAACACAATAGACTGGAAACACTGTGAACAGGCACTGGGTCAACTGTAGCCTCACAGGACAAGCTGAACTATAAAAATCCAGCACATGCAGGGTTTTTCTGCAAAAAGAGATTTGCTAAAAAGCAGTTAAGTTTGCTTTAATGATTGCTTTAAATGTTCTTATCCTATATACTGTAACGTACAAATTGTGTATGAAATACAATCATAAATAAATAATTCCAATAATATTCAGGAAGATTCGAAACAGCTGCAGTATTGCAGTAAATTTGTATCTGCTATCACTCAGGCATCTCTAGGGCATCTATGATTTAGCACCGTCAGATGGCCCACAGAGGAGAACAACAAGCCAAAGATTGCCAAATTCATGGCATATAATCTTTTGGTTAGATTGGTAGATTGAGGTCATTTGGATTGACCATTTGAGAATTATTTGTTTTGCATTTATATTTACATTCACATTTAATCATTTTGCAGACACTATTTAACTATTTATATATATATATATATATATAAAAAAAAGATACAAAAATCCACTTCCACTGACTGTGATGCATGGAGGACATGTAGATGCTCACCTCTGAGAAATACAGGAGCACAGGAAAATCAGTTTTTTCTTAGCTTATGTCGAAATCTTCTGATATTTCTCTTTGCAAATCCTTGTTTTGTGCTGCTAATTTGTAACCAACATTTTGCTTTCTCTCCGTGCTCGACACTAATCACACAACCCTAATGTCTTAAGTCATCCGTTGGAACTGCTTCCGTGTATGACAGTGTTTATTTGATTTGAAATATGGATATTTCTCTTACAAAAATGCATGGATTAGCAGCAGGAGGCCTTTATTCAACCCAACATTTTATTACAGATATGCACACTTTATTTCACATCTTCTGAACTGTTGACAACAAAGACCTGCTTATCCCTGTTGAAAGGCTTGCAGGGGCCAGGGCAATTTTGAATAGGCAGCAACTATTTATGCTGAGTGATATGCTATTTACACTATTTATAGTGCAAAAAACTATAAATTCTATTTACACTATGTTAAAATAGCTTAAAATAGATTTTCTGCTACTTACTACCTATTGCAAATAGTGACAATTATCTGCACCTCAGTAATGTAGTACTGTACATTATAAAACAGCATGCAATAAGTAAATTAGTAAAACATAGGCTAATTTTGACTGATGAACGCTGGTTTATTATTGTGATTTCAGAGCAGTCATCATCAAATAGTTTTAGGTTGTATTACATGCTAGATTGTGTTGCATCATACAATCCCACTCAGACAATCCACTTTTTCAAGTTCGAGTCAAATTCAAGACATTAAGCAACCGAGTTTTGGTGGAAGAGGTTTATGTCTTGCTAATAATGCCTTGTTTTATGTGGTTACTTATTTTTTATCATTTATGTTACACATTATTTGGATTTGAATTTGTCCAAAATGTCAGAGCATGCGTCAATTTCGAGTACAAGTCTGCCCAAGTGTGTCTGAATTCATTCATAATTCATCCAGTCTGAGTCCAAGTCAAAGTATCAACTCTATGAAGTCAG
This sequence comes from Enteromius unitaeniatus, assembly GCA_032359435.1. Lineage (NCBI taxonomy): Eukaryota > Metazoa > Chordata > Actinopteri > Cypriniformes > Cyprinidae > Enteromius > Enteromius unitaeniatus. The sequence continues at coordinate 7,911,921 of JAUMHI010000069.1, forward strand.
ACCATCTTAAATTGACTAAAAATGCAAAATAGAAGAAACGAACAACAACAAAACATCTTCACTGTGGTGTAATTTCTTTTTAGCTTGTTATAATATACACTTCAATTTCAATTTCCTTTTCTTTGCAAACTTTCTTAATATATTAAAAAATATTATTTCACTGCAAGCTTTTGTCATGAACTGTAGTTTTAGTTAAAAACACTTCTTAGATTACACAAATTAAACTGTCAGTTGTGATTTTTGGGACATTTAAATGATAATCCTTGACTTTGTGTGAAATAACTGTCTCTTTTCAGGAAAAATAAATATATTTCACAGAATAATAGATTTTCCCCCCACATCATTAAAATGACAAATGCCACACCAGGGGGCACTGTTGCTTTATAGAGAGCCCAAAGGTTGGGAAAGGCATGTTGTGTGTTGGAGTAAAGGAGAATCATGAGAGGCTTCACCTGTACAGGTGTTTATAGCGGCCCAGGTCCTCTAGTTCAATGGCCTGGATCTGGTTATTGTCCAAGTGGAGCTCATGAAGACTGTCAGGGAGGTCTGGGTGGAGAGGAACATTCAGCATTATATAACTGGAATTAGCTTTACATCTCAACTCTTAACATTACATTAAAACTCATGCAAATTGTGATTTATGTTCAAAGATATTCCTAAAGCTCATTCAAGTGAGTAATAATCCAAATGTTCTTTGGGAAAATAAAAAGGAGAAAAACTCTTTAATGGCTTTTAGGATCATTCCAAAGAATCACCTTTTGGTATTCCAGTGAGTTTGGACTCAGAGATGCGCAGGTAGTTGAGTTTCAGGCCTTTAAAAGCGCCAGGCTCAAAGCCGCTGTTCTGAATAGGGTTTCCGCCCATCTCTATAAGAAGCATTCAATATCAGACAGAATATCCCATCACAAAAACCAGCAGGCTCCATCTAAAAAAGGAAATGGTTTGGTCAGACTGTAACCTCTATACCACATAATGGCGAGCGCGCATACAAACCAATGCAGTTCATGCTGCCCAGACCAGAGAATGTTCCTTCTGCAACTTTCTTAATACGGTTGTCATGAATGCGCAGCTCCACCAGGGATGGGGGAAGGTTCTTGGGTACCACTGTCAGGAGGTTATGGGAAAAATAAAGCTTTTTTAGGTGTAGGAGGGGTGCGAAGGTTCGCGGGTGGACTTTGGAAATCTTGTTGTTGACCAGTGACAGAGCCTGGCGGGAGACAGGAAGATGTTAGCAAAGTCATGGAGACATGATTAATAATAGCTTGAGCATGAGCATTAAAAATGTACACAAAATCAAATGACTTATAAATGATGTTATAACTTAATGTCTTGTTCTTTTTTTATCCTTCTTCTTTTACAGGCCATGTCAAATATTGTGTTTGGTGAGAAAGGCTGAGTAAATATTAGGGATAAATATTGGGGATAATATGAGTTCTAAGAAGGGAACTAAAACATTCAGTTTGGCACCGGCGTGTGTTTCCCGAACTACAGGAGCATTCTTCTTCAGAGACTTGAACTGTTTGAACATCCTGTCAGGCTGTTTTGCAGAGTGCCAAACGTAATGTGTGCTGCAAACGACAGACCAATTTTTCAAGAGTTAGCCAAAACATGCTTGTCTCGTTGTTTCTTGCATAAAATATATGAATATTAATGTTAAAATGTAAATAATCAATCTAAATATACATTATACAGCAAAGTCTACAGCAAAGTGAACAGCGACATATTTAGCTAATATGGAGCTCAATAGGCTGCATTAACCAACGGCGAATAAAAAAAAATCAAGCTGTGAGACTGGCACACATCAGTGAACAGCACAAGTAACCATCCATGAATTTACATTATGAACTGCATTTTACATTCAGCCTCATCTATATTAATTTTCCTCACTTATCCCATTATTAAAGGATTAGTTCACCCAAAAATGATAAATCTGTCATTAATATACCCATTTGACCTTCTTTCATGTTCAGAGAACAAATTAAGATATTTTTGACCTTGCATAGACAGTAAGGAAACTACTATGTTCAACACTCAGAAAGGTAAGGACATCATTAAATAATTAGTGGTTAATTGTGTTACTGGCTATGAAAGTCAGTGATATGATATGATATGAGTCAGAAAGATATCATTGGATTTCATCAAAAATATATCTGTTCTGAAGATGAACGAAGGTCTTGTGGGTTTGGAATGATATAAGTGGGAGTATTTAATGACAAAATTGTAATTTTTGGGTGGACTATCCCTTTAGGAGCAGAATTTATTGAGTGACCTTCACCATCTCTAGTTCTCATTTCTTTAATCACCATCAGTGTCTTACATAGAGGTTTGTAAGTCCTTTAAAGTCATTCTCCTTCAGTTCTGTGATGCGGTTGTTCTGCAGGTCCAGTAGTTTGGTGTCTCTGGGAATTTCCTTGGGCACTACAATCAAACCTAAACATGAAGACAAAATGTTTACAGCGTATTTAAAGCTCGTAGGATATAGAGCATATACAGATCTGTATACAAATGTCTGCACAGAGGCCATTAGCTCGCCATCTGTTCTGGATTTCCCCATGACAGGGTTTCTTACTCAACATCAGAATAACCCGATTAAATAGTGAATACAATTGAAGATCTTAACAATTACAGCATGTATTTGACAAGATATTTAGTTACAGTCCAAATGAGTGCTTATTTGAAATTTGGAATTTTGTGTCAGCTTTGCATTAGTTTATCTTTATATCAGAGGCGAGTGACCTAAGGATGTTCTGCCAGCTCTTTAAATGTGCACTTTAAAAATCATTTGGGTCCTTTTGCCACAAATGGACCACATCACAAAACTATATGTAAACTCCAGCAGAACCACATCAAAGCACAAATCCAGCATTGTGTCTGTTTTAACAGTAAAGTGTCCAAGATTCTAAATCAGGCCAATGATTCATGATGATTTCCAGCAGAGCCCAATAATTTATACTAGGCTGGGTTCGACCTCTGTTGCCTTCCAGCCATTTATAATGTTCTTGAGAACCACAACTGCCAAGCCATCTAGCTCCTAGCAGGAGTGAAAAGTGAAATCACTGGGATACCAAGCTTATCAAAGAAACATGTTGATATATTTTGGATTAAATAATAAAAATGCAATCTCTAGAGACAGCATCAGTGGCCTGCTGTCAATTACCAGAGAAAATAATTTTGTCTTGTTTTTCTTTAGTGACAAAACACTTCTGGATCAGACTGACCTTAATCAGCATTTTCACAGAAGACGTTTGTGTTTCTGTGTGTCGTAGTGTTTAATATACTCCTTATTCAGACTTGGGGAACTGCCTCATCGTATTAGCTTTGCATTTTTTGTTTGGAATTTTTTGCAAATGTATTTATTTTTATTCGCAATATACACTGAACACAAATGTTAATGCCAAGTGCCGCATACTTTTTTTAAGCATGCTGTGATATTATGTGTAATTATGTGTAGAAAAAAATTCTACTTTTATTCAACAAGGATGCATTTAATCAGAAGTGAGTGACTGGTATGTTAAGCCATGTTTAAAGTCACAAAATATTTTTACAGTATGTCAAATAAATTCTGCCATTTTGAACTTTCTATTTCTTAAAAAAAGCAACATTTGTTGTTAATTCCAAAACATCATTTTAGACCTAGTTATGGAGGCTTTAAAGTTTAAGCTGAAGTCTTTTAAAATAGCTCTTTCAAGCCATCTGCCCACCTGCCACTCAAACTAACAAGTGCTCAGTGATTTTAACCAGTTGACCGCTGACAAACACAATGCCAAACCCCAAAGCGCAGCACATCGCAGACCCCAACCACAGCTCTGCACACATCTACACCCCCTAGCAGGAACATATTTTATGATGAAGGCACATAACCACCTAAATATATACACAATTATGAACATCTGTTATGAATAAGCATCACCATCAATTCAATTGCAGCCTACATGGCAGAATAACGTCCAGATATAAAAGAAAATAAAAGAGTGCATGGGACAGATCAATGTATTACAAGCAAACCTTCATCACAGTGGGAAGCATAGACAGAACCACCTAAAGCAAAAGCTGTATTTTTCGATTTTTATATCAAATCCACAAGCATAAACAAAGACGTAGTGACATTTTCCGAAAACAAAAACACTTGCAAAGACCAAAACACATGGCATAAAGCAATCATGCACATATGCAAACATAAACACGCACAAACTAAAAAGGAATACATATAATTAAAATAATAATAACTCCACATTCCGAAGTTCTAGTTGCTTCTGTCAGTTCAATGGCTGTAAATGTTCTATGAGGATCATAACTTAAGCAAACTTCCTGGGAAAATGAAAGAGCTTGTGTATCCGTAAGTATGAGTTACAGCGGAGCTTCAATGGATGCTGTTAGTGCCATGCAGAAAAAAATACACAAACTTGCAAAACTTTGTCAGAAACCTAAAGTTTAATTCTGGAGCCTGCATCTACCCCAAGCCTTCTCACTTTTCTCACATACTAAAAAGTCAAGCTCCACCACTGCTTCATGGCTGTTTGTTTGTTTTGTGTTTTTATACTTCTTGTCATTGTTTCTCTGTCTGCAGTTTAAGTATTCAAATTTGCGAACTGAGTGATCGCTGAAAAACATAACATTCATTTGAACGACAAAAAAAGCTCCTTCAAGGTGAGAGTAAATGGTTTAACCAATAAGATCAGTTAACATTTTCGTCTTTGACTGTAGGTCTGTTATTTCCTATCCGTGGAAAAGAAAGCAAGACCTTCTAAAAGCAATCACAATGAAATGAAGTGGCCCCTGTAAAAAAAACAAAACTAAATGTTAGACCTAAATTACCACTTTTGGAGATGTACTGCTGACAAGACATAACCCAGGACTATTTCCTGCCCTCTGAAATAAACAAACACTCATCAAAATCCTTCAAATCTTCATCACTTCTCTTTCTGCCTCTCACATTCCTTTTCACTTTTCCTGTCTATCTCTCTCACTCTGTCTTCCTGTAAAACATCCTGTGGTGTGTCAGAAAACAACACAGAACCGCTCAATGGAAAATTACACAGGCATTTTTAATTTGTTACCCATTCCAGCCAGAGTTTTCTTAGAGGCTAACTACAACAAACAGACATGTTCATAAACATAACGTTCATAAACATAATGTTTTTGCCTGTTTGAAGGAGAACTGTCAAACAGTCTCTATAAGATGCTTTATTATAATCCTGTGATGCTGGTTTGTCATCTGCCACTTTAAGTGTTGAAGGGTTCTGATTGGCTGTCAAAGTTTGTATTGTCTCAAAGCGATTCTAACAATGTCATTTCACTGTCATTACTGTTACAGACAGACAGACAGACAGATAGACAGATATATAGATACTTACTCAGGTCTGAGCATTGTACCACATTGAGCTGACATTGGCAGCCAAATGGACATAAAGACACATCCGGCGGCAGCTCCTCCATAGCTGAACCCTCTTCATCTCTCATCATTAACATCGTTAGATCTCCCCCTTCTCCATCCATAGCAAAGTCCCAGAATCCTCTCTGCTCAAAGGGCAGAGCCAATGAGGGAGCAGTCAGGCTGCAGACATTGAGCAGCAGAAGCAGTATAGAGCGGCAGGAGAGCATCGCAGAGATACAAAGACCTGCGTTAGGAAGAGACAAAAAGAGATGAATCATTGTTTATTTCATTTGACATAACTCTTTTTATATGTAATATATAAAATTTGTATCCTGTTCTGAGTGTGATTGTTATAAACTTTCACACACATTTGTTTTGCTATATTTGTGGGGACTTTGATAGACTTCTATTGTTTTTACACTGACCTAACAGTACTTTTTATCACCCTGCACCAACTACCCCTAAACCTACCCATCACATTTTTGCATATTTACATTTTAAGATAAACTTCATTTAGCATTTTGAATCATTTATTTCCCTTTTGAGGACCACCCAAAATGTCCTCACAGAGCTTGGTCCTCACAAGAATAATTAAACACACATACACATACAGAGCCTTTACTTTGTTTGGAGCTGAATGTTTTAATTAGGCAGAGGACAATGTTAATAAGACTCTATGTCCTCTCTCAAGTTCAGCCCACAACCCATTTCCTCAGTGCTGTTTATAATAATTAAAACAGATTTCACGAAGTACATCAAAAGAACAGGATGCAACTAGGTTGTTATTTGGGGGTTTGGGAGAATACTGTAGCATTGCCATCTGAATATAAACACATCATTCAGCACTGGACTTGCCCTTCCTAAGAAACACTAGAAGATTTGACATGGACATGTAAACATTACTCAAAGGTACTATTATTCAAACATGCATAAAGAAGTTTGTTTGATGTTAAAAGCATTTCAGTTCATCTTTAAGTATCATCTGCTGACATTTTTTAAAAAATGAAGGGGAAACTAAAGAGACTGTGACAGTGAGTCTGTGTTTGTAGGACAGGTCTGGTCAGACGCTGTGCGGTGGTGGAAAAACTCAAACTGGCCTTTTTAAAACATATCTTAAAACAAGCCATTCATTAGACAGGAAGGGGGTGGGAGGGGATATTTCTGACAGTCCCTGTTTGTGTGACTAAAAGGGTGGGGAGCCACTCATGATGTCATTTCTCAATGTCTTCCAGCTGAGACCTGTGACATCACCAGACGTTTCGGGGCTAAGATGTGGTTAAGGATCTGGGGTCCGCAGAACCCACCAGAGGACCACGCTGACACCCTAAACACGGGCCTATAACCTAAACCGCATACCCTGTTCCGCCCCCTGGGGGGGGGGGGGGGGGGGGGGGG
>JAUMHI010000069.1:7926997-7982889 GCA_032359435.1 Enteromius unitaeniatus
TCTCCGTGTGTTCCGCTCCTTGCTCCGGCTGAGAAGCACGCAGACACGCAAACACCAAACGGACCGTTACGTGACAGTTGTTAAGTTTTTGAGATCTAATTGTAACGAGGAGATGGGGAAGCGTGCAGATCCATATGAAGACTTTTATTAACCAGGAAAAAACAGAGTCAAAACAGGCAGAGTCGAGGAAACGGCAAATGTGTACATGAGAGGCTAAACGCAAGAATAATCCAATTGGCAAAGCAGTGGTCAGGCGATTGGCGAACGTTATCCAAAGGGGCAAAGACGAGAGAAAATATCAGTATATAAGGCAGGCAGGGTCAAACAGTTAAATCCAAAACAGGGAAAACAAAACCACGCAATGATCCGCGACATGACACGACTTTTATACACATGAAAACAAGGCTAGGGGGTGGAGGAAAGAATGGGTGGCCATAGCAACAGACAAGTTGGGTGGAGACACAAGTTTATAATAAGAGTTCTGGGATGGATAACGGAGGCAAACACACAATGAATTACATATGAAGCTGGAGTGTCTAGTAAATCTTGATGTCACTTCCAGCTGACCTGTTACACTAATAAAGAAAAAGGATATTTGAATAACTAATTATAATAAAGCGGGATGGTTATTATCAGCACTCTCAAATAGTTAAATATTTGCATTATTATTGCACTGATCCTCTGCATAAAGATTATATAATTTGTCCCTATTATATAAAACTGTCCCTCCCTCTGACAAGGGTTTCAATCTTGACCCAGGGTCATTTGCCAATCTCACTAAACCCTTTAAATGCATTAAAAGTGTTACTCCATCCCAAAATGAAAATTTTGCCATTTATCACTTACCCCCTTGTCTTTCCAAAGCTTTGTTCATCTTCGGAACACAATTTAAGATATTTTGGATGAAAACCAGGAGACTTGTCCCATTGACTGCCAAGTAGTGAATACTGTTAGGGTCCAGAAAAGTATGAAAGACATGGTCAGAATACTCCATCTTCCATCAGTGGTTCAACCATATCATTACGAAGCTACAAAAACACTTTTTGTATAGAAAGAAAATTGCTCTTCAAAATTGAGCAACGTTGACTCTACGGTGTCAAATTCCTGAATAAAGTCATTAGGGGTTTTTTTTATAAAAAAAAAAGGTATTCTCGCAGCTTCGTAACATTCTGGTTGAACCACTGATCGCAATTGACATGTCCATCTTGGTTTTTTGACTTGTGTACTAGAATGCGGTTAACTCCTGTGTGACGTCATTCCCAGCTCCAACATCCGATTTTTGAGGTAAATGGAATGAAGCATTAGCGAGTCTGTTATTACCCACAGTATTTCTGGATTGTGAAGCTGTGGGGATACGTACGACAAAGATGCTGGGAAACTCTGCTTTAGAAGAAAAGATAAAAACTCTGTCAATATTTTTTTCTAGATCTTCAAGTGTGATTTTAAACCAAAAATGCCTTAATCGTGAGAGGCTGTATGTCGAGAGTTAAGTTATGGCATTTCTCTAACTGACATACCAAAGTTGGGAGGAGGAAGTTGTTCAATTTACTGCACTAACCGTGGGAGCAAGTGAACTCACATGACCTTAGTGAATCTGTGGTTTGTTACATTAGAAAGAAGAATTTCTTTCAAAACAACAGCTTTGACACATTAAATGTGGTCTAATGTTCAACAGCCAATAAAACATCTGACAACACCAATCAAAATGATACCAAGATTTCTCACAAATAAAATCTAAATTGAGCCGTTATGTCTGTTGAATGCACACATATAGGTTACTTACTTTTCTCTCTCTCTCACTTTCTCTCCTGACAAACCATTGGGTGGTTCTGGGCTCTCTGCGCTTGGCAGGAATTAACTGCTGGCTTGACTGTAATTTGTTAACTTCAGTCCCTAAAAAAGCTTCTGCTTGGCAATGTTTATTACTGCTCTGCGTGAGTGTGGTGACTGGCACAACAAGAGTGAAGGCAGACCTGATCAACAGATCAACTCAGAGAGAGTTATAATGAGTGTGAAACAGTAGTCATTTCACAATTATATATAGAGAGAGAATTCTGAGATAGACTGAATATGAGATAGTAAGGGTAAAGTTGATGGAAAAGGAAAGAGATGCCCCAAAATGTATACTTTGAAATGTGACAAATTAGTGGTAAGGTAGTAATGGTGCAATCAAGGTTAAAAAAAATAAACACTTTATCAAATCGTGATCTCTTATACGGACCTTTATTTTTATAGATAGATAGCATAAATAAATTATGCAGCTTTTTTTTTATTATTTTTTTTTTTATTTGTTGTACTATGAGGTAAAGAGCTTGTCTTTTTAAGATTTGTTGGTTGTCACCATTCTTGAGGCCTATCGGGAAAGGTCGAGATGCATATGTGGGGACTTTTTATACTTTTCTTTCTTCCAGGAAAAAAGAACCAACTGACCTCAATGAAATGAATTTTTGTTTCAGTTGCTGTGACAAAAAAAATGTATCAGAAAAATGAGAAAATCAGCATTGCATGAACAAATTTACATTTAGATTGGCTTAACCTAGTATCTTTACAGAGAATAACTTAAATACTATTGTCAAGAGAACTCAGTATAGATAGAAAATAGATAGATACTGAAATGTTAGAATTTTATGACAAAAATGGGAATATTAAAACATTTAAATAGAGATGGAATTGGAGAATCGGATGCTAAAGGTTAGCAGTCAGATAGTTCTAAAATTTCAATTTCATTTCCACCTATATCAATTTCTGTGTGTGCATGTTTTTTGTTTTGTTTTATTTAGGTGTGGAAAAAGGGGCTATTAGATATTAATTTGTCTTTGAATTTTTTATTCAAGGGATTCATTCAATAACACTGATTGATCCAGTAATGTAATAAGTATATCTTGCGTCATTGAATCATTCCATTCATAAATTTCATTCCATTCTAATATTTGTCTTTATGGAGTAGACAAGGAGGAGTGGACAATCCATCCACTTAGGCTGAACTAAGTCAGTGACACTTGATTTCTTCCAAATAACGCACATTTCATTCATAATATTATAAACTCAGACCTATAATTTGCATTAATTAATTATAATTTTTTTCTAAATTGTGTGAAATGGCTAATAAAAATAGGTAGGCTAATAAAAACGGTTATGATGTGGAGGTGAATTGGTTTAGTCTTGACTTCCGGTCGTGAGTGACAGCGTTGGGAGATGGACAATCTGTTGATTGTGGACGATTTTTTTCTGTTCATGGTATTCAGCAACAATTAAATGTTTTGCAAAAAGACACACAGAATAAATGTTTGATATCTTAATGTTAAAACACTTTTAAACCACATTGGAATCGAAACTGGTAAAAGAATTCAAACAAAACCCCACCCATGAGCAATTAATTGGAATTGCCACTAAAAATCAAAGGTAAAGACCAATACAAAGCAACATTGTCTAATTATAAGTATATCTATAGGCTACTTGTTTCTGTGCATTTTGCACCAATCAGTTTTTTAACTCTTTGGTTAAATTAAACGTTACTCTTTAACTAAGCACCAGGACATGCACCAATATCTGCACTTGTTCATACCTCTGAGCATCTGAATGAACAGAGAGCAACAAGTTTACCCGTGCAAACTCAGTCTAAACTGAGGAGGTTTCTCAAGGCTTTGGTTTCATGAGTATGCTCTATAGCTTCAGAAACTTTATATCGGATAGCTAGCACAAACGGGTAAGTAGAAAGCCAAATGAACATGAATAAAAACAATTAAAAATTATAATAAAGAAAAAAAGACAAGCAAAAAAAGAAAAAATAACGCAAAATAAAAAACGTTTAGCCTACCTTAATTTGGACTGCAATATTTCCTCACTCCTGCGACCGTATTTACCTTTCGTTTTTGTTATTTGGGCTTTGAAACATATATTCTCTTGACTTGGTCTTCTAGTTTTAACTGTCTTAACTAACTCCCCCGGGTTATCGAGCCTGTATCTGTGAATGAGGCGGAGAGCTGGACTGCTCTCCACGAGGAGGTAATGCGGGTTTGGGCGGGTTGAACAGCACCACAACTTCAGCCAACCGGTCGCTTTCAGACACTGACGCGCACTTACTAGTGTGTAGGCTACTTGCTGATTTAATGATTTTCAACACGCCTTCAACTGCAATCAAGTAAATGAAGCGGTTTCTCCAAAAGTGGATTTCAAATTCCTACACTGATGCCCTGACTAAAATATCCCCATCGCAACTGTAACCAAAATACCATTTGCTAGTTACTAAATTACTGCAATCACAGCAGATTAATGTTGCTATATATGTGCTTTTCGGATAAACTACTTGAGATATTTTCTATTTACCTTCTGCAAAACGAAAATGGTGAATAATGTTAATTAGTTTGAAACTATAGGCGTGTGTTTTTTTAACCATTTTGCACACATCTAACAGAAAGCTAGACTAAACGTTTTAATTTGATAATTTTACTAATCATCACAATAATCACTGCATCTTTTCTTCACAACCCATAGTCATATATCAAGTGATGAGGATGTTTTGTGGGAACAGATAATTATCAGTTAGACAGGTTTAACTCTGAGGAATGAAGCACCCAAAGGTGAATGAAATTCATCCAAGATCTAAAGAATCATTAGGTATTAGTTTTGCTTGTCAAAACCTATTTGTTTGAAGTTGAGAGTAAAAAGCCTATTTCGACAAGCTGATGGAGGGGAAAATGCAATGCAATACAAAAAAGAAATCTTATAAATATGTCAAAAGTGTCAAACTTTTTCCTACATTATCCTATTCTGTCAGCTATTAAAATATTCCTGTCTTTCTCAGTTTGATCAGCTCTCTAAGACAAGTGAGCAACTGTTTAATGCGGCTTGTATTTTACTTCCATGTTTGAGGCTGTGGAGACGCATTCATATCTGTGGCTTCATAAGAATAGCACTTTCAGACAGTCTACTGTAGCATTAAAGAGATTCACTCGGATGCACAGAGAAAGCTGCAGGCAGGACGAGGGGACACCAGTGATTACATTAAAATGCTCCCTAACGTTAGACAGAAGAGAGCTACATAATCTAATATAAAGAGTACTACTTTTCTTCATCATGATTTATGGATATGCTCATTTAATTCATGTAATGCTGAGCTATAGAAAGCACGGCTTAGCTCATGATGATGCTGTTTTCAGGTCTGTTTCCTATTTACCGTTGGCAACCTGCGCTGTTATTCATTTCAGCATTTAGTTAATTCTACTGCCAGCACCCACTCACTGCTGGAGGAATGAGAAAAGAAACTGGTACATTTTCTGAAGATGATCAAAGAAAAACATTTTCCTGATGCTAAAGGGCACTAATTATATTTTTGAAATAAGGTACAAAGTCAGTGTGGATACTTTTAGTTTAACAGTGACACCGTCCCATCCACTCCATCACATACAGATATTTTAGTATGATGGACTGTCCGCTTTCTCACTGAACACATCACAGCTGTCCTGTTTTTCTTTTTGTATATGTGTGATTCTACCACAATATGAAGTCTGAAATGTATTTGAAGCTGGTCGGTAAAAGTACACTGTTAATGGATGCAATGCAATGATGTGAGGAACATGTCTGTGCATATTCTTGAACAATTTGTATTCTCTTTCCTCACTTTTTCCATTCTCTTTTCGCTCTTTGTAATGGAATGCCCCATGCTTCGGGTTCACTGTCCAGTAGGGGGGTTTATGGGCTGCTGCCCCCTTCTTGCTCCTCTAATAACAAACACAGGAAGCTGCTGTCACTGGACAAGGGCAGAAAGAGGACAGCGCAGATGGACAGAGTTTCTTATTATGTTAAAACTGATGAATTTAGCGTTTTATTTTTGTACATGGTGCTTTTGATTATACTGTATGATTCAACATTTATATGTAAGTTTTATCTTAAATTATTTACACTGCATTTAAAGTAGCTGCAGGCTAAAGGAATAATTCACCCGAAAATGAGCATGTGCTATCCAAGATGTACATGAGTTTATTTTTGGGTAAAAACATATTTGGAGCATCACATCACTTGCTCAGCAATGGATCGTGTGTGATTAATATTTGCCGTCCAAACAGCAGATAAATATCACAAGAATCAAGCATTCTCCTCCAGACGAGACATTAAACCAAGGTCCTGAATCTCTGTGGTCATTAAAAATCCCAGGATGTCTTTTGAAAAGAGTCAAGATGTGACCATGGGCTACTGATATTAAGAACCGATCAGCTGCACCATGTGTTGACGTCATTATATCAAATTGAGTTACACCTATAAAACTGCATTATCTAGAGTTTAATGCCAGAATACACACACACAGGTGCATCAAAAAAAAAAAGATCAGGAAAAAGTAATTTTTATTTTGTAACTTATTTAAAAAAGTGAACCTTACATATGTTCTAGATTCATCACGTCAAATTAAACATTTCAAACTTTTTTCGTTGTCATTTTTATGATTACAGCTTAAAGCTCATGATCAAAAATCAAGCAACTTGGATTCTGTGCCTCTCCAAGTCTTCCTTCAGACTCCAGACCTTCAAATCCAAAGGAAATTCAATATTTACTTTTATTTGAAAAGAGGACTTTGGCCCACTGAGAGACAGTTCAGTTGTTTTTTTTCTTTAGCCCAGGTAAGATGCTTCTGACATTGTTTCTGTTTCAAGAGGTGGTATCCTTAACTAAATACATCTAAACGGGTGACTGACTCCAGCTTCAGTTCAGCCCCTGTGAGGATTGTCCAGGTGATTGATTCGGCTTTGCTTGACAGTATTGTTGCTTGTGCACCTTTTCCTAACCAATTTCTTCCTTCCAGTCAACTTTGCATTTAATATGCTTTGATACAGCCGACCCTTTCGGTAATGACCTTCTGTGACTTAAACTCTTTGTGAAGAGTGTCAATTATTGTCTTCTGGACCATTGTCAAGTCAAATTGTACAGTAGGGATTGTCATTTACTGAAACATAAATGTAAATATTCTAATATTCTGAGATACTGAATTGTTGACTTTCATGAGCTGTAAGCTCTAATTATAAAATAAAATATAAAAATTAATTGAAATGCTTTATTTTATATGTAATGAAAAGATTTAATTTTTTTAATGAATCACAAAAAAAACGTTTTAAATTTTGTAAAAATGCATATATAATCCTCTCACCTCATATTATTTCAATAACCATTTATGTATTTTGATAAAGTAAGATGCTTCTAGTTTCATTACATATGAAACTATGTAATGAAACTATGACTACGTGCCTTTATAGGGCTTTATTTCTTATTCCAAGCTTTATCTAACAATAACAATTTTTATATATCATAAACTACAGATGAAATACTACAACTAACTAATCAGACAGAAAATGAAGAGAACATGAGATGTTTTTGAATGTCTGTGAAAATGTGTGAAGTCCAGCCTTGCCTTCCACAGAAGAGCCGTTTTAAATGTGAAAACAGCTTGAGGCTGAATAAAGAAAGAACAGTGCTTGTCTGTGGGCCAAAGAGGATATGAGGGATAAGACGGATCTCTTCTGGGTTGAAATAGCGTATCCTCAGTGTTCCTGTTCTCATGCGGAGGAATCTGAGCCAGTAACATCGTATGCCATCTAACTAGTGAGTCCAGTCGACAAGGGATCTCTGAATCGGTTATACCACTGTATCCTGCAGTGATGCTATAAAACTCATGATGGACAACAGAGTATGTATCATTTTAATTACACTGCTGGGGAAGATGTTCAAGAGGGTTTAAGAATAAATTACATTTTTGTTTTATTTAAATATGCACCCCAAAACTAAAATCTCTCAGATGTCATCTGAGAACCCAGCAGGACCATGACCAACATGAATTTTGTTAGTTGCAGTGGCCATTTTCTTAGACAGTGAAGCACTGTAGTCAAATTGTGGTTATTCTGCGTGCAGATCGGATAACCAATTGCACTGGCCAACTCAGTGGAGCTTAGAGGTAATGTGTGATTACATGCTCAGCTGGGAGTTGGAGAAAGTGTTGGTTTGTTGTACTTTTTTGTTAAAACAGACATTGTGAGCTGCACTGCCTATTGTGGGGCTGTAAACGAAGTCCAGATGTATGTATGTTTTTGTCCTAGGACAGTTTTTTGGCTTTATGGAATACCTTTTTTATCTTGTCACCGGATTAGGATATAAGGCCACTTCACACATGCATAGAAAATGTCCATACATTTGAAAGATTTAATCAGAAGATAATCACCCAGAACTATCTTGATAGTCATAAAATATAAATTACATAAAGCCGGAGGATCATATCGCATCTAAAATAAAAGGTTTTGTTTACCTAATATCTGTGCACTGTCTATTTATCATGTATACATAAATGCTCACACAAACAGCATATGTTAAAAATATTTACATGTATATATTTATATAATTATAATATATAAACATATCCTGTTTTTCTGAAATATATGCATGTGTGTATATTTATAAATGCATAATACATATAAAAAGTATATAACAGTATACAAACATATTAAAAACTTATTTTGGATGTGATTAATCAAAATGAATCATTTGAAAGCACTAATATATATATATATATATATATATATATATACACACATGCATATAATAACTTGTTGACTTGTATAATATCTAAAATTATTGCTTGAACTTTAAATCAATATTAGGTTTAATACAGTAACGCTACTGTGAGTTTTGAGAGCTACTGTCTTCTAAGCAGTGAACTGGCTAAATTAAGAATTAAGTGTGATGTGTGTGTGTGTGTAGTGACTAATAGAGATGAATTATGTTCTCTAAATACAAGACAAGCAGGATTACTAAACTCTCTAAACTTCTGTCAGAAATCAGCTTGCTGTCAGATTATACCGTGCTCATGAGGAGGAGAAGCCTATAAATAGAAGCCTAAGAAGACTTGATGAGAGAACAATAATAATTGACCTACTGTGTATTTTACAGCAAGCACAGGATTATGTACGAGTGTGCTACGAATTAAGACAGGTTTTCTTAAAGAGAGGAAGGCTCTAGCATCCTGAAAGGCTGTTTTGATTGCTGTGCATGTTTTTCATTATTGCTCGCTAATAAAACGTCAGGAGAAAGAATGTCAAGGCCTAAGAAGTCACTTTGTTAACAAAACTGGAAGGACACCAAGGTTTTGATGTGCTGGAGAGGATCTCAGACCCTTTGCTCATGTCTTTCGGCAATATCGTTGACAATATTTTTTTCCCTTACGTGGCTGCAAGAATACAGGCATTGTGTTTTGCAAACAGACCAGTCACAGTGTTATTAAACCTCTCCTCCAGGAAAATGATCACTGGGAATCATGCACATTTGCACCCCAGAGCCATTATCCCTGAACAGAAGACAGAAGCCCTGCTGCTCTTCACATGTCTTGACGACACATTTGAGACCAACATATGTGATCTTTTCAAACATGCAATGTTTCTGTTTTTTCTTGCATGCCCTATTTGAAGTGTCCAGCTGCTCTTTTGATCTAAAGATGTCGACTGGGTCACTTTGTTCACTTTGTCAGTGATAAACATTGGCCTATACCGATCTCATTAAAAGGCTATACTACACACAAAAAAGTATGTCAATAAATGTGCTTTGTAGTTGAACTTGCATCTTGCTATATAATGCAAATCCATTTTTTTAATCACATTATTGGTAACCTGACATACTAATGAAATGCAGGCTTGACAAACCGTTTAAAGAGATTTAGGACTTCTCCCTATCATGCAGATTACAGCAGCGCTTTGATGATTTGTAATAACTGCCCAAAGACATTACCAAGATGGCCAGTGAGAGAGAGAGAGAGTTTTAAAAGACCTTAAATGAGTCCAATGCCTTCAGTGTAATGCAATTCAAACTAAATGTGTCATGCCATCAGATTGCCTTTGAATGATAAGTCAAGGTCACTGAGGGCAACAGCTTGATGTAAATCATTTATGCTTTAAGAAACTCATCTTGGGGCGCTTTATGCTTTGATAGATTTCTTGGTTAGGAGAAATCTGTGGTAATTATGTAAATCGCATTGAAGTATCCCATTCTTACCCAGAGGCGATGTTGCTGAATGAGCAGAGAAGGGCCCCATTCGGAGCTGTGGGCGTCATTCACACCTGAACTCAGCAGACATCAGAGCTCATAAGTTCTATCTCATTACCTTGCCATTCAAAACATCATCTCTGCTCAGAGGCCTGCAGTCGTTCACCTGAGGCAGTGTGTCCTGAAAGTCATGGATAATAAAGATGCTGTCACATACCCTTCATTCTCAAACTGCAATTTTTTTCCTTTCTAGCTGCACCTACCTGGGCTGTGAGCTATGGGTCCATCACACAATATTCACACAACACACAAAAACAGACAAACTGCCATACATTTATATTTATATTTACTAAAACATTTCATTTTAGACATGAATCTGTTTTAATGTGACATCAGAAGATGATTTATAATAATACAACCTAATACATTTAATAAAATTAAAATTAAATAATAATAAAATTATATAATAATAAAATCATTAAATTCTAAACAAATATTGTGAAAGAAAGGGGGTTTCTAAGCCCACTTGTTTCAAAAGCTTACAAGAAGAATGTTTATTACATACAAAATAATGTATTATATGCTACAAGTTGCTGAACATGACCCAAATGTGCATTTGAAGAGGAAGCATGCACACTATTAATAGTTTTAATAGACACTGTGTTTACAGTATTCAGTCTTAGAGTGACTGACAGAAGAAGCAGAGGGGGAGGCTTGAAGTGACAGGATGTTTCTAGCCCTGTGTTTGGCTCTGAGGCTCTAGTGTGATCTTGCTGGAATCCCGAATGCAGGAGAAAGCAGTACGAGGGATTTTCATCACACTGATGTAGTTGTACTCTAAATGGACGTCTGATAGGGGAGAATCCTCAGTCCTTTTAACCTTACAGATGGATTTCACTGGGACAGAGCTGAAAAAAGAAAGACATTTTAATCACTATCACACTTTTTGTTGTAGAGATGTACAAAATTTCCATAATAATATGTTTTTATGTATTCAGTAATAACTAAATATCACTTTTATTTCAATTAAAATAAATAAATAAATAAATAAATAATAATAATAATAATATATATATATATATACACACACACACACACAAATATATATAAAGCATATGTGTGCAACATTTGGGTGGGTTAATAGTATCTTCCAAAAAAATAAAAAATAAAATAATATAATAATCATTTCCTAAAAATTATAAAATAATGTTGCTCCTTAAAAATGAAATTTAAATTAAAATGTTAATTTATTTTTAGAACAAGACAAAAATGCTAATTAAGTAAACGACTGCAGTTATTGGTAGATTCTTAAGTGTTTCTAGACCTTCCTAAATCAAGAGCAGTTTAGAGAGTAGAGATATGCATCCTTGTAATTAATGGCAGACCCAAAAGCAAGCACACAAATATTTTAATTAGTGCAGTTCATGTAGTTCACTCTTGGGCTTGGAGCTCGCACTACACTATATCGGCTGCCATATTGGTTGGACTACAGTCTGCGGGTACAGACAAGCTTAAGTCTTTATGCCTTTGAAATGCAAACTAACAGAAAAGAAAGAGTGAAATTGGTGAGTAATAAATGAGAGAGAATGTTTAAAAAGAGATCAAAGAAAATTATCTGAGCTGAGCCTGAGTAGGAGTTTGAATGAGGAGGATATTGAATGGAGGTTGCATTCATGGGCATGTAGAAGCTTAAAACTACAGTTCTACTCCAAAACCTAGTGACTTACTAGACAGTATTTTAAGGCATTCATATTTCAATTTCACAGTATGTCTTTTTTTGGGAATTATGTAAATCCAGAATGCCCGGCAATGAACACAAACAACAAACAAACAACACTGTATATTATTCAGTAATGCATAGTAAACACTATCTTTTAAATATTCGGGGTCATTAAGATTTTTTTAATGGTTTGAAAGAAGTCCCTTATGCACACCAAAGCGATAATATTTAAAACATTATTACAAATTAAAAGAACTATTTTCTATGTGAATATACTTTTAAAATGTAATTTATTCCTGAGCTGGCAAAGCAAAATTTTCAGCAGCCATTCAGTGTCACATGATCCTTCCGAAATCATTTTAATATGCTGATTTGATTCTTTCTTTTTTTTTTTATTATTAATATTTTATTATTTTCAATGTTTGAAAATTATTCTCATTGTCCTGCTTAAACATTTTTGTGGAAACCATGATATGTTTCATTCAAGATTTTTTTCATGAATGCAAAGTTCAATAAAAAAAACTTTTTATTGACAAAAAAATCAATGTACAGTAACAAGGTTTTTATTTTTATTAATTTAATGTGCAATTAATTTTCTTGCAAAAAAACTCCAAAAGACTCCTAAGTTTTGAATGGTAGTGTGCATATATAAATTTACTACTACACACAATATTTTTGCATACTATAGTAGGTTTTATGTGCTTATTAATGTATTAAGAGTCACTTGAGATTCTATGATGCTGCCTTAGAAGGTAGTAGTCTATGTAGTGCATAGGCAGTGAAGCTTTAACGTCTTAAGATGCAAAGATTGCTGACAGCCCCCAGATTAATGTTGTACATTCACAGCATGTTAAAACAACACACTCTCAGTTGATGTGGACAATCTGTGTATCATTAGATAGATTTAAGACTCCAGCTTTCATGTCTGACCACTGATTTAAGGAACAGAACTTAAGGGTACATACCTTATACGGTTGTGGTCTAGTCGCAGTACCTTGAGGTTCTTGAAATGGCGCATATTGTGTGGCACCCTTTGAAACCTGTTGTTGTCCAAGTGTAACTCCTCCAGCGTTTGATAAACACCACGAAATGACTTCCCCAGCACACCGTGCTCTTCTAACAGGTTGTGGGAGAGGTGTAGGGACCGTAAGCCTGGGCGGAGGTGACTCAATGAGTATGAAGGAATGGAGTGAATGTGATTGTGCTGCAGGGAGAGTTGGCGCAAGGCCCGGGGCAGATCTGAGGGCACCACTGCAATCTGGTTATAGGACAGATCAAGAGTTTCCAGCTTCCTGAGAAAACAGACAGAAGTGGGGTGTTACCTCAGTGGTGGGCAATATGATTAAACTCTTACATCAAAATATTAATTAGTAATTGTATTTCACAATAACAATATGTGACCCTGAACCATAAAGCAAGTTTTAAGTCGCTGGGGTATATTTGTAGCAACAGCCAAAAATACATTGTATGGATCAAAATCATTGATTTTTATGTTTTGCCCAAAAATCCTTAAGTAGTAATTAGAAATGAGAAAACATGTTCCATGAGAATATTTTGTAACTTTTAACCTTCAGTCAGGAAGAAAAAGGGAGTTTTTTTAAGTGATGGAATTATAATCATTCTCTTCAATACACTAATATTTCTCACCATCTGAAACCTGTGAGCTCTATTTTTAGTTTTCAGTGACTTTGTGTTTTTTAACAAATCATTCAATGATTCAAGCTCTCACTCATAACACATAAACGCTGCTAACTTTACATATTTCCAGGAATACGTCATTTGAAGAGATATTCAACCCATCTGAACCTGTCAGTGACAATATCAGTTATTAAATCGGAACAAATCTTATCAGTCAATGAATTTAAGAAGGTCAAGACATTGTGATGAATCAAAATCTCCACCACTAGTAGATAGCATGAAAGTTACAGGCTTTCTTGTTTAAACAGCTTCATCAGGAAGACTGCTCTGCTGGTCTAACAGACATACTTGCTTGTCTAAGCACCTCTTTACAACTTGTATTTATGTAAACTGGGTTAGAGTATTTTTGATCGTTAGTGTACATCGGTTGCGTCATATCCAGTGGGTTACTTTCAAGTGCTGTGGGAGCTTGTGAAGTTTTCTGCAGTGTTTGCATGAAGAACAGGCCCCATGGCAGGTCATTAACCCAGCACAAGGCAGCTAGAGCCAAAAAAGCTTGTGTGTTGACTTCGGTTAGGTATATTTGTGTGTGTGTGTGTGTGTGTTCTGTGAAGACACAAGGGGGGTTTGGGGGTGGAAGATTTTGAGCGAGTGAGAGAACGTCCTAAAAGTCATGGTAGTGTATAAGAGGCTTTTGTGTTTTTCAAGAGGGGTCTCGAGGAGGCAGCTGGTGTAAGTTTACAATGTTCGTCTCAGCAGGAGTCAGGAGCACATTTCCTCTGCCTCCATAACCACCAGTGCGCTGAGGAGGAATAAGGGTCTCAAATGGCAATGACTGTTATCATTACATCAAAAGCTAACAGTGACCTCCATGTGGATTTCATTCACCCGACAAGCTCTGATACTGACCTTGAGATGAGAGATGGGACTTCAGATGTTGCAGACTGAATATCAATCAGAATATCTTGCAGTGAATGTAGCTAACAGTGTTTTAGAGAGGAGCCCTGATCTATGTCTAGTCCTAGTTTTAAGTTAAATAACGCAATTACCTCAATATATATTCAAGAAAGCTTTTGAATGCTAAGAGAAACTGCTATGTCCAATGTGGCAGATTTATTGTGCCCATATAACCTTTGCACTAGAGGTAAACAGATTTGGCTTGATGGGCTCAGAGAAACTATTGTGCTATAACTCAGATAGCCCCCTATATACAGAAAGATAAATAAATAAGCATAAATTGACGAGAGGAGGAGGGAGGCCGAAAGAACTACGAAAGTGGTAAGAGGCTGTTTTTAACACTTAATTGAAAGATTAGATAAGTGTACTCCCCCGGAAATAATGTGAATAACGTCACTTATAACCGATTCTCTTTTGCAGAAGCATTTTTGAGTGTTCTAACTAGTTTGAGACAAGTGCATTTTGAATGCAACCTTCTAAACATAATTTATAAAGTTGCATAATTTATTTAGTTTAAAATGCTATGGAAGGCCATTTCCACCACTGAATACATTTAAAAAAAAAAAAAGTAATTTCTTATCTCACAATTCCAAGTTTTGAAGTCAGAATTTTAATCTATAAAGTCGCAATTACATGAAAAGAAGTCAGAATTGCATGATAAACTCGTATAGTCCGATTATGAGTGGAAAAAAAGTTGCAATAACCTAAACATTTTTATCTGTCATGCTTAGGGCAGAAAGTGGGTCAAGACTGCCACTGGTGAACCGTAAAAAAAAAAAAAAAAAAAACTTTAAGTGCACGCCGTTCCTGTTTTTTGGAAATAAGTGTTAATGCCAATAAATAGAGAGAATTTTCCTCTCTTTAGGAGGTTTTCATCAACAGTTGGGTTGTTAAATAAAATCCATAAATATTTTATTATGCATGTGCGCAAGAGATCACTATACAAGTGAGCCAACACAATAATTTACAGCCAAAAAGATACACATACCTACACTTACATACACAGAGAAAAAATATGCATTTTTCATATTTTAGATATTGTTAGCTTACTTTCAGTTATATTATACTAGCAGTCTGTAGAAATGCACCATTAAGCTAACCAGTAGAAAAAAGTACTCCACTGCCTGTATAACTTGTAACTGTATCTAAAAGCATCACAAAAACTTTGAAACGTGTGATACAAGATCTGAGTGACAAAACTGCCATAAAATACTATTTGGTTCCGAAGAAATTGCATAACTCAAGAGCACAATAAAGAAGTTTCAGGACTACTGGTTTCCAATGTCTGAGTCGGATTTACATATTGACATTGTTCCCAAACAGATTCCCACCACCGACAAGCCAATAACGGTGGGCATCCTCAGGGAGCACTCCCATAATGAGAAGCAGAGTGCACGGCTGCCACCACATGTCCACAGGCACACTGATGCCAGCGTTGCACAACCACCCTTGCGTAACCTGGCACGCAGGACAGGAAGACCACTGTCACAACAAGGCATATTTCATTGGATCTCGTGTTATATCATGCATGTGGGAGACCCAGGCACAGTTAAACTCAGCCCCTTCATTTAGGGCACTATTTGAACTAGCAAGAGCGAGCAATGGCATAACCATCTCCAGCTGTGGCTCCGTAATTTACACTCTTTTCCTGACAATATTAAGGTTTTGAATATTTTCTTTTACCCTTTAAAAGAGTGGAAGGCATTTACGTGTATGCGAGTGTGTCTCTTCATATCTGCACAACCGCTGGCTCTTGGTTGTCTCCTCAGGCAGAGACACTTTATATAACGCATTATGAAATGAGAATGTGAACTTCTTGGTGAAACTGCACTAACTTGCATTTTTTTCCTCCCTGTGTGAGAAAACAAGCAGCGTGTGTCCTTTCTTTCACCCCCCAACACCCCCCAACCCCACACTCATTCCCGTAAGCTCAGTCCAGCTAGCGCATCCACAATGTCCTCACATCCATCAAAATCCTCAGTCTCAGGTCAATACCCTGCAGAGGAGCCCTCTCCCAGAACACCCTGTTCTTCACCCCGAGAACCAAAACAACCCTCCAGATGACAGGGGGCCTGTGGTGTCACTGCTCACACACAGAAATTTGTGCACCTATATAAACACAATGGCATATGAACACACAGCGCGCCACGGTCTTTCAACCCCAAGTTGCACAGACTCCCATGACATTTGCCTGCTTATTGCAGACGTGGCATCACTGGTCAGAGATGTGTCACTTTTAAAGAAACTTTAAAAGAATCCTATTAGCAGTTCTTCTACTCTCCTCTAAGAGAAATAAACCATAAAGGTTGCTCAGTGACATTAAAAACTGTAATTAGATTTTATAGGCCTGGATCTTTAAAAAAGGAGGACGGAGCTCAAAGAAGTGAGAACTTTAATATAGTCATACAATGTAAAAGTGCTAGTTTAATTAACATATACAGAGAGAAAACAAA
This sequence comes from Enteromius unitaeniatus, assembly GCA_032359435.1. Classification (NCBI taxonomy): domain Eukaryota; kingdom Metazoa; phylum Chordata; class Actinopteri; order Cypriniformes; family Cyprinidae; genus Enteromius; species Enteromius unitaeniatus. The sequence continues at coordinate 7,943,780 of JAUMHI010000069.1, forward strand.
AGAAGATTATTAGTATGGAGTGTCTTTTATGCTAAGGGTCTGTAAGTTATAATTAGAATTTTCAATCATTTCAATAGCAGTTCTGCTACAAGACCCCCCCAGAAGTACGCAAATTGCCATCTTTGGACCGCAAATGTTTTTTTGAGCCAGTCGTCTCAGCTAGAAATGTCATGTGACTGATCTCACACAAGATTCAGGAAAACATTGTCAAGACTACACCTTTATGTATGTGTATATATGAAGCTGGGCTGCTAAATGAGAGAAAGTTAGAGAAATGGAGTGTTGAGGAGGTGTTGATGGAGCTGGGATTTACACTGGGTCCATGGTGCCTGTTTGGACATTATTTGGGCTGACAGGCACTCAGAAAGGCTGAAGAAATGAAAGCAGACAGTAAAAGTCTTGCTTTAACTCGGGGAGGTTCAGAGATTTGTGCTGAGATAATAGCATGGTGCTGCAGTGTTTGGGCAGATCACAGGATCACACACGTGAATGCATGCATAGACACACACGCACATCAACTCTAACAATTAACAGCAGCAATTTGGTGACAATGCGACATTATTTTTGAAATAAAGAGCCTGTAAAGTTGGGCTGATGGCTGATCAGAGCTCACTTACGCGCACTGCAGCTAATTACGGGTTACCTTAAAAAGGCAGCTGAAAAGTAAACAGTGCAACAGCCATGGAAACGGTTCCAGTGATAACGCCTTCTTTCCTGGTAATGCAGATGTTCACGAGAGTGAATAGAAAGAAAGAAAATGATGAATTCCTGCAAACCAGCTTTGAATAGAATGATGTATTAGTATCATTTGCTGACTGTATGAGAGTCAGTGTGAGAGAGGGAATGGAGGGTGTGGAAAAAACAAAAAGCTTATGGTGCGGAGAAAGCTTTAATAGAGGGTCTCATTTTAATTTACTTTGGTCTGTTTCTGAAGTATCAAAATAGTTAAAAATAAGTCATATAGCTTACCTTTACATGAATGCTTGGATGCTTTTGTTCTGTTCGAAATTAGAAAGCTATTTTTCACAATTATTGTAATTGAACGGTGAACCAGTGCATTCTTAAAATACATATCTACTTCTTCAAATTGGTTTGAGGGTGAGTAAATTACTGGATTTTTTTATTTTTGTATGGACTTTGCATGTCTCTTTTAGGTATAAAGTACTGATTACCTTTTTCTGTTTCTGATTTCTACATCGTTTCTGTTTATTTTTTTAGCTTTTAGAAGAAGTATGGATGGATGGTTTTATGTGCTAACCATATATGTGTAGGTTGGCAGCTCTACAAAACAAAATCCACAAAATGTCTCTGCAGGAATGCTTGAGAGTCACGGTCACCCCTGTATGAATCATAACCCCAACACAATCAACAACACACAGCCAAGCCATAACCAGTGCTGTAAACCACTCCATTTGGCTGATCGGTGGCCAGCCAAACATCTGCATTCACCACAATACAAGTGCAAACTGTTATCCATGAGTGAACTTATGCCTAATTACAAAATAGACCCTTGTAATGCTCTATATATGATCATAGACAAAGTCTTTATTACTCATGAAATGAAGCTTGGATTTCCAAACAGCTGGGAGGTGGTATGTGTGTTTCTGACTTGTTTTTCTAGCTTCAGCCCATTGCTCATTGTATTTGACGGGGTAAAGGGCAGAGTGAGTGATGAGTGGGCTCTCTGTCGCTTCTGCCTCCTGTATAACACGCTCCTGAGGATGAGTGATGTGAGACCTTGGAGAAGCACATCTACTCTGGTAGAATCAAAACTATGAGGCAGATGCAGGCTGACAGCAGGTCCAGAATAATTGATCACACTCCTTCAACTGATTCTGATGATGATGGACACACAGGTTCCTGGAATTTTGTTAGCTTTTCTCAGTATGTCTATTGTGCACCATCTAGTGGCTAAAAAGGGAACTTTACCAAGTGACTGTGTGCGCGCACTTGTTTATGCTAAAAAATGTCACTTCAAGGGTAGTAAAACCTTGAAAATTTGGACATTGTGGGGATCGGATTCAGGGTTTATGGTTAGGGGATAGAAATTATTGTTTGGTCATAAAAGTAATAGAAGTCTATGGAAAGTCCTTACAACTCACAGAAACAAACATGAGTATACGTGTGTGTGTGTGTACAATTATTTATTGTATATACGTTTATCATTTGGGTCAGAGGTGTCAAACTCAGTTCCATTTCTGCTCCAAACACAGCTTTCATAAGCCTCAAAGACTTGATTAGTTGGATCATGTGTTTAATTAGGGTTTCATCTTAAAGGTACAGTCCACTGTAGTTTAGGCATACAGCTATTTGTTGTGTAGTTGTGAATATGGGTGGCTGTGCTGTACAATATAGTACAACGTGACATGGCTAAAATGAGAAAGGTTACACCGTGGCCAAACTGACCTTCAAGTGATGTGATTTCGCAGGTCAGAGTTTGGAATGCAGCAGCATGCACAACTTTGCCACAGAAGCTTGGGTATCTGGTCTCTTCCGCACGTGTATGAATGAAAGTCAATGGGGCAAAAAGTGTAGTGTGACCGTACCTAAACTTGGCAGGGCTCTGGCCCTCCAGGAATTGAGTTTGACACCCTGGATTTGGGTCATTCCAAGTCAAATCAACCAAATTTCAGAAACTTCCCTGGCTTAAATTTCTGATTTTGCTTATATCTTTCTAAAAGAAAAAGAGGGCAGCATCATGATGTTATTTTTACAGGTTTAGCAATCTTTGTTGCATTTAATGCCAGTAGTGACCATACAAAAAGGAGGAAGAACACTTCTTACATTTTTTTAAGGAAGCAGATTTGACACAGAATGACCAATTTATATACATTTAAAATATATTATTATATCATGTATAAGATATTTTTTGTATGACAGTATAGATGCATATTTTTATTTATTTATAACAAAATTTGCATTACATATTTTTGTACCCCACTATCTATATATATATATATATATATATACATTTTTTTAATTCAGAAATAATAATTTGATTAATTTGATAATCTATATATTCAAACAATTTATAAATTGTTTTATATAAAATATGAATATACAAATAACTATATATATATATATATATGTGTGTGTGTGTGTGTGTGTATGAAATATGAAGTGTATGAATATAATAATATAATATGTTTTATAAAATAAAAAAGTGCATGTGCGACTCACCGCAGCTTGATCCAGGCTTCAGGGTAGAAGCTGTTTTCTTTTAGGAGGTTATGACTGAGATCTAACACCTTCAAGTGGACACACTTATCCAAAAGCCTGTCCTGCACCTCCACTATTTGATTGTCCTGCAACTTCAGATCCTGCAAATACACCAAGACATATCAAAGTATAAAGATCATAAACCTATACAGAGAAGCAAGTGACTGAATCACTGTCCTGGTTACAGAACTGACCTCTAAAGATGGGGGCAAGCCTGCTGGGATACCACTGAATCTGTTTTTATCCAGTCGTAAAAACTTTAGTGCCTTCAGAGGTTTGAAAGCCCAGGGTGCAATGCTGTTTTCATAGAGGATGTTTCCTGTCAGTTCTAAGATTTGTAGGTTAATCAAGCCTGCAGAAAACAGAATGTGATTTTGTTAGTTCAGTTAAAGGCACATCAGTAACTTATTTTTATTTTGAGTTGACCTACACTTATTCTGACACCTAGTGGTGTGGATGTAACCTCACACAAAAAAGTATTTAGTTATATAAAAAGTATAAACTATTGTTCAAATGATCTTCTAGCAGTCAGGCATGATTTATTTAAGGCTGGAATACACCACACGACTAGAACACTAGACAGTATAACAACTTTGTAAATAGTTGTAGTCAGATGAAAAACTAGTGTAAACTTGTCCAGACTGTTAATTGGGGCAAACATCAGCAGTGTATTCCAGCCTTAAGGTGTATCTTGTGAAGAAAAATGTTTAGCAAAAGGGGAGTAACTACGATTAAGCAAGTAATATTTGGCTGGTCATGTGATCTTAGCATGTCAGCCCCCACAACACAACTTGTAATACAGGAGCTTTTATTCAGCTACTGATATGAGAATAGATTATATCTCCTGTGTAAATTATTTGAAACATTACAAAAATACTATCCCATTCTTCATATGTAAATCTTTGTAAGGAGGAAAAATTACACACACACACACACAATAAGTCCTTTACACAATCTGACATTGCTGGGTTTAAAATTGAACTGGAAATGAATTAATTTCGTTTGGTCAGAGGAGAACTGGCCCCCAACTGAGCCTGGTTTTCTCATGGTTTTTTTTCTCCATTCTGTCACAGAAGGACTTTTGGTTCCTTGCCGCCATCGCCTCTAGCTTGCTTAGTTGGGGACACCTAATTTCTAGCGATTATCGTCGATTTGATTACAAAGATCCTATTAAAACTGAGCTGTTCGAGACAATGACGTATCTCCATTCATTAATGAAATGCCTTTAGCTGAATATTAAGTGCTTAATCTCGTCATTATACGTTACTGACAATCGATTGTCTAAATTTGATAGTGCTTATTATTATCATTACGGTGATTGATTGATAAAAGGAACTCCCACTAATTACCAAATCGATGAATAAACTCATGTTTGTGCAGCTGGTATGAAAACAACACAAACCTTCAAAGCTGTGTGAAGCTAGTTGGTTTAATCTATTGTTGTTGATCGTCAGATTCTCCAAAGAAGATGGCAACTGTGGAACTGCTGTAAGTTCATTGCCGTCAAGTTTCAGAATTTTCAGCTTTGTCAGATTCTGTTGAAAGAGCAGAAACAAACTTAGTGGACTTAGTGGTTATGTCCTGTGTGTTTTGGGCCTGGTGAATTACGAGCCTGCATTGAAACACAGCAGTGTTTCCACTGTGCCTACCACCAAATTAAAAGCTACTTGTCTTTTGTGAAACAACATAAATGTGCATTGTAAATTGTGTACGCATTTCCCTCATCAAAGAAAATGTAGTCTTCATGCTAATTTCACAGACATTTCATAGACGGTCTAAAGAAGACAGTGGCATTTTCCACTGGCCAAACCGTGGTTCCTATTTTCATGCTGCCGAGTTTGCTTTGGGAGTGGCGTGTTTGGACTCTTCTCAAGGTCTCCTGCTGGGAAATCCGGACGTATCTTGGCTGGACTTATAGTTAGCAGTTATAATTTGAAACGTTTAATTTGTATGTTCTTAAAAATCCTGACTAGGATGGAATTATTTTTAGATTTGATGTAGACGTACAGTACATACTCTTTTAAGATTATAGGAGCATTTAACCGGTGTAATTGAAGGGATAAAAAAATGGCAGTACCATGAAGAGACTTAGGCCAAAGGAGGAGTCATCCAGTTTGTTCAAACTTAGGTCAAGCTCTTCAAGATCTGGCAGTCCTGAAAAACCACTGAAAGGAATTCCTGTTAAGTTATTCCCTGTAAGACAGCGCATTGGTTAAAATGTTGAATGGCTGTGCTTATTACAAGACACAGCCAACATAAATTATAGAACATTTCAGTGATGCATATACTTATGTCAGATCATTCAGCCTTTGCAGACCTTACCAGGCAGCTCAAGTATGGTGACTTCCTGGTTTGTGATGACTGGTATTTGGGACAAGCCAATGTGCTTGCAGGAAACTCGATTTTCTCCCACTTGGCAGCCTTCTGGTAATGAATCTTGGGTCGAGGTGCTGTTAGATGCATCATTCTCCTCCTCTTCGGCTGTCTCTTCTTCCTTTCCTTCCTCCTCTCCTCCTTCTTCTTCTTCCTCCTCTTCTTCTTCTTCTTCTTCCTCATCATCATCATCCTCTTCTTCTTCATCCTCATCCTCTTCCTTTTCCCTTTTCTTTGCTTTCTGCTCTTCCCCTTGGTCCAAGAGGCGTTTTTTCTCCTCTTTGAGTTCCCTCAAGATTGCATTTAGTTTCCCTGCTGTTCCACCCCATCTCTCCAACACGGCATTGAGCTCCACCCACACAGCCTCAGCGCGCCCCATAACCGACTGATGGGACACACAGCAGGAATTGAGCTCATTAGCGACACAGGAATGACCAGAAACATGCTGAACAAACTGAACAAACTAAATATAGTGGACAAATAGCACAGGCGGGAATAAAAGAGGTGGAAAATGAGAGGTTGAGCATTAAGACAGGAAGCAAAAATAGACTTATAATTAGCATTTATGGTATGGTTGTGCTATCTTGGACTGCCAGAATACACATACTTCTTCCACTGTAACAACATTAGCAGCCTGTGCAGCAAACAGGCGTTACTATAGGATACGTGTATGGTCACAAATTCAGTATTTGCTGTTTTCTATTTATTTCACCAAACTATTTGATGTAAGAAACCTGATTGGTTCGTCTCCAGAAATACAAACTCACCTGTGTGTCTGTGGCAGTGTCGCTGACTTGCCCTGTTCTTTGTACTTCATTGGTTTTCTTTTCATCTGCAAATGCAGCCATGATTCAACACAATAATAAGTCAATACAGAACCATGTGTGAACCAACAATTGCACTATTGACAGAAAAAGCTACACATGCACTAAATTAAATTGGGGTAAGATTTTTTTAAATAAATTGGTAACACTTTATTTTAAGGATCCATTTTTACTATTAAAAAGCTGCTTATTAATATGCATATTACTAGCCGCTTATTAGTACTTTTTAAAGCACATATTAATATCTTGTTCTTCATGACCATATTTTAGATTCCTTAATCCACCACAGGGTAACACCTTATTTCAATAGTCCACTTTAGATATTTGACTAACAGTAAGTAACTTTGCAACTACATGTGAACTATTAGTCATTAGAGTATTAGTAGACTGTGCTAACACTTTATTTTGATGGCTCCACAACATACTACATACTGACTATCAGAAACTTTGCAAGTACATGTTAACTTATTATACTAACCCCTAAAAGTCTGAGAGTTAGTAGACATGTAGTAAAAAATAAAAAGGTCACTGTAGATGCAGCCAAACACACATTTCCAAATATTTCCAGTGATTTTCAACAATTTAAACTTGGATTCTTTGTAACTTTAGTTTAAAACTTTATAATAGTTCAATAACACTTTGAACAGGAACAAAGCGTAACAGACACCATTAACTTGTCTGACTGCAAACTCACTGCTTGAAATCATAATTACTATAATTACTGGCGAACTCACTTGATGCTGATGAAGAATCCACTGGTTGATGATGTGAGGATGAAACATCAGTCTCAGTTATAAACGTGAGTAGGGAATTCAGTCCACTCAGGACTTCTCCTTTCACAGATAAAGCTCCTAAGCACACGCAAAACACCAAAAGAGCCTGCATGATTCTGATCCGAACTGTTCAGATGCTCACCATGTACCTGCAGACTCACCTCCAGCTGCCCTCTTAAATTCTTTCTTTGTCAGCAGTGAGAAGGAGGAGGAGAAAACAGGGAGGAGATCACAGTACGTGGTTAGACGTGTACAAGGACCTTCATTGCTAGGAGTTCACAAAAATATCAACTCCTCCTTATAAAGTCAACGGTTGTGCCAACAAACACTAGAGTTTGGGACAGAGAGAGAGAGAGAGAGAGAGAGTCAGAGGAATGATGGTCAGTGTCAGTCACGTCATGCCACAGTGACACAGTGTTCACACCTTGTAGCACTTGAGATGGACAAATGAGAGAGTTATCCAAACAAGAGGGCAGTGAGCAAGCAGCCTGACTGACCCGTGCAGGGATCTCTCTCCGGCTCCATGTCTCGTCCTCAACATGTTCCTGCCTGGCATGCTGCCATTAGCACGTATGTAAGAAAAAGAAAAAGACATTGCCAAAAGAGAAAGACATGTTTCTCTAACTCATAAAACAAACAGATGGAGGCAGACAGGCTTACAGACAAATGCACTGTGTTTTCAAAGCATACAGTTACACACTCCTCTCAATTATGGCTGATTTATGTGTAGCGTCACATTTAAAATGTCTAAATGTCATTGCATTTGATAATTAGATAACTGTTCTGGTCAATACTTTAAAACAAGGGCCAATGGGTTTGATCTTTTCTTTTCTAAACCAATGACATGCATTCATTATAAGTTTGGCGCCAGTGTCCAATATGTTTTTTTTTGTTTTCTTTTGTGTGCGTAAAACTTCTGTAAACTCTTATCTTTTTGATTTCACTCATTAGTGTGAAATGAGAGATTTAGGAAATCTGTGGGGGAGGAAAGAAGGGTGTTTAAAAAAAGCCACAGTTACGGCTGGACGTGGGTCTCACAGACACATACAAATAGACCAGCTCTCAGGGTCACATTGTATAGGGAAGGATTGTTTGCATTTACATTCACACCATAAAGTATCACCGCAGAGTGAGATATTGCCTTGCGAATCTGTTTAAATTTGCTCAGACAGCACTGGAAACAAAATGGGCAACAACTGTGTATGTGGACATTGGAAGGAGATTTTTTATGTGCACACCCTGAAGCATCTTTATACTTCTTTTTCAGATTTCTTAACAGTTTTAATCTAATTCAGATTTGCATTAGATATCAGATATCATTGCAGATTTGAATTCATATTATTAAAAACTCTAGCAAAATCAAGCACACAGACAAATTCACAAATTAGCACAGATTAGTGCTGTCAAGCAACTAATCACGATTAGTCGCATCCAAAATATGTTTTCGTTTACACAGTATATGTGTGTGTACTGTGTATTTATTATGTATATGTAAATACACACTCATGCATTTATATATGTATAACAAATATATGTTACATTTACATATTAAATATGTTTATATATAATATAAATATATACATGTAAATATTTTAAAATATATTCTGCATGTGTGTGTATTTATATATATACATAATAAATATAGACAGTACACACACATATATTATGTAAATAAGAATTCTAAGTTTGAATGTGTTAATCATTTGACAACACTAATAAATATATATACAACATTGAATAATAATTATAACAGTTATTGTTATTGAATTGTGTTTACTTTCAAACATGTCCATCTCCCTCAGTAACTTTTTAAGAAGGAATTCTAAAGCTTATAATACTGTATATTAAATTTACTGGCGAATCAAAATATATAATTTTTTTAAAAAGTAAATCAAAATATAAAATTGCTTTAAAGAAGTTTAAGCTACCCACTTCTAAAACATCTTTTCTAAAATTCTCCCTTGACAACCAATGTCCCTTTCAAATGGATGACCCTTTAATACTGTCCACACAAACAGTGGGTGAGAGTGAGACGGAATCTGTAATTTTATGCTATCTGGCAAAACCACTTTGCCAGACTGCTGCTCCTCGTACAAATGTCTGTCTGTAGTGAGTCACTGGTGTGAGTGTGTTCTGCTGACCAGTCCGGTGTCCAAGCCCACTTTGTCCTCATTGTCCCACACACGCCCTCTGAACCTTAGTGTCTCAGCTGTTACATGTTCTCTGTGAGGAGGTTGCGGTTGTTGTATGCTGGCCGTGGAGAGAGCTGCTGAGAACATGGGCAATAAGTAAAAGCAATAGAAGGAGATTTACCTAGCCAAACGGACCCCAATCCTTACGCTTTCATACTTATGAAATTATACTGCGTTTTGTCTGTGCATTGTACGTGTGTGTGCTCTGTAATCTCTTACTCCAATAGTCTTTTAAGGGAAGGTTCATGGCTAGTTGGTGGTTCTTAATTTAGGCCAGAGGGATCCAGAATAGCATAGTGTATCATTGTGATGTCAGCACTGGTGGCATTAGTCTGTGCTTGATGCTTTCATGTTACTTGTGGCCTAACATGATACTGATGTAGTCTGGTTTTGTTACAAATCGTGATAAGTTAAATTACAACAACTTGTTTGGGACAACTCTGTCCCAAACAAAAACACATCAGAAATTAACATGGCACTTACCATCAAGAATGATATAATAATTCACAAAACACGGTCAGGTGCTTTTAAGAAAGCTCAGGCACAAGACGTTACTTGAGCTTTAGGTTCCCTTCTCTGGACTTAATTATAGAAATAAAGATGGACCTGTGGTGGAGAGATGCCACAGTGAAGCAGTTGTTTATATATCACTAGTTTTAGGACTAAAATAATGAGGTTTCCCCTGATCTTTCATTCATAATCGCAACTAGAACCAAACGCGTATGATTTTTTTTATGCTGCTCGTTTTGCATTTTTCTCATTTAAAACATTAATATTCAATGCAAATTAAATTTTAAAATAAAAAATCAATTAATTAAAAAACGATACTTTTCGCCTTACGTTCGTGTAAAAGCTAATCAGATTGAGCTTTAATGCAAACAAGAACAACTGCACAGAGCCCTAAAAACGTACAATATTTCTTTTTAATTTGACCTCAGAACATTTTTGTGCGAACATTTTGTATACATATAAAAAAGACCCACATTGGAAAAGTGGTACTGGGAAATTTTGCTTATCCAGTCCCATATTTTCAGTGTGGTTCTTTGACCAAAGGAAAAACATTGAAGGGAATTATTCATGTTCGGTCTCTTAAAGGACCCACACCTTTAACAACCCCAAACACTGGTTAAGATTTAATAACAAGAAGTGCTATTTGCCTCTTTGATTATAGTAATTTCCTGCACACAAAGGACCAGGGCCTGCCACAAGAATGTAGTCGTGATGCTGCTCAACAGTGATTGGCAAATGCAGGTGACCGGTGGATAAGTTTAGAACCTGATATGGGGTTGCTGCTCAGGCTGCCAGGGAGACCAGTGCCAAGGACTTATTGTCATAACTCGCGTTCTCCTGCCTGTTGTCTCTGACATTCCTCCCCTATTTATAGACCATGCCATCTCTAACCCCTTTCTGTCCCGCTCCCTTTCCTTTTTCACCCATCCCTCGCTCTCTTAGATAGGAAAGGGGAGTGACAAAAGGCTTTGTCTTTCTGGGGCCATCCATTCCAGCCATAAAGGCCAAGGCAGGTGGCCCTGGGACTCTTCGTCCTGTGTCTGCTGTGAAGAGAGGAGTGCTGGGTGGGCTTCTGTGCTGGATTACCTTTGAGGAGTTTACAAACAATTTCAAAAAGGAAACCTTAAACCCGGGACAGCCATGGATGATGTATATAAAGCAGCGGTAAGTTATGATTGCACAAATTATAATCCTCAAAAAGTGGAGAGTGACCCAAAAGTTGCTATATGAATATGTAAAATAACTGATAAATAAAAAACTGTTCAATTAAAAGTTAACCTGTCCTTCACCATTTCCTTCTTCTGAAAATGACAGATTGATTTCAGTGTTAGAACTAATAATCAACCAGAGAAATCAAGCTGTCGGGTTAGTTAGCTCTCAAGGTTAAATCAATATATGGGAGATGGGACAGTAGAGGTTTGGGGCCTTTTTAAGGGAACAGGATACACTATCAAAATGGATTTGATAAAAAAAATGAGCCATAAAACCAATACAACCAGGTTTAGATTTAACATATCCCGTAATAGCCAGAAATGGAGAAGGGTCATGGTCACTGAGGCTAAAGCGTTTAACAATGGGGCAAAGGGTGTCTGGTGTCTAAAGAACTTTATGCGAGTGACAGCTGTCATTCCTGTAAAGAATAGACCTTGGTCAGTCTCTGTCGAATGACATGCTGTACAGTCTTACAACATATTATATTTTTAGTTCTAAGTCAAGTGGAGCAAAGTTTTGAGCTCTCTTTTCCACCCAACAGGTAGAGAACTTGACAGAAGAACAAAAAAATGGTGAGTTTATCCTTTTAATCTGTCAGTTTGAACATATAGCTGCATGTATCGTGATGCAACAGTTCCATCTCTTTTATGAACTTACAAATGTTACTGACTTGTGGCATTTGCGCTGCTATCTGACTTTGCTTGGCAGAGTTTCGTGCTGCGTTCGACATCTTCGTTCAGGACGCTGAGGATGGCTGTATCAGCACTAAGGAGTTGGGCAAAGTGATGAGGATGCTGGGCCAGAACCCCACTCAAGAAGAGCTGCAGGAAATGGTAGATGAAGTAGATGAGGATGGTATGTAGGATTTCAGTTATCATTCAGATTCAGGTGAAGTTTATGGTATGAATTGGGATTTGATTTTTGAAAGGTGTCTGTGGGTTTCAGGAAGCGGGACAGTGGACTTCGATGAGTTCTTGGTGATGATGGTGCGGTGTATGAAAGAGGAGAGCAAAGGAAAATCAGAAGAGGAGCTGGCTGAAGTCTTCCGCATGTTTGACAAGTATGAACAGTATTAGGATACTGTAGTGTTTATCACATTACCTCCTATAGGCTACTAGATGTGTTTTGTCGTTGTCTCTTGAAGGAATGGAGATGGTTACATTGACTTAGACGAGCTGAAGAACATGCTGGAATCGACAGGTGAGGCCATCACTGAGGACGACATCGAGGAGCTGATGAAGGACGGAGACAAAAACAACGACGGCAAGATCGATTATGACGGTAAACTCACGCTCTCAATATGGCACATTTGTTATTGACTCCAAAAAAAAACACATTTAGACAACAGAAACATGTTTTACTTTTAATACCAACAGAGTTCCTGGAATTCATGAAGGGTGTCGAGTAAAAATCACGCCAAACGGATCCAAAACCGTGAAAAGTTACCGGTCATTTCATTCCCTGGCCCAAACCACCTCTCTGACAAGACGGACACTCGATCAAAAAACACAGAAAATGATTTGCATTTCATATATTTGTTGAAATAACAAAATGGTGTGATGTACTGCTGGCCAAAATAGAAATGTTAGTGCTCAAGTAAAAAAAAACAAGTTTTCTGTACGCAGTTGCACGTTTTTTCATTTGCCTCAATGGAAAGTTTCAAACGCCTCAGTGAAAACAGATTGGATTTTGTCTGAAAGTTTGAGGTAACTGCAGTTACCCTAATGAACAGCGACAAACATTTTATAGCCACAGCCATTGCCCATCAGACTGGCCAAATTATACAGACCAAAAAATATTTCTTTTACATTTACCTGTCAAGTTGCCTGTTATAGCACAAAATGGATGGACTGTGCACCAGCAAGTGTCATTATGAGCAAACTCATTGATGGGAAATAAAGCAATACTACAGACATTGGATGGGCAGTTAAATTTATTAACACATTACATCAAATTTAGTGAAAACCGTTTAGACAATGATAGTGTGGGTGTTGTAACATGACATGCACTTTATCAGATCACCAAAACCAAATAGTTAATGTACTATCTTTCCAAAATTGGTTGTCCAGTAGCTTATGCAACAGCAGTTTAAAAAAAAACAAAAAAAAAAACTCCCTGAAAGCACCGATACGGCTATCGTCAAAAGTTATTATTATACTGGCTTGTAATAATTACAGGAAGGACACGGAGCCAAAACTAAGAAATGGATGAAATGACTTTATATGAAATGGTCATCGTTTTAATGATTTTCAGAAAAGTGCAAACACTCCAAAGCCATGGTCAACACTTAACAGACTATAGTGCACAAGTTAGAGCATTTTCACACACTAAAAAGTTAGGTACATCCGTGAGCTTCTGGAATGATAAGGAGGTGTGGTGAGCTTGTGTTTAGGGCCTGGGTCAGGAATGGAGAAAGAGGAAGGGTGTTTAGGGTGGTTCAAAGAGTTTCAGTTGGCGAATGTACGCCTGACGGCAGCAACGATACATTTAGCACTTATGCCAAACATGTCTAGAAGCTCCTGCGGTTTGCCGCTCTGAGGCACACGGCTCACGGCCAGCCGGTGCACCACAATGCCAGGCTCTTCACCCACTGCAGACAGGACAGCCTCACCCAGACCACCTACAATGAGAGCAGAGGAACCAACATAAATAATGGGGGGGTTGTCTTCCCCTTTAATCTCAATGGTATTTCACTGAAGAAAAAAAAACAAAAAAAAAAACAACATAACAGCTTACCCTCTTTGTAGTGGTCCTCTACAGTAATCACCTTTCCTCCTGTGGCACGAGCACTTGCTACAATAGTGGAGGCATCCAGGGGCTTTATGGTAAATGGGTCAATAACCCGAATGTTCACACCTGGGAAAAATAAATATTTCAAGGTTTTTATACAATAATAGGATTCTCAGATTTTTTTGAAAAAAAGTTTTCTTTGACACACAAAGATTAAATATATTTAATAAAAACATTTAATATATTAATTTATTACACGTTCATCACAAGTTGTGCTTTTAAAATAAAGCAGTGGGTCATTGAACTTGAATCTGGAGAGCCGGTGTCTTGCAGAGTCTGCCTCAACACACCTGCCTGGAAGTTTCAAGTATACCTTAAAAGACCTTGATTAGCCGCTTTGTGTTTGATCAGGGTTGGAGCTAAACTCTGCAGCAACACCGGCCCTCAAGGACCAAACTTGGTGACTCCTGTTCTATAGTGAGGCACTGTTAAATGTAGTAATGTAGCTTAAATGCCCTATTGCAGCCAGTAGGTGCTGAACAAACCTTCTTTGGCCAGTTGGTCATGTGCTGCCAGTGCCTCATGCAGTGTTACTCCAGCTCCAATGACGGTCACCTGATCTTTGTTAGACTGCCGCACCACCTACAGGATAGAAAGAGAACTGTTAACATTTTGTGAACCACACATTTTACAGCTGTCCAATAGGAGGCCCCATTTGCTCACTGCATTTGTAAAGTTCAGAATTGATGTTAAATTTAGGCTTCCTTGCTTTAAATATAGAAGCTAAAACATTAAGTGTAATAAGTGCATTCTGGTCTTTTTCCCCCTCACCTTAGCTTTGCCAACTTCAAATTTCTCTCCAGCATCATAGAGGACTGCAGTGTCAGGTCGGCTGGTACGGATGAAACAGATACCCTAAAAGCATGAAACGGAATGAACACAGAGTCAAAGAATAATAGATTAATTTCTCTTGCCAAAATAATGATGACTGTATCTACAGGAGACCAACAAGTGAAAACAATAACGCACCTTTGTATTGGCTGCAAGCTCCACGGCTCTCTCAGTAGATACTCCATCACTAGGGTAAAACACTGTGCATGTTGGGATAGCGCGGAACATTGCCAGATCCTCCAGTGCCATCTGTGAGGGGCCATCCTCACCTGGACAAAATCAGAAGTTAGGAAACATTTCAATTAATTATTTCTGCTTCTGAAGCGATTTGACCAAGTTCAGCCCAGATAAAATGGCAAAGCGCCATGTGTTCACTGCACGATGCCTTACCAATGGAAACGCCACAGTGCGAGCCCACCAGGTTGACGTTAGACTGGGAGATCGCTGCCATACGGATGTGGTCGTAGGCACGAGCAAGGAAGGCAGCAAAAGTGCTGGCGAATGAAACCGTGCGATCACGAGTAGCACAACCAATGGCCACACTCACCTGGACACAGCATAATTAAATACAGAATTTTATTAGATAGAAATCTTTTGTCAGTAAGGATTCAGAAGAAAAAAACCTTTTAATAAATCCTTGCTGAATGAAAGTCTTTTTTACTTACCCCAAAAATATTATTTACACATTTATAGTAACAATAAAATATTGAAAACATTGCTTAAAACAACAACCTAACTACTTACTGCTGAGAGTTATATTTTAATAATAAAAATAAGTAAATTACTAGATTATATTGACCTCGGAATGACCACGCATTTATGCAGAAAGGAATTCTTTCTCATTGTGGGAAATCACGTCCCTCTGAGCAAGCACTTGGCAGTTAAAAGTATTAGTCAGAAAGTGAATAGTAACAGATAAGACTTTAACAGCGGGGGGAAAGGCATTTACAATGGCCTATGAATACTGCACCACACCTTTAAACTCATCACAAAGTGCTCTACAAACACAGATTACAGGTCCATTCATGTGTGACATACGAGACACACACTGTCAGTCAATATACATTTGCTTTACCATCATGACTGGTAAATTATCATTGTAACAGGGGAGAAAAACATCCAATTACACACCATGTTCTGCTCGGCAATGAAGCACTCAATAAAGCGATCAGGATGGGCCTTCTTGAAGATATCAGAGAAGGTTGAGTTCTTGGTGTCACCGTCCATGGCCACCACGCGAGGGCTGGCATCCCCCATCTTCTTCAGGGCTACACCATAAGCCTTCCTAGTGGAGATCTGAGTGGGCAAACAAAAGCAGAAGCTTTACAGTAACTTCTTTTGAGGAACTTCTGAAGTTTTTTTTTTTAACTGAAAAACAATTTCAGTTCATAACCTTATCTCCAATCTTGTACTCTGGAGCTGTGAGCAGGTGGATGGGGGTGAGGTCAGCTAGAGCAACTTCCTCATTGGGCAGCTGAGGGTGGATGGGCTTGTTGGGTGACTGGATCTGGCTCAGGAGTTCATTAATCAGTTCTTCCGCACGGTCCTTAGGCATAGGCTTCCCATGCCAGTTATCCTGATCCTCAATGCCTGAACAAAACAGGTCAGACCATGAGAATGTGGACAATCATAACAGATATTCATGTACTGCTGCAGTACAGGATATAGTAAGTCACCTTTGAGCCCTTTGCCTTTAAATGTTTTGGCTACAATGGCAGTGGGCTTCCCTTTGGTTTGTTCAGCATGCCACAAAGCCTTGCACAGCTCCTCTACATCATGGCCATCAACCACATAAGTGTTGAAGCTGAAGAAACAAACTAGTTACATGCCAGACACTGACAATACAGAATAAATAGAATACTTGCACACTGCTTAGTATACATTGCACACTATAGCAAGATTGACACTCTCAGTATTTTTTAAACCCACCCAAAGGCCTGGCAGCGCTCTTTGTAGATGTTCATGTTGTGCTGCAGTGGTGCTGCCTCACTCTGACCCAGGCGGTTCACATCAAGGATGGCCACCAGATTGTCAAGCTTGTAATAGGAGGCAAAAGACATGGCTTCCCACACAGACCCTTCCGAACACTCGCCATCTCCCAACATGCAGTACACACGGTAGCTAATGAGACAATTAGACAAGACAGGCATCCAGTTACAGCAGCGGCAAATGATCAGCAGAAATGGGAATTTCCTGTACTACACTATAATTAAATTATTACTATAGTCTGACAGCAAAACCTTGTTTAGGAGTAAAACTAGCATCAGATGTTAAATTCTGTGTAAAACAAGCAATGTAGTGTAATGGATCAGAGTATAAAAAAAAAAACTGGAGAAACATGAAGTGGGGAAAAAAGAAAAAAGTATTTAGTTAGCCACCAATTGTGCAAGTTTTCCCACTTAAACAGATGAGAGAGGCCTGTAATTTTCATCATAGGTATACCTCAACTATGAGGGACAAAATGAGAAAAATAAGTAAACTTTGGCCAATAACAAAATTATTGTTTATTATCAATACTTTGTTATATACCCTTTGCTGGCAATGATGGAGGTTTTCACACACTGTTGCTGGTATTTTGGCCCATTCTTTGCAGATCTCCTCTAGAGCATATTTTGGGGCTGCAAAAAAGGAAATCTTGCTTGTTTGTAGGTGACCAAATACTTATTTTACCGAGAAATTTACCAAATACTTAATTAAAAATTATTTTCTGAATTTTTTCCCCTCATAGTTGAGGTATACCTATGATGAAAATTACAGGCCTCTCTCATCTTTTTAAAGTGGGAGAACTTGCACAATTGGTGGCTGACTAAATACTTTTTTGCCCCACTGTAATTAACAGAGGGAATCCAGTGTAAGTACCCAGATTTATCGAAGTATTTCCCAGTGTACGCCATACCACAGGCAGCACCCAAACCCTGGCCAAGAGAACCTGTCGCAACATCCACAAACGCTAGTTTCTGAAATAAACAGGGAAGTGAGGTTAATTGCATCAAATGGTTATGTGAAAAAGATACACCAAGTCAAAAGATTCTCTTTAAGAAATTAACCCCCAGTTTCACAGACGAGGCTTAAGCTAGTCCCAGACTAAACTGCATGTCTGAGCGGTCTCAGATGAAAATATCTTGCTCTGACATACCTTAAATCATGTCAGTGTCACTGTTCTGTGTTAAGATGCACACCTGTAATATTTCTTATAAGGCATTTTTGTAAAAGTTGTTTAAATATCTTAATTTAACTAATGCCTAGTCCTGGCTTAAGCTAAGCCCCGTTTGTGAAACCGGGCCTAATACAATTAAATAGCAATGATGCATTCGTTTTATCAAAAGAACTAATGTTGCTAAAGATTTCCATTTCAAATAAATGCTGTTCTGTTAAATCTTGATAACAAATGCACCGTTTCCACAAAAAACATTAAGCATCACAACCGTTTTAACATTGATAATAACTGAAAATCTTTCCCAAGTACAAATCAGCTTTCACAATGCTTTCTGAATCATCATGCAATACTGAAGACTGCTGAAAATTCAGTTTTGCCATTACAACAATGCATTACATTTAATATTAGTGCCTTCAAATTACTAATCTCATACAAAAAGGTTTTCGTTTGCACAATTTTTGTGTTCCGTGTACATTTATTATGCATATACGAGATGTTTGGGTATTTATACATGTTGTGAAAATATTTATTTATTTATAACATGCATCATATGTATATATATTTAATATACAAACCTCAAATTTGGCAGAAATATACACACTTTTACATGTTTATTTACATAAACACAGCACACATTTATATATTATGTAAACAAAAACTTTATTTTGGATGCAGTTAATTGTGATTGCAATATTATGATGTATAAAAGCTAGTGTATGTGTGGTGACAAGAGTGGTCTTACTCACAGGGGTGGGGTGACCCTCCAAGTCAGAGTCAATCTTGCGCAGGTTTAGCAGTTCCGACTCTTTGATGTATCCAGCCTCTGCCCAGGCAGCATACAGAATGGGAGCAGCATGGCCCTAAAAACAGTAACATGAGGGATGGAGCACATTTAATATCCAAGCACTTTAAGAAAACTAAATGGAAGCTCATAACCAAACATGGAGCGACTGCCCACCTTGGACAAGATGAAGCGGTCATTGCTGGGGCTGCGGGGATCGTTGGCTTTGTATCGCATGGTGTGGAAGAACAGCACTGACATGAGCTCGGCAGCGCTGCAGCATGAGGTGGGGTGTCTGCAGATGGGAAAACACATCGGTATCATCAATACAGCCATCAATCATTAACCATCAGCTCAAACATGCTGGATGTTAAAGACCAATCAGACATGCAGGTTATCTTTCACTTCAAAACTAGAACGCAATTCCAGACGGCACTAAAGGGCAAAAGTTGCTACTGTCATCATTGGGGTTTGAGGTGTAGTAATAGACCTTATCAGAATCAATGACTTCAGATACTGCCAAACCAGGCACTTCATATCAGACAATGATCAGAAGGGCTGCGGCCTCTAGTATTTAAATATAGAGACAACAGCGCAAACCTTTTTTTTGGCAGGTACTAAGCTTACGTAACGGAACATCGACATTTTTATTTTCTCACCCTCATGTCACTCCAAACCTGCATATTGCTTTAAAATGACATGAGGGCAAGTAAGAGGACTGATATGATTTTATTTGATTTTTTTAATGGGTGTGCAAGTCACAGAACTATAGAAAAAAAAAAACGTTATTTGTTTTCTGACTACCTCATAATACTATTAGGACACTACAATTTGACTTTCTCTGTGCAATTCTGAAAGTGACATCTGAAAGAGATGTCTGAAGCAAAAATGAGCTTCCATTCAGATCAGTCAAGCTAATTTAAAAAATGCAGCACTGGTAGATGATACACAGATAACTAAGCTTTAAGTTGAACTGAGGATGCAGTACAACTGTTAGGTAGTTTATTCCTAAAGTGGTTTAAAGTAACAGGATATTTAAAGTCAGAGTTTGTAAATCACTCATGCAATTTAGTCACATTTTTAAAAAAATAAATTAAAAAGACTTATAAATTTATTGTGAGTGTAAATCCATGCAGTCTTGTTATTCTTCAATACATTCCTAATGATCCAATAAACAAAACACCACTGATGAATTACCATCTTTGTCCTATACAGTGACTCACTTAGGCTGAAATAAAGAAAACGGACAAGGGATTAAGAAACAAATCTATAAAGGTACAGACAAAAGTTATGATCAACACTTCCTGGTTTAAACCTCTACACGTACTGTGCTCATCTCTGAGAAGACGAAAAAAAAAATATTTAAAAGAGGAAAAAAAAAAAAAGAAATGAGAAGGAACAGAAATAAGAGGAAGTGTCATAACCATAAAACAAATAGTATCAGGTAAAAGTTTCAACACTCAGGGAAATTCCTTCACAATATTTTCAATGAATGAAAGATTGTTGCATGCCAGCAAGGGCGTGAGCAGAGTCCTGTAACAAATGAACCCTCTGATGCATGCTGTGCACCATATAAACTACTCATTTCAATCTTCTTTTTGATAGGATTAATCTATTCAATAGGGAAGCTACAAGTTTAGAAACTCCCCTCTTCGATTTCACTTCATGTTGAGTAATGACCGTCTGTGGCAATACAGTGGTCAGTCTCACAAACCAGAACTGCGAGATTAAGCAACGCCAAAGCAAAGCTTTTCTTTCACCCGCGCTTCATTGGGACTCTGCTTATCGCCACATGCCTGAATAAAGCGCGCTTTTGATTTGTCTTCTATCAGCCCATAAGTTCATCTTTGCCTAACAGCACTTTAACCCGCAGCACAACGGATACCACGAGACCTGCACGCTTCCACGTGACAACCTGTAGATGAAGCGCGCAGTCGCGGGATTAATTAATTAGTGATGTTGAAGTCCGAATCCCTTCCACGGACCGGTTCTTTTGAACAATTTTACAAAAAAAAAAAAAAAAAAAACTGTCTCAAGAAAAGATACACTGCGTAATTGCGTCATCACGTCGCCTTGACCCGGCGTGGTTTTACGTGCTCGTTTTACTAAGTAATGCAAAGTATGTATGCTTAAATATGTATGCTGTCAAACAGGCATAAAAGATCAGGTAAAAAATGTGCATTAAAATATTAGTTAATTGCTCTGCTAATGCTCCTCTGTCAGGTTAGTCAACTCGGCGAGTCAGGATTTGTTCATTCCGACTCGGCTCTGTGAACCGGTTCATCTGAAAAGATTCGACTCACAGAAACAGCTCGTTCAGTTGCAGCACAGCGCGTAGTACACTAACGTTACTTAGAAATTAAACGCCATGGTTCATTTAGGATTCGCTAAAAGTTGAACCCACGTGAAGTCCCACATACCCGTGCTAATTATAGGAGTGATGAGAGCTAAGCCAATTTTCACTGATCATCGCTTGGAGGCCACAAAGAGCTAAAAAGCAGTCAAATGAGAGTCCAAAGCTAATGACTCGCTTACAAGGTAGAATGATTCAATAACTAAGAAGTAAGGTTAACAGCAGTGTGCCCGGCCCCCTCGCCAAGTTCACGTGCTGTGCGGGATCGTAAAGTAAATGTTTGCATTAGGTAAGCGTACGAATACAGCTGCAAATCTGCCGTTTACCATCACAGAAAGACGCCGTGAACGCGTTTCAGCAAGTGCAAAATATTTTACCCGGAGTTTGAGGCGCATGTTTCCTTGATGGAGTGAATCCTGAGCTTGTTGGCGATGTCTTTCAGGGCCTGCAGAGTTTTCTCGTCGGGTTTGTGGTAGCTCATGTTTCAACCGTGCGTGGAAATGAACACGAGTAACTGAAAAATGAACTCTTGTACTACGTTAATCTGTAATTGTTAAGATAAACGCAGGGAGCACCAGAGCCGAGCACGGTGTGGAGGGTAACGTGGTGTGCTGTAGCTTTTAAGCGAGGCGTTACGTCAGCTGTCAACTCATCCGAGAACGCCTGCCATTGGACGGAACGCTTTTCGCAACGGAGCAGCAGAGGAGAGGGTTGCCAGATCAGGGCAAAGACCGCAGGCAGACACAATTCTGTGTGTTGTAATAACTCTCTCATGCATAAGATTAGGAGGAGACAGAAGGGATTTCTGTTTTTTTTTTACACTTCAGTAAAATCTTCGTGATTAAATGTTTGCGGTTGTTGTGAACTCTCTGAAGGAGTAGCTGATTGAATCAGGGATTCGTCGAGTCATGGTGACAGTTTTTAGGAAAGGAGTGCGGAAACTGATTAACCCTTTACAGCACGCTGTATTGTATTTTATACACAAGTTTCTAGTAACGTTATAAGGGCCTGTTTGACCTAAATTACCAACAAAACATAAAATTTGATTGAACGCCTGGTGTACATAATCTTTGTGCGGTGATAGTACAACATTTCCACCTAGTTGTGGTGCACACGTGATGATTTTCTTAATAAAGTATAATTCATTTTTATACTATACTTTGAACTTTTCTTTAGTATTACTTGATTGTCTATACCTGAGTTCTTTTGTACACAGAGCTTAAAATCATAAAATGTAACATCGTCTTAAGATATTTTTGTAGTTGTCTGCTATATCATTATAAAGATATCATTAGTTATGATATGTTATCAAATTCTTTATGGCCATTTAAATAATAACATTTGCACTACACTGTATGCGTTTGTTTTGTCTGAAAAAAACACATATTCAAACTTTTCTACAATTTTGTTCAATAAGTGGATCCTTTAAAAAAAAAAAAAACAATACAAATCTGACAATTATTTCCTGTCAGGCTTACAGTTACAAGAAAAAGGCTCTGCCTCTTTAATGTGGATGGGAATGAACAAACCAGGAAGTGACATATCTTGTTCTCTTTTGGTAGAACACCAAACAATGTAAAAATTACAACATCAAAACGTATGTGAGATTGCAGAAAATCAAACCATAAAAACAAAGGATGTTTAAACTCCCGATTTCTATTCATATTCTTTCTGGTTTCCTTTTTAAAACATAATGACTTTCTTTTGTAAATTAGGTTGCAGTAAGATTGCATTTCCTTGTTTTCTTCACAATAGGTATTAGGTGATATGTAGCTCTACCTTGTTATCATATCTAGTGATAAGTGCTAGACAGTAATAATTTGACCAGCAGCTACAGCTATAAAGATCACATCAAACAAACTAGACAAAACCAAAACGTTTTTATTGAATATAAACCTATATTTACAAGTATATTCAATATAACACAGCCTGTTCAGTTGTCCTCTTCATCTTCAGCATATTCATCTTCAAAATCCTAAAAAAAGATGTTTTACAATTAAAATACTGTCTGATAGACATGATTACATGAAATCGGTAAAGATAATTAACCACAAAGTATGCCATAAACAGGTTCCACACCTTCTCTTCGGCCTCAGACTTCTCTCCAGCTGTGATGGGATCCTTGTCCAGTCT
Organism: Enteromius unitaeniatus; assembly: GCA_032359435.1. NCBI lineage: Eukaryota > Metazoa > Chordata > Actinopteri > Cypriniformes > Cyprinidae > Enteromius > Enteromius unitaeniatus. The sequence continues at coordinate 7,966,928 of JAUMHI010000069.1, forward strand.
CTCCAGTTGGGAGAGATGTGAGATCACATAAAGCCTGTAATCATTAGTCTTTGCTAAAGGGTTGTCCAAGAGCACAAGGGCCTTCAGCGTTTGCCCCACATTCACTAGAGTTCGCAAAGCCCTCATAGAAGATATAAGGTTCCCCCTTAAAGTAAAAAAGAGGGTTGTCAGTAAGTGGTAATATAACTCTATTTAGTAAGAGACATTTGCTTCCTCGATTTCACAGAGACTGGGAAAATGCCAAACCTCTTTATGTTACCTGACATTAAGATATTGGAGACATTTCATGTTGGGACTGAGTCCATCTAGTGTTTCCAACTGGTTATCTCTGAGGTGAAGAATGTTGAGATGCTGGAGCTTCTCCAAACCCTCCAACCGCTTTATGTTGTTCTGAGCCTAAAAGAGCAAGATGATAGTTTATTGGAGAAAATCAGCATCATGTACTTTTATCCACAATAAACACAAATACAAGCAGTCATACCAGATACAAATGGCGTAAATTGGGCAGGTAAATGCCATCTGTAGTTTCCAAACCGTTTCCTCTTAAATCGAGAGTCACTAAATTGGTCAGATTGTGATATTCCAGGCCCTGCATGCTCTGGATACCATTACCTAAAAATATTTTATGAAATGGTGGTGTTTAGTGCAGCAGATAAAGCTTAACAGTGCATGTTTATTGTCTAGAGCAGATTTCAATGCATAATCTTTGAATTACATTATAGAATCACTTATGTTAAATACAGCTATACACACCACTCTAGATTTGCTGAACTAAATCAGTTTGGTCGGTACTAGGGTTAAAAGATTACAGCATTGTAAAATTAAAATCATCTAATAAATGGATCTAACTAACCAGTGAGATTGAGGGTTTCCAGTGCTGGACCTCCAAGACCTTTAACATCAAGCAGGCGGTTGTTGGCCAAGCTGAGCCACTGTAGGTAAGTGAGCTTGCGAAACGGCTGACTCTCAAAGCTCTGAAGTAGGTTGCCATCTCCTTTCACCCACAGCAGCTGGGTGAGATCAGCCAATGGAGAGAAGTCTGATAAATGATTGGAGGAGATGTCCAAGTAGCGCAGATGGATGAAGGAGCTGAGCAAGGCCAGGTCTGTCAGACCCCTAAAGATATGGTGAAAGCCAACTTAAAATGGATTTGTTCAACTTACACTTGAGATACAGTAATTGTGTAAGGTAGCATTTTAAAAAGATATGCATAAAAAGAACGTTCAAGACGAGCTTACTTGTTTTTAAGGTCAAGCCTGACATATGCATGAGACAGACCATTTCCTGTGCGACACAATAAGGACAAGCTTTTCATCATCATGTCCTGGGTTAGCGGACATGGCTTTAGCTGGTAATAAAAAGTCAAATTCATGGACAGAAATCAGAAAGAGCTTTATTACCAAGTATTTTCACACACACTAGGAATTTGGCTTGGCCACAGGAGCTCCAGTGCAGAACAAAGTAGGTAACAGAAAGTACAATCTGATAAATTATTATTTTTAGTTTGTTTTGTATATAAGAACAAATATGATGCATATTTAAAACCAAATCTTCTTAAATGTACTCGTTGGCTCTTCGAGTCACCTGGTCGTCTTGTCCGGAAATCTCCTTCTCTTTTCTTTCAGTATAATTTATTTCCCCCCGTCCTTCTTCATCCTCTTCCTCAGTCTCTGCTATGAACTCCTCACGTTCACCGGAGTCTGACATCATTCCCCTGTTTTGGTTACCCTGCTGATGAACTTTTTACTGCGTAAAACGGAATGATTCGGCGTTTAAATGAACCGATTCGTTTGATCGTACCATCAGCACGCTAGCTAACGTTAATTAAGGACTTAACAAAGGATTTACTTCAGCTTGTAGACCTGAACACGTTTCACTGTCACACACAGCGCGTTTATAGCTGTTTCCATAGCAACACCGCGCGTCTCTACTAACCGCTGATCTATTAAAGAGAGCATTATGGGTCCAAAAAAGTGTTTTGATATTTAACTTGCTTTAAATAAGTAAAATAAATAACACTAAAATACTACCAGATGTTCCTGAGAATACTGTTGGTAGAATCACCTTCCTTCTTTGATTGACATGTGCATTTAACAAAATAGAGTCGTAATGGTTATATATCAGTGCTAAGTTACTACCCAGTGCAAAAAAAGGCAAACTAACTATTACTAAATTAGAACTAAATTAACTATTAAGTCTCCCCATTGATATTATAACATAGGATAAGATGTAAATAAGAAAATACAAGACCAAGCACGTTCGTTTAAAATATATGTAAAACAAACAATACATTTCCCACAGCAGTCCAAATCATATTTTTGCAACTCTCTCCAAAAAGAAATAAAATGCTATAATAAATTATACAACAAAATAACCAACTATTCAAAGAAATAGGCATTAAGTAAAGATAAACACTAAAAGCAGTAACAAGCTTTCTTCAGTAGAATGTCCTCCACGTAATGTGTAAAACCGCAAAAATAAAAACTCACTCCAATGAACATGTTAGAAATATCTGCTTTGGTTAGTCTCATCTTTCAAGCTGTAATAGCGCAAATGCAAAAAAAAAATTGTCTTCACAAAATGTGTCCAAAAAAGTGTTTTGATATTTAACTTGTTTTAAATAAGTAAAATAAATAACACTAAAATACTACCAGATGTTCCTGAGAATACTGTTGGTAGAATCACCTTCCTTCTTTGATTTACATGTGCATATAACAAAATAGATCTATGAAGCAGCTGCCAATGCTTATGACCATCTACATATACTATGGCATGTGATGTTTATGATCTTCAGGAGCCTAATCTGACCCATGATTATGATGGTAATGTACATAACCCTAACCTTCATTAGGTGAATAAAGGGTGTCGATCTGTGATTGCAGGAGAGAATTTCACTCATGGTTTTCCCACGTATATGCACATACACATTTGGCTATCCCTTTTGAATGTTCCCCTCATAGTTCTCCATGCAGATCTGGATGCGTCGAGTGAAATATCCAGGCTCAGAAATGGCCTTCAGCAGGTCGTTCTGTACCAGACACAGATCATACAGCTCTGATGTGGAGGCTGTTCGAGTCTGCAAACCCTCAGGGTCCAGAAACACCTGCAAAAACAGGTGAGCGTTCAGAGGAATGGGTGAAACGTAAGGGAGGGTCAATCTGAAGAAGAGAAAACACACACTAATACCTTAGGATGGACAATAGTGTCCTCATCGTTTTGCCGAATGTTGTCATCAATGAAGATATGCTGAACTTTGGAATCAAAAGGGTCAATCCAGAGTGGTTTTCCTCCTAAGATGGAGTATGTGTTCCGTGCCCACCTATTGAAAAAACACAGGCATTGTAATTGTTGTTTAAAAAAAATTGTTTTCAGAGACATAACTGGTTCCTTACCAGTCAAAGTGGTCTTGGAAGCCACCCAGACCTTCAGTAGAGCTCAGGTACTGGTAAACATGCCGTTCTCCATCCCTTGTGGACACGTGTTCTTCTCCACGGATCAGTGTCGCCCCTTTACTGCTGCACTTGATGCGTCCGGAGGTCATGTTCACCCTCAGCTGTGAGAGAAGAGAGTCTCAACGAGGCTCGGCTTATCTGGGACAACACAAAACCTACTTTTCCATAGCAAATACCTTTAGAGCCGGTAGGTTGGGAAATAGTGGATGTGAGCCTTGCTCTACAGCATGCTTGACAGCATTAAGAACACGGGGCAGATCTGTGCCGAATGTACGGAACAGGACGGAGAACTCCACGCTCTGTGAAGCCAAGTCCTGCAGCATCTGGAAGAAGGAAGGGAGGATCCAGTGGTACAGCTTCCCATCTTCTCCCTTAACAGAGAGCTCTTTATCTGCAGGCAAGTCAGACGGCCATTGGAGTAGCTCTAGATGTTCCTCCAGGACCTTCCGGAACCGTCGGCCTGGACCTATGGTGGTGAAGCCTGCCACTCGGCCAAACTGAGAGTAGTAAGTGATGGCACCCTCACAAGGCTGGAGGAGAGATGGTGCTTCTGACAACCACTCCCATTTACCTGAGAACAGTGAGAAGGACCATGTGACGTGATGCTGAGTAAAGGTGTTTGAGTCACGATGCAAAACAGCCACTGAATGTGCTATAAAATATATTTTTCAGAGAATCGGCTATGTAAACATAACATCTATAAACATTGTTATTTTTTGGCTTTAGAAGAGTCACAAACTTACATAAAGCACCTTTATGAGTAAACATTGAAAAATGTACACTCTGTGTAAGTATAAGGAATATACTCCTATAGAGTTGTGATATTTGTCATTTTTTAATATAAATATAAAAATATTTTATAAAAGAACACACATTTGTATAAGCACAATGCATTGCACAATTTTATAATTTTTATAAAAGTATATCAATTTAAATTAAATAATACACACACAAACTCGTATACAAATTGTAAAATGTATGTAGATCTCATGCTGTTATACAATCCCTGGTTAGTCTAATGCAGTGCACACAGCAAGATGTTTTTTTTTTAAATAATAATAATAATAATAATAATAACAACAATAATAAAAAGAGATAAAACAGAAATAAATTGGAGAACTCTAGAGTGTCATGTTTTAAATAAATAAACAGGAAACAAGTAGAAAGAATAGAGAATTATATTGTTTACATTTTTAATAATAAAAAAAAAAGAAAAAATAGAACAGAAAATGAACAGAGAATGCTAGTGTTGGTGGGTTATTAAAAAAAGAAAAAAAAGAATAGAGAGCACTAGTGTTATAGGGTCACTATTTTTTATTTTATAGAATAAATAATGCTAGAGTCCCCAGTTTGGCTGTAGTCTGGAAAGTTAGCTTGAGTGTTTCTGGTCTGTAGAAGTTGAAACCCCCTAAAGTTAGATAAGATTACCTTTCGTCATGCGCCCCCAGGTCACCGTGGACAGGAAGTATTCAAGAGCAGCTACAGTTCCTTGTCTTGTGACTGCGTCAGATACAAGGATTGTGTTGTTGAGATCAAAGTGAAGAACGATTCTTCTGGAAGGTCCTTTTGGGATTGAATCAGAGGGATCTTTATATCGATCTGTCCCGTCAGAGTTGACGTCACTTCTGCATCCATTAGTTTGGTTCTGATCGATACTTGCTTCAGGGATCCTCTCCGAGTTATACATAGCGCTACAATGTGTATAGGAGGATATATTTCAAACTAGTTATTCATATATAAGCTAAACAAATATACTTAAGTGTAAACGAGGATAAGTGTCTGAATCCGTCCAGATTTCATGTGACCTGCGCGTGAACAGCGTGACACGTGATGCTCTCACTCTCTGTGTGGACAGAAACATTCATTGACTGCATTCGTTTAAAAGAGGACGTTTGGCTGAAAACAGCTGAGCTCTAAACCCGGCTTTTAGAATGACAGCGTGACTTCCTTGTCAGTGTCAAATATCGCGAGAAGGAGCGGGGTCTGTAGCGCTTTACGGGAGATGCGGTGAGAGCGCCGCCTACTGCTGCCTCCCTTCTCCTTCCGGCGACTGTCAATCATTGTTAAATACTGGCATGCGAACAATAACTTTATTTAGTATGTTTATATTCGTAAACGTAATATGGTGAAATGAAGGGCACATATTAAAAACGTTTTAATTGAAATCACGTTTAACGTCGTTGTTAGTATAAAGTGACAAGTCCAATAATAACCAATTATTTACTTCACTAGAGCATGATACAATATTACTATATTAAATACAAAAGATATGTAACATTAGCATCTTATATTGTGGTAAATAATACACAAAAGCAGTAGCTGTGCAAAGAAATGAGAGAAATTTAGCATTACGTTACTTGCTCATCAATGGATCTTCTGCAGTGAATGGGTGCCGTCAGAATGAGAGTCCAAACCGCTGATAAAAGCATCAAAATGATCATAAATAAAAAACTTTGCCATACTTTCCCATCCATTCATACTTATATAACAAGAAAATATGATTTCTTTTGATTTTGAATTGTAACAGCACCTGATTGCTTTTTCTTAAACATGTCATGAGGTTGCCTGCTTGTTACAATATTTGACTTCTGAGCCTAATAGGTGAAACTTGACAAATAATTCTACACATGAACTGTAACATTTAAGGTTGTTACGCAAAAAAAGGCATTTATTTATATTAACCATTTGTTTTATTCACAGCAGCATTCTTACGATCATATCCCCAGTTCCTGCTTGCTATGCAGTCCAACACAAAAACAAGGAATGAGGAAATGGGACAATCCACTCAAAACTTAGAAAAACAGAAAGATGATATATGGTACACGACACTAGGGCTATTAAAGGTCAACATGCATCTCAGTCAATCAAGCTTTAGCATTTCCACAGGATCTGACATGAAGTAAAACAAAATCATTTAAATCACTGGATTGTCTGAGAAAGAAAACAGGACATCATGTTGAGAAATGGCCTGAGTGCAAGAAAAAAAAAAAAAACAACCTAACAATTGGCCTTGCCCACACTTAAAACTTCACCTACAACACCTGCAATATATATTTTACACAACACCTCCAGACCCTTTAGAGAGAAACACATCTGTCCAGGCAACATTTCAGTGAGAACAAACTCTTCTGTGTTGATCGCACTCACTGATTAACACCTCGTGTAAATACAAGCAAGATAAACATTGTATTAGAAACCTACCGTGTGAAATTGTGAATGGCATAATTTCTAGGTGTTAAAATGCTTACAGATACAAAAAAAAGCTTGGAGATCTGTGCGCTTCCTCTTATGACAGTGTATTTCAACGTGTTCTCCATCCCGAATTACAGAACTATTTGTAAATGCGGATTAGTCTTTAAGCATCACTTTACTGCATGTCGTTAATCGGCCGTTTCCAAACAGTCTTTGTGTTGGAGCCTTTTTGTCTCCGTTGCAAATGTAAATAAAAAGGAATTGAGCACCTTTGCCATGCTAGATCCACTTGTGAGAAGTAATGTCTATATTTTAATTTTGTTTCCAAGGAAGCAAGTCTCCCTGACTGGGTCAAGTTTTAATCCACCTCCTCCATGCTGCTGTAGGATGGGGCGGCACATTCTCCAGAGTGTGCAAACATGTCAGAGGTCACTTCCGTGCTCAACTGAGGAGGTCCGTCTGGGTCCAGGTCTGTCCCAAACAGTGTCTGGCTAGAAGCCTGTAAAATAAACCACTGTTATAAAAGGAGAAACTTTAGGCATCTTCTGAATGGAGTCATGAACGCCAACTGTTAATTAGCTCTGTTAATTATTATAAATAAAAGAAAAAAGAAAAAAAAACAAAAAAAAAACAGACAAACGCAAATTCAAATAAGTCAAATGAGTGATTTCTAGACAGGGTCATCTTGAATTATTTATTGTTTATGAAGAGCGTGATACAGGCACTATTACAATTGAGCAGCATTTAAAGTGGTCTCAATTATTGCTGGGACATATTGTGCAGCATCATAAATAACATGTACATCTCATAATTTGATGATTTTTAAATAAAAATCACCTACTGAAAAATATTACATTACTGCCAAAATTATAACACGCATGCTTTAATGCAGTCATGTGCCCAACGATTTACCAGTTACATTTTGAAAACACCGTATCCTGACTTGTGACCTTAATGAGGTACAATAACAATCTGATGGTATGGTTTCGGTCATGGTGTCCAGAGCTGAGGCATTCATAGAAGCCGAATTGGCCGGCTTTTAAATGTGGACGGACACATCAACCATTACAGCCCACCAGCATCCCTGAGACTTTTGGGACTGCCCCATACCCAAAAACCCAGAGTACCGTTCATTTTACAATATGTGGATCTCATCTTAATATACGACATGTGCAACTAGGCTTTGAATCAATGATGCAAAGCGGAGGGGAAAGATCCTCACTGGTTTCCCTTGTTGGGTAGAAGTACAGTACAGAGCTGATGACAAAACTGTTGTTAAAACATTTTACAACATGCCAGACTACAGACAATGTTTGGCAAAAATTCATTAAGACATTAGAAAATCATTCAAGTGGTTAAAATGAGTAAATAAAAATCAACAAAGCTTATTAGAAACGTAACTAAACAATGTCAACATGTAACCATGAATTAAAGTAGCAAGATTTACCCCAAAACAGATCTAGATTAAGAATGAATCGATTTAAAGTCAACATGAAATGGCATTAATAATGCCTTTAATAATAATAATGACACACACAAGAAAAAAAAAACATTCCAAAACAGAACCTGATTTCTTTGGTAGCAAAGTGAGTTTTACAGAATGAAACATTACATAAAATCACTATCTGAGCCATTACAGAGATTTAAAGACACACAACATTAATATATTAACTTAAACTTTGAATTCATGTTGACTTTAAATCTGACATAATACAACTACAGAGATATAGACACACTGCAGATTTGATCATAATTGATCAAAATGCTGTTTTTAAAGTCATTCGAGTTATATTTAAAACAAAGTTGGTACACAATGCTGACTGGCAGATGTTAGAGATGGTTCACTAAAAAGTGTCACCATATACTTACTCTCATGTCCTTCCAAACCTGTATGAACAGAAGATTGTTGGCTTTGGTTCCCATTGATCAACATTGTATGAACCAAAAAAATCCATATAAATCCAGAAATATCTTACTCAATGCATGAAACAAGAAAGTCATAGAGGACTGGAACAACACGACAGTAAGTAAATTATCCGATTTTTTGTTTTATCCAAATTGTGATTTATTGGCTGCGTTTACACTTGGCATTAACATTCGATCTTCATGATCTGATCATCAGCATATAAGGACACGGTGTGATTACACTTGTCAACATCCAAGTGGCTTCTGTATCTGGATGTGTGATCGGATTCCGCTCCGCACGGCTGGATGAGCTGCCGTCAATCATTCTTACAAATGTCTAGTGTTTTTAGCCACATTTCGTTTCCTGTGTTTGTAGCCACATCATGTTTTTGTGTCACTAACACACAAAGCTTATAAACTTAACGTGTCACAAGCTGCGTGGTAGGATACCATGCAAATCCATGGTAAAACCAGTAAAACCTTTCAAAGTGAATGCAAGTGAGCAAAAAACAACTGTTTAAAAACGCAAACTAAACTTTAGAAGTTGAAGTATGCAAATGTAGCTGGTTTATTGTATGTATCATACAATACAAAAACCAGCTACTAACACAAAAATGCTTTTTATTTTAGACAAACTGATGACAGCCTTCATAGAGAGAGGAGGGGGGAAATGTTAGTGGGCGGGGTTTTGTGTGACGATGCGTATATACGATGGCTGGATTGTGTTTACATTACACCGAGATCCGATTACAAAGCCTCCTCGACTACGTCTGCATCAGGACACACAGATCTGATCATTCCGATCACAAATGCACTTGTCTTTTCAATGTGTATGTGGACAACATCCGGATACAGGTTGCATGTTAATGCCAAGTGTAAACACAGCCATTGATTGGTCATTGGTCAGCTAAGTCTGGCTAACTGCTCTGGGTATTTGTCAACCATTAAATGCAAATACTAAGTACATTTATATTTATGCAAGACATTTTTCCTGAGTGTTTATGAATCATTCTGGACAGTGTCGTAAAACAACTGTAAAAAAAACAAAACAAACCCTATAACCTGACTAGCATGGATATTTTTCAGGCTGTGTGACTCCCAAGAGGAGAGTAATGACTAACAGTACAACGCAAAGTAAAAAGCAAATCTCCAAATTCTACTGAGGGTCTGCAGCTGTGGTGACTAGTAAACTAAACCCAGTTGGACCAGCATAACAAAGGATAGATGAGGTTGAACAGCAAGGCTAGGATTGCTGCCACAGTGCCCATGATGAAATAGCTCAGACGCTCGCCGTCAGAGTAATCTGAGATGCGCTCTCGTCTGTGGTGAGAATGCCCTCCCCTGCCCTCCTCTTCTTCCTCCGGCCTCGTCCTGGCTCTTCTTCTTCGCAGACTGGGGCGGAACAGACTCCGAAAAGAGGCATCTCGCTGCCCCTCCTCATCCTCCTCCAGTTCCTGCCATATCAGAGACGCCTGCGATTGGCGGAAACCTGTGTCAGCTTCTGGAAAAGGGCCTTGCCTCATCATTCCACCGTAGAACATCAACTACACTGAGCATCAGAGAGCTCACTGCTCCAGTTTCACACACTCAGGTGGATGGGTAAGCAAATTAGCATGCAAAAGGACCACAAGAGGTCTCTTCCTGTCCAGAAATCGCATTTCATTGAAAAATCATAGCTTTTGAATCAATGTGTACACCCCGTGACTGATACATCTACTCAGTTACAGGCTAAATGTTTCCTCGTACCCATAAATCAAAGATTGAACTTTAAGGATGGACCAATTCCCTCAAAAGTACCAAAATGTTTAAAAGATTAGATTATGATGCATGTGAAAAGTTAAAGACCCTAATGTCAATCAATGACTTTTAAAGTTTCAGTCACACACTCAACTGAGCCGAGAATGAAATAGGTGAGTAAACTTCTTGTTAGAAATGACTGAAACCAAGATGCAAATGTCATTGCTGTATATTTCTACCTTTTGAGATTCACAAAATAATCCAAAAGAAGTCATGAGATTCAACACAATTCATCTATTAGATATCACAAGGTGATTATACTCCAAAACATTTGAGAGAACATAATCTCTCATGAAATTATAATCAGCTGCTGTTGTCTGAGCATTTCTTAAAGACAGCTCATTAAAAAATGAACGATGGAGAAAAATGTTGAGAATCCACCAGGAACGTTACCCAATCCCTTGCAACTTTAATGAACCAGTATATATCTGCTCCACTAAGATTAAACTGTTTTTCCATTGGGCTGCAGTGACATGAGAAGGTGCTGAGCTCACCTGACTGGCAGCACCGCCGGTTGCAGCAGAGGAATCGGCGCCAAGGGGCCCCAGTAAGTGAGACGGCCTCTCTACCGGAGAGTTCCTGCGCCGGTAGAACAGCACGTAGGCGTAACGCGTAACCACCTGACTCTCTTCCACCGTTGTCACTGTGCTGTCATCGAACAAACGCCAGCCTGAAATAGTAAACAGTGAGTTGTTGCTCATCACAGCTGGTAAGGCGGTATTGATTTTAGAAGAGCTCGCTCGTACCGACGTCGCTGCGCTGGCTGTTTTTGTCACTGGGAAGACGAGCGTAGGCCGTGTAGTGTCCTCCGATCATGCCACCATAATGGTTGATCACAGCGTAAAGATCATAGATGGGTGGCTGCTGGATGTCACCCTTATGACCAATACAGAACTTACTCAGGTCCAGGTTTCTGAAGAAGAAAACATCCATTATACAAATCAATTCAAAACATGGATAAAGAAAACTATTTAGCTGAACTCAGGATTATATTTATAGCGGCACAAACAACTGTGATTGTACTGACAATATTATTGGTAATTATCAGTTTAACTTCTTAACCCACACCAAAAATATTCTAAATTGTTTGCATAACACTTTTCATAATAAATACAAGTACAAAGCAGCTTTACGACAGATAGTGAGGAATGTTTTAGAGAGATAAAGTAAAAACTAATATAATGAAAAATGAAATATATAAACATATAATATTCCAAATACTAATAAAACAGTATGTCAATACTAAAATAACAATGGTTTGGGATCAGTAAGATTTTATTTTATTCAGCAAGAATGCCTTGATGCAAAACATTGTGTTTTTTGTTGTTTTTTTTTTTACTGAAAATGAAACGTTTCTTAAGAAACATTTCTGCATATTAGAATGACTGCTGAAAGATCATGTGACACTGAAGACTAAACAGTTCATTTCAATTGTAATAAAATTGTATAATATTATTGTTACTATCACTCTATTTTTATTAGCAAATAAATACATGAGCATAAAATACTTATAATATTTATATAATATAAAACATTTTGCAGACCCTAAACTTCCTGTGCTAGAGACAGCATTTAGTTTAGTGTACCTGACTGGGAAATCAACCATATCGTTAATCTTGTCCCTCCATATGAAGCTCCTAAACGAGAAGCGCTTGAGTTGGATGATGAGCACATTGGGAAGACGCCAAAGCAGCAGCTGTTTAGATGCTTCTCTGTGTTGCTGACACTTTGGACAATACCTGAACCACAACGAGACAAGATATAAGTGGGCAAACCACAAAAATGGTGACATATAAACACACTGAAACCGACACGTCTGTTCGTACCATGCCTCTTCGGGGGCCAGCACCTCAGGTTTGGTGAAGAGGTTCAGGCACTGCTCCAATGTAAAGTGTCCTGCCCTGGAAGTCTCCGAAGCAGAGCCAGGGTCCTCATCAAACTCCAGCTCTTTAGAGCGCACCAGCACATATTCCTTCTGCTTCTCATTGTTCTTCCACACCAGCTCCAGCGTGCAATCATCAGGCAGCTCCAGTACCGCATCCCCTGTAGGTGGCACCAGGATGATGAAGATAAGCTTCTCCGACATCAGCAAACATCCATCAAAAAACCTCTAACTGACCTTTGTCCTCAAGTTTTCCGTCCTCCTTTTGGCTTGAGTCCAGAACTGTGATGTAGAACTGAGACGCACTTCCATTCGCTGACTCAGACGGCTGCTGATACCCGGTCACTACAGCTACCAATGAACAAACAGCAATGGATTATAACTTCACAACAAACAAAAACTATAACAAAGAGCTCCACACTAACTTACCTTCTGGTTTAACAGCCTTTTCACATGATGTTTCTTTCTCCACCAAAGAATCTTGGGAGCTGGTGGCGAGCTCACAGCAGCCTGAGTCGGTGGAGAGAGTGTCTCCACCTGCTGTGGAGATCACAGACGGGGACTCCGTTTGTGGTGTTGTGCCAGAGTCACCCTGCTCCGCCTGACTTTCTGCTTCTCCCGCAGATGATGGCTCCCTCTCTTGCTCCTGACACTCTGAAACACTGCTTGCCATCGGGGTCAGGTCAACACGAGACAGGCTTGCCTCTGGAGATGTCCGACCTGACTGGAAAGGTGGCTGGAACACATTGACAGAGTACCTGCACACACACAAAAAATGAAGGGTTACACAGTGCTGCAGGTCACTGGGTAAAAGATTTGACATTTTGAGAGGTCAAAGGTTATGGAAACATTTTATATCAGCTCTATTTGATTAAAATCACCTAAAATATATCATAAGATAGCTGATCCAATCACACAAATAAATATTTTATAAATAAATGCTGATCATAAAAATGTAAAAATATGTTACATGTCATTATTAAATTACATAAATACATAATATAAAATTACAAAAATGCACAAAATGCTTAGAAATATCATTTATATATATAACAAATGCTATAACAAAAAAAATCAAAAACAAATAATTGATAAATTCGAAAATAGATATCTAACCTGAATAAAATCCTCACAAAATGTACACATAATAACACTTTAATAACAACATATTAAAATATACCAACAAATAAATATTAAAAAGGTACCAGTGCACTTTTTACCATCTTGTAAAGCTGACCAAATGACTAAAATGGGTAAATAATTCGTAATCTATGCTACTTCTAGCAATTATACCTAGAGTAGCCTTCCAGAAGCTGTGTCAGACGGGTGTAAGTCAGCCTAGACTCAGGCACACTTATTAAAAACGGTAGTCCGATATTCTCCTCATTGGGCCGGCATGTGGTCTTGTGATTGGGCCAGTGGTTCTTCTGGCAGGCCCTGTAATAAGAGGAAAGAAACTTAACACCAAGTTTACTCTAGGCCAAGTCTCAGATCGAGCACAACACATGCTTCTAATGAACACATGAAAACTTACTGGTTGCAGTAGCCAACGCGGTAACAGCGAGTACAGCGCTTGAGCTTCTCCTCGTCAGGGGCAGGAAGCTTCAGGCAGCCAGCGCACTTTGTGATCGGGATGCTTGGAACCTGAGGTCTCTGAAGATCAACACAAGGACACAATCAATGAATTATTTCACAGCAAGAAAATCTTCCTAACCAAAGAAAGTAATAAGAACGGAGGAAATGGTATACCTGTTGGACCTTCAGCAGCACCACTCTCTCTTTGGCAAGATCTTTTGACAGCACCTCAAAGCAGAAGAGAAGGTCAGTGGGCGTGAACGTGTCTAAAGCCTGAGATGGTGAGAAGATTTTGTTGAACCTGTTCTTCACCACCTGAGAGAAGATATTGAGAGAACACAATGTATTGATGAATAAAATGTATAATCATCACAATGCACACATCAGTAGAACTGGTCCATTAATCAAATGTTATTTTTAATTGTGATCATGGCTTACAACAATAACTACACGATCAAGATAACCATTATTGTGTTGCAGTCCATTTTACAATGTTACTGTTGGAAAAAATGGAAACAAGATATTAATGTACTAGTGCTGCACGATTAATCATATCGCAATTGCAATGTCAGCCTATGCGATTCAATTACAGTGAATGTTGCGATTATATTAAATAAACAAATGCATTCGTGGACGTTACGAGACATTCATTCTTGAGTTCACACCAGACACTAATGAAGTGTTAAGCGCGAGTGATTTACATGTTATGTCAATGCAAAGATGCAATTATGCTTTCACACTTGCAGCTTGTACTGCAGCCAGCTATAGACAAGCATCTTTCGGTCGTATTTTCCAGCGTTCTTCTCCGAACACTGTGTGCCACGAGCTTTGATTTATGTTGTTTCTCTGCACCTGCTACGCCCCTGTGCGCTCTCATCCATTAACATGGGCGCCGGAAAAAATATGCGCTGCTGACGTGGACAGTGCCAGTGTGAAACCGGCATAAATTCGACATGTTCAAGCGTCCAACTACACGCGAATAGTGAGATATATTCGCCCAAGTCGCCTCAGGTGTGAACGCACTTTTAGCAAAGTGGGATTTGAGAAAATGATTGGTACACTGGACAGGATACCAAAGCAAATATACTAAGTACATGTTACCATCCAGATTACCATTATTAGTAATCTGGGTGTGCATTTTCCTTGATAACAAGTTGAGTCCAACCACTTATCTTATCGCAATCGCAAATTACAATTTTGACCTTAATAATCGCAAAGTGTAATTTTTCCCAAATCGTGCAGCTCTAGAATGTACTAACAGTGTTTTTAAAGAAGAAAGAACAGTTTACAAAATATTGCCTATATTTAAAGGACATTTTTATAAAAACACAAACTTTCCACTGGAGCTAAGCCTAGGGTAAATCTAAATAGATTAAAAAATAAAAATAATAATAATAAAAAAAAAAACTATGTAATAAAATGCTGTTTGATCTGTATTTATTTTCTCTTCCGTGCTGTTGATTTAAAAATCTGGCGTTCCCTAGTATTTTAACCTAAACTAAAATAATAATATAATTAAATATTGTAGCAAATATTTGGGAGAAAAATTCAAAATTTCCTTTTTCCAGTTGTTTTTACCATGTTAATGATTTTACCACATTAATATGTTGAACATGGTTTACAAAAAGTTAAATATTAAGTTTAGAAGTTCAAGTAGCTGTACAGTATTATATCCAAAACTCAAAAAAGTATGAAAAACAATAATAGAGATTTATATTTCGACCATAACTGAGCAGCCAAACTCATTATCATACCTTCCAATTGCATTTCCAAATATTTTTATATAATAGATATTGCTATAAAACATGGATCAACTACAAGCAGAGGAAGTGTTCAGATCAGGATCATCATACCTCAGCAAGCCTCAAGTTCTCTGGCTTGATCCTCACACTGCGAGATATCGACTCCAGTACTTCAGCCGTGCTCGAGCCATCTTTACTCACACTGACCAAAAACTACACAAGCAAAAAGTTTTGGTCAAATGTTAATAAATATCGATGTGAACGTCCATCTAAACCAGGGGTAGGCAATGACGGTCCTGGAGTGCCAATGTCCTGCAGAGTTTAGCTGCAACCCTAATCAAACACACCAGAACAAGCTAATCAAGGTCTTCAAGGCTACAGGCAGGTGAGGTTTTTTTCCGGGTTGGAGCTAAACTC
>JAUMHI010000069.1:8002029-8014168 GCA_032359435.1 Enteromius unitaeniatus
CATTAATACTGTAGATATTTAATTGTTCATACTCATTTCTTTTATTTTGCATTCACATAATTTTTATTTCCATTTTCACTTCCGTCATCTCTTAACATTTTTATAACACTGTTAAATGTAATCTTTTGTGAATATGAAAATGAATATCTATTTTCATAATAAATTATAATGTTGTGCCTAAATTCATTTGTGGCATAATAGCAAAACAGCATAGAATTTAAAATGATCCATTTATAAACCATAACCATAACTTAAAATGATAATTGCTTTATATTGGCCAGAATTTTAATATCCAATAGATTTTCAGTTTCTATGCCCTAAGTCTACTTACTGTATCTGTCTTTATGTAAAATCTAAAATACTGTATTATAAACGAATAAACAAACAACGATTCAAAAGTTTGTAGTCTGCAATTTTTAAAAACTTCTCTTATGTTCATCAAGGACACATTTATTTGATTGAAAATGCAGAAAAAACAGCAATACTGTGAAATATTATTCAAATTTACAAGTTTTCTATTTTAAATTATTTTAAAAATAATTTGGTGAAAATGACCATAACTTCAGTGTGACATAATCCTTCAAAAATAATGTATTATTATCTTTGTTAAAAGCAGTTGTGCTGTTTGTTTTCTATAATGAGTTTATTATAAACACTATAAAACTACCTTAATAACTATTAATAAATTCTAGTACCAAAGTTTTACCAAAAAGGCTTATTGACCTCAAACCTTTGAAAGGTATTTTGAATATGTATATATTTGAATGTAAGCTGTATTTGTGAGCCAGCGGTACCTCGTTACAGGCAGATGTGTGGGCATTGTTGGGGTCACAGTCACATGACTCACAGCCTCGTCCACTTGCCAGGTTCCAGTAATTGGGAGCGCAGTGATCGCAGGTTTGTCCAATAACATGAGGCAGACATTGACAATGTCCTGTGCCACGCTGGCACACGCAGTCATCTCGAGACAGACACTGACTGCGCTCCGTCCCCAAGAAGTTGCAAGTGCACTCTGGGTGGGTGAAAGCATTGATATGTTTATTATTATATCAACAGTGCACTATAATGTGAAAAAGCAATGTGAGACCCAGGTAAACTCACTACGGCAGTTGCGGCGGGAAGCATCTCCATAGTATCCGCTCTTGCACACGCCACAGTCCGGTCCTTCAGTGTTGTACAGGCACTTGAGACACTGGCCAGTACGCTTGTCACATGCCTCAGGATCTGATAGGTCGATGTTGTTGCTGCAACGACAAGGTTGGCACCGTCCACCTGGCTTAGAGGGGTCACCGTAATAACCCGGAGCACATTCATCACATCGTGGACCTGGTTGAAGGAGAAAGTAGGCCTTTACTGGCATAAAGACATATTTGATAACACATCGTTATCAAAGAATTAACAGAGCAAATAAATTCATAAAGCATCTGTTAAAATGAAAAAAAGGAGAAAGATATTTGATGGATATTTTTAATGCTAAACTGCATTTAATAATATTTCCTTCACGAGCATTACGACTGTCATAGCTGGAAATTCCAGGCTTCTTGAAATACTGAACAGCACTTTCAGATTCACGGTTATTTTCCCATAACCTGCACAATTTACTTAAAAGGGTTACTGAGTAAAACTACACAATTATTATAAGCAATATTAGGTTCACATATCTAATAGAAAAGGTGTTAAACGAAATTGAAATATTCATTATTGGTTTTCTTAGTGTTAAAATAACAGCAGTAGTAGAAACTATTCTGTTATGACATTAAATTAAATAAATTAAACTTAATAAAGCAAATAGTATTTAAAGAAATATTAAAAGGATGCAAGTGTACACAAAATCTTAATCTAAAGGTCTGAGAATACAGTCTAACAATGCAAATAACATAACAACTCACAAATTAGAAAAAAACTACTCTCCAGAAGATTTCATAAAAAAATTTCACATTTTAATCTTAATGCCTAATCATAATACACTCAACAGTCTGAGCACTAGTATAATAATCTCCTGTAGAGTGAAGCGGTACAAAGCATCAGAGTGAAAATGACGATTTTGAAGCTCAGTTATGTTACTTTAGCTGTCATTTGAATATATTTTAATATGTAATTTTTTATAACAGGAAGTTGATTCACTCTGTTGCTATGTTCATATATCTTTGCAGCCAAGTGCTATACAGAGACAGACGCCTGCTTCTCTGGCTCAAAAACTGGCAAAGGAACAGTGATTAACACTCGCTTCTTGTGAAAGATTTGAGTTTAAATCAGATGGGTTTTAGAGAGAGAACTAAACAGCACTAAAATATACTCTTGTAAAATTATATTAAATTACATAAAATTTGAAAACTAGAACATAAAGAATAACAAATATTACATTATAAAAATAATTGTAATGAATAGTATAATATTGTATGCTATTGTTTAAACAGATAAGGGATTAAGTTCACCCAAAAATCTAAATTCTGTCCTTAATTACTCACCCCTCATGTCGTTCCAACCGTTTGAAACATATAGGCCTGGTTTCATAGACGGGGCTTAGTCTAAGCCAAAATTAGGTTATAGTTCAATTAGGACATTTAGGCAATTTTATGAACAAAAAATGCATTACTGGAGTGCATCTTAAGACAAAACTAAGACACTGATACATTTTAAGATCAGTCAGTGCATGTATCTTTCAGTTAAAACAGCTCAGATTTACATTTTAGTCTAGAACTAAGCTTAAGACTTGTCTGTGAAACCGGGGGATATAGTGTGAGAGTGTTTACCGCTCCGTTATGCTCACATCATCTCCTTTTGCATATGAATAAATTGTTGGCATAAAAGTGCAGGGGAAGAATTAAGAGTTTTATTAAAAGTGGAGGGACATGTCTCGCACATATTTTACACCCATGTCCTTACTACCCTTCTGGATCATGAACATGGCAGTTGTGTTGCTGTCCATGCAGGGTAAAAAAGCTCTCGGATTTCATCAGAAATATCTTTATTTGTGTTCCGAAGATGAACAAAGGTCTTACAGGTTTAAAATAACACGGGGTGAGTAATTAATGACCGAATTTTTGGGTGCCCTAAGACTCTGCATTGAAATAAACTCGACTTCCCAGTGCTTAATATGAAAGGGAGCAAGAAGACATTTTAAGTTACCATTTTATTATCATTACTATTTAATTTCACTCAGCTGGAAAGCTAAGCACTAGAAAAGCTTAGTTTCAAAAAACAGCTACTAACTACATTTAGTTAGTTACTCTTCAGTCACATACCACTGTTTCACAGGGATCTGCAAATGTACATGCAAGGTATGAAGTGCATGAGCCATGCTCTAGAGAGGGATGGGACAGGAGGGGTGACGGAGGTTGGGCAGCAGAGGTGCGTTGGGTCTCCATGGTTACTCACGCTTGAGGACTGCACCTGCAGAGCGCTTTACAATCCCTGTGTCCAGTTGAGGAGGGGACAGGAGATAACACACATGATCACTGCACTGGCTGATCAGAGTGACAGTGGCTTTTATCTCTGATTATGGCATTTTCTGCATCCTATCCAGATGCAGATGGACTCAGGGTGTTAAATGCCCAATTCAAGCACTTATTAATTTAGAATTTATACACTCTCTAGTTGATGTATGCTAAAAATGCATACATAACTGCAGGTGACCCAGACCTCATCTTAATTAATTTGATTCCATCCATCAGTGGAAGAAAAAAATCTGTGGTTAAAAATACCTGTGTAACCTTGGTTGCAGTTACAGACCACCTGTTGGTTGTCTTGGTAACAAGAAGCTGCAAAGTGGCGTCCACTGTTGGGGCCCTCAGGACAGGGGCAGGGCCGACACAGACTTCCTAAAGCAAGAGCTGGGTTTCCATAGTAACCATTAGCACACCTGTGACAAGAGATATTTATTACATTAGTCAGAGGATCATTCAAGAAAAATGGGCCCTTTTCACTGTTTGCATGTAAGCTTTAAATAATTCTCAAATATCTTTAAGTGTACTCTATTGATAATAATTGGCATTTTAACTATACAGCTTAAAATGTCAAGAATGTCCTTGTTTCTCCACTTGTACCTGTCACATTTATCCCCGGCTGTATTGCTTCTGCAGTTGATACAGGCTCCAGTCCTTTGGTGGCACTCGTCAGCATATCCGTTACATTCACACGGCCTGCAGTTTGGAAAGCCCCAGTGTCCAGCCTGACAACCATCACAGCGCTGACCAAACGCACCGGCGTGACATGGACACTGTCCCGAAAACTTCTCACAGAATCGGCTCTGAGAGCCCTCCAAACTACATTCACAAACTAAGGATGAAGACAGAAAGTGATTAATAACAAAGAAAGAAAGAAAGAATGAACAGGCACACAATTATAGAATAGAAAAGGAAGAAACAAAGAAAAAACTAACAGAAATATAATGAAAAGAAGAATAAAAATGAAAACCAAACAAAAATGTGAAAACAAAAAGAAAAACTAAAAAACAAAGAAAGCAACATCAACAGTAAAACCAAAAAAAAACAAGCAAAAACAGTGAAACACAGTGAACAGTGAACAGTGAAAATAACAAGAAAGAAAGAAAGAAGGAAAAGAAAGCAAAACAAATACAAACAGAAAAGAAAAAAGAAGGAAATAAAATAAATATAGATAGATAGATAGATAGAACAAAAAAATAGGAACAAAGGGGATAATGACAAAGAAAAACACACAGAGGAACTTTATCAAAATGTTACTAATGTACCACAGAGGGGAAAATATTTGTCTTACGTTTGCATCCAGAAGGGCCAAATCCGTAAGCTCCTGGTGCACATTTATCACAGCGCCGGCCTGATATGTTGGGCCTGCAGCGGCACTGACCCCCACGGACATCACACTCAGAGCTGAACGAACCCTGAGGATCGCACTCACAAGCTGTGGGATCAATGTTCTTGTCTTAATAACAACATGAACAAGTGAAAACAAACCCCAATATTCCCATCACAAACTTTGCTGACACTCACGCAGTGCGCCGTCGTTAATGAGGGCAGACATGCTGGTGATGAGTTTAGCACACGCTTCACTCATCTGTGGACGGGACACACTCTTGGCAGTCTCGTGGCAGCGGTAACGCTCATAGCTCTGCTTTCGTACAACAGAGGCAGGGTCACCCGCAGTAAACATCTCTAGAGAAGAATAACGAGGGAGAAGAGCAATCTGGGGAGGTGAAGAGATAAAAGAACAAGTCAAAATTAGACAGAACATGAAGACTTCACAAGAGCGGAATAAAATCATTGATTGATTCTTACAGAGTCAACAAGTACAAAGGCATTAGTCGAGGTAATGATGCTGTTCCTGTCAGCATAACGGATGAACTCCACACGCAGCTTGTAACTCACTTCTCTCTCCAAACACACCGGCTGAGGAAGAACCACAAACCTGTAGCAGTGCATCGGAAGAAAGCACAATATAAATAAATATATGAATGATTAAAGAAACAAAAAGCAACAATAAAAACAAGAGAAAGAAAAACAAACAAAACAAAAACTTTTAAACCAAGAAAATCAAACATACAAAAAGTAAGTGATTAAATCTGTGATAAGCAAAACTGAGAAGCAAAAAAATAAACATAACTTGGATTGCTTACTTTGCATTACTTTGTTAGGAGAGTACACTAAAAAATAAAGTGCATCAGTCTCTCAAAATAAAAATAAAATAAGATAATAGACTGAAACATTCTTTAAAACAGTGTTTGTTATAGTCCACAGAACAATGAAGGAACAACATGAGGCAACTAAATGATGAGAGAAAGTTAATTTATTGACCTGGATGGACTGACCCTTAAAACATTTGTACATGTGTTTCACAGACCTGGCTCCAGATGGGAGCGAAACAGTTAGCAGATCATCTGCAGGGATGGTATTTCCACATGGACTGCTGGTAGGTATTGGTCCAGGTCTAATCACCAGCACACGGACCTCCTCCCAGTCCCGTGGCATCTGTAAAAGCACATAAACGCACATGAGCACACCCATAACAAACTCTAGAGTAGCCTGTGAAGCCACAGTAGACATGTAATGTACCTGAAGCTCATAGCGGAGGAGGATGTCGTATTCCATAGAATATGGAATATTGTTAATGGCAAACTCCAACGTGCCACCTTCAGGAGCCCGTGCAAACCCAGTGCCTGTCCACGAGATGGGACGGCCTGGATGGTACTCTCTCTCCTCAAATGCACAGCCCTATAACATATACACAAAAATAATCCTTAACCAATCTCAAAATCTATACATATTTTTAAATTCACTTAAACTTTACATTTAATTTGAAACAAAATAGTGGAGAATTATGATCTATTTATAACATTATTATAGTATTTCTTTTTATTTCAATATTTATCCATATTAAATAATTATTTGCATCAGCCTCAATAAATATTTGATCTTATGACAATATATGTCATCTGTGTTTCTTTCCTTTTGACACTTGGCATGCACCTTTATTGAAATATCTTTGAAATATCTGTTCTGTTGTTTGAAGAAAAAATTTATACTAACAAGTACTGTGAGTACGTTATCCATGGAGGCCCACTTCCATTCACTGAATAAAAAATAAAGAGGTAAAAAATATCTCACAATTCTGACATTTTTTCTTGCAATTGTGAGTTTACATCTCTCAATTGTGTCAGAATTGCAAGATGTAAACTCCCAGTTCTGACCAGAATTGAGTGATACAAACAAAATTGCAAGATTTAAACTCATAATACTGAGAAATAAAGTTGCAATTCTGACAGAATTGTACATTTGTATTGCGCAATTTTGAGAAAAAAAGTCAGAATTGTGAGATAAATTCCAATGATCTTCTTTTATTTTTTATTCAGCTACAGAAACAGCTTCCATGGAGTACATGGGGCTCAAAACAAAGCAAATATCCTCTTGTTTGTTCCATTTCTGCTCTTACTTGACCCAGTTTGGCCTTTTCAGCCTCATAGATGTAGTGGTCGAGGGCCATGAAAAAATACCCAGACTCCACTTGGTTACACTGGCGACCAGTCATGTGACTCCGACAGTGACACTGGCCTGTTTCCATTGAGCATCTGCAGACACAAAGCACATTATTTTTTATTACAATTAAGTTTTATATTATTAACACAAAAACTGCCAACACAATGAATTCCCATAAACCGAAAAATACTGACTGGTTGTCTGTAGCTCCGCCCACATCACAGTCACATCCTCTGCAGCCACTGGCGTCATGACTCAGGGCCCAGTGCTCAGGCTGTAAGAAATGCACATAAAACACAAACCAGTGTCATGTATACTAATAAAAACGACACATAATCAATCCACTTAATATTCAGATTATTAACTACAAAATGCTGCGACAGAACCATGATAATTTAATGGTACGTTGATACCATGCAGTGCTAATCAAGAGCAAATAACATGACAAAAATAGTAAAGAATTACCATAGTACATATCCATAAAGTGAAGTGACATCACACTTCTGCTACTAGAGGCATTTATTGCTTGTCTAATTTCAGGATGCAGCTCTTCCATTCAATCCATTTTAAGCCGTGTGAAAACCTACACCATCCTCCATAAACTCTTGGGCTAAATGTAGACATACAGCTCCACCGTAGATGAAACACTCTTAGTTCATGTTACCACAGTAGAGAGGACCGAAGGTACCAGAAAGCATGTAATGCCGTCTGATGACTGATAATGGAATACGTAGTATGGGGAATAATGAGATAACTTTTTTTTTCTTTACCTACCAGACATTGGTTGCAGCTGTGTCCAGTGACAAGGCGTTTGCAGAAGCAGTCTCCACTAACAGGGTCACATTGAGAACTACCGGACACTGTACCCCTGGGGTCACATTTACATGCTAAAGCAGACCAGTGAAAGAGAGAAAGATTGAGCATTAAGAGTAAAACACACCAGAAAGAAATTCTTCAAATAGACTGAGAACTAAAAGTGCAGAGCCATATAACTCCTTGCTAACATGGACTAATTAAACTGCTCTGAAATTTCAAAGTGTCTGTTCAAAAATCTGGGACCAGTAAGATTTATATAATACTTTTACTCAGTAAGGATGCATTAAATTAATCAAAAGTGACAGTAAAGCTTTCTGAAGATAAAATATTCCTATTTCTAATATATTCTGATCTTTTTAAGTTTCTATTCATCAAAGCATCCTGGAGAAAAATGTGTTTTTAATTTTGATGAGCATAAAAACAATCTTTTATTGTTCCTTGTAAATTTATATTAAGTTTATATTTCGATTACCTTAATTAATTCAGATATTCAGATGAAAAAAAATTAAATGTAATAAAATGTGAAAATGTATAATGTAACTTTCAGCAAATCTAAAAATTGTACATTATATTGTGACTCCAAAATGCACTTATCATTTAGGTGCTTTATTTTGAGTTTATTTAGACAATAAAAGTAAAAAAAGTGTGTTTTAGTCTATTCATGGGTTATTAGTGATAACATATTAATAATTGGTATCAGCTTGCACTTACGTTGGCAGCCACGAGGATCACTAGCACTGAGCCCAAAGAAACCACGTTTGCATTTATCACAGCGTTCTCCTTCAACATTGTCTTTACAGCGGCACTGCCCAGCGATCATGCCCAGAGAGGGGTCATCATGCCCATCGCAAATGCCACTGTTCAGAGATCCATCTGGGTCACAGTCGCACTCTGCCAGAGAAAACAAATATAAGCAATCATAAACAGTAAAATGCATAGACGTTCAGCATCTAGCTCCTTACCCACGCAGACTCCAGGGTCTCTGATGTCTTTAGTTGGATCCTGATAGTAAAAAGGTTTACAGGTCTCACAGTTGCGGCCCATGGTGTTGTGGAGACAGTTGTCACAGACACCTCCACTAATGTTTCCCGTAGCCAGATACACCGCCATATCAAAATGACACTGGTTGGAGTGACCGTTACAGTTGCATTCTAAAAAAAAATGAAACATGTTAACCATGACTTAAGAAGTGTATGTCTCTGTGTGCTCTGCTTTAGAAACTATGCAATTTTCTTATTGATAATTACTTTCACAGGCATTAGTGTTTCGGCCCTTAGCTGGTCTCCAGGGCAGGTCATTATAGAAGTCATCACACTGCTCACAGTTCAGTCCTTTGGTGTTGTGTTTGCACACACACCTCCCGTGAACCTACAGATGGTCCATGTTAAAAATTATATACTGCTTAATAGACGAAATATAAATATAAATAAAGCACTGCAAGTGGTGAAATTAAGCATGACTCCACTTTAAACGTACGCTATGAAAAACTATGGGATTTGCTAAAGATGACCCTTAAAAGTGTTAAATTATTAGTGTTTAAAAAATTAACTACAATGGGTTGTTAAATGAAAGCAAAGGTAATCCAAATGTAAAACTAGGCAAATTAGCATGTGCAAATAAATATCTATTATTTAACAAAACCATCAGATTGAAAATTTTCCACAATTGCGTGATATTTAATTTGGTAGTAATATATAATGCATACCCATAACTAGCTACAGTTCAGTAACTCACCATGCCCTCAATATCATCCCTGATGCCGTCAATAGGAGCACATTCGGAGGCGTGGCCATAGCAGAAGCAGTTGCCCCTAACAACCAGCTCATATATGGCATAGTAGTATTTCTCTTTGATCTCAGTCCGTGAGTCCAGCAGGTTATCACCCAGAGTGTGCAGCTTTGTTAAGTTCAGACGGAGATTAGTGATCTTCAGCTGGTCTGCAATATGAAGACATTGGGGTAAGTGGAGGATAGGGGACCATAAACCAAAGAGAAGGACACTAATGCCATTTTTGATGTGAGAATGAATGGAAAACCGCATAAAAGCTAGAGATTAGCAGGAGCTAGTAGTTAATTATGATTTTTATATCAGTAAGTCTTGAGCGATATGTCAGTTAATCTGTTAATAGATGTTTTCTATACTAATATAGATAAGCATGAAATAATTTTGAAATTTGAAAAATATAATTTTACTAAGGTAACATATATCATAAAAATGTTTCTTGAGCACTGAAAGCTTTGCCATCACAGGAATATATTACATTTTAAAACATATTCAAATAGAAAACAATTATTATAAACTGTCATAATATTAATGTTCTACTATATTTTTTATGAAATAAATGCAGCCTTGGCAAGCATAAGAAAGTTTTAAAAACAGTTAAATATCTTTCCAACAAATTATATTTACTCTCTGTAGTGTATTTACCGTTTTCATATAAAAACTGTAAAAAAAGTCATTCTTAAAAACATCTTGTAGTCTTGTAGCCTTTTTTTTGTTCTTACGATGCTTAAACAGTTGGGAAAAAATCGGAATCACACCAAACCACCATCAACCACACAGTTACGACCACCCAATTATGAGAACATCTTCTTAACCTTGTAAAAACAAATCCCTGAACCCTGTTAATCCATGACCTCTGACCCCTTCTCTCCTGAACCAATGGCTTGCTCCTCAGCGGGAGACTGCAGTCAGCTGAGCGTGGAGTCCTTTAGCAAAAGTGTGGCGGATAGACTCCTGTTACGCTTCACAGACACTCAATGAAATGGGACTTAGGTGATTTATAAGATCAACAGTTGGAGGGAAGTTTATGGAGTCCTGTGTGTGTGTGTGTGTGTGAGGGGCTTACATCTCAACATGAGAGATCAGCCAATTCAGCTCCGGTGCACATGCTTTGTTTAAGTCATGCTCTAAATGTTCAGTTTAACAGAAATTGAGAGCCACACAGAGAGTGTGAGATCAATTTATATACACTCACACTGTACGAAAATAATACACTGACCAGCTGAACCAGTCCATCATCAGCTTATCCTGCTACACACTCTGAAATTTCTTATTTGTACTTTTATAGTTTCAGTTTATTTTCCACTCTTTTTTCATTTTGTAGCATGTTTTAAAACTAAATGTTCACTTTATTAATTGTTTGTAGTGCTGTCAAACAATTAATTGTGATAAATGACATCCTAAAATAAATACACACACATGCTTGTATATATTTTGAAAATATTTACACATATTTATAGATCTACATTTTATAGTCATACAATTTTTATTATATATATTTAATACATAAACATATTTACTTAAAACATATACATGCATGTTTATGTATTTATGTAAATATATGAATAATAAATAAACAGTACACACACACAATTTAAAAAATATTATTTTTATAATAATTAAAAAAAAAACATTTATTTTGGAATGTTATTAATGGCGATTAATTATTTGACAGCACTAATAGTTTTAGAATTTTTCTGGAATTTAATGTACATATTTGTATGCAACTCTTATGCACATACAAGCAAAAATCTGCAAAGGAAATCTGGAAGAGGGAAAACAGAAATATAAACTTTGAAGAAGAGACAAAATAAATCTCTAGAGAGTATATTATATGTAGGCTGCACCTGTTTATGTCTCTTTGTTGGATTATTAGAGCACATCTTGTTATTTATATACTGGATGTCCAAAATGCTCATTAATCATCAATTCTCAGCTAACACTTCCACCTCCTTTACAGTTTCTTAGTCAATAAGTTGTGCAAAAGGTAAGACATTGTGATTATTGGATGAAATACTCAAAGACAAAAAGTTAATTAAGATCCAGCCGTTGTCAAAATAAGCTCCTGGTAACCATAGCTACCAGTGTTTTTTATTTAAAACATAAAATTGGAATCAGACTAACTTCTATTTCCATCTTACATGCTTTTATTTTAGATTCCTCCATTTGACATGTATTAAAGAGGCAAAGAGTGCCATAAGCTATATCATTATTCAACCAATCGGCAAAAAGAGGTGGGGTTTAACGCACGCAACAAACTTCGGCCAACCAATCGGCAAGAAGAGGTGGGGTTTAACGCACGCAACAAACTTCGGCCAACCAATCGGCAAGAAGAGGTGGGGTTTAACGCACACAACAAACTTCGGCCAACCAATCGGCAAGAAGAGGTGGGGTTTAACGCACGCAAACAAACTTCGGCCAACCAATCGGCAAGAAGATGTGGGGTCTAACGCACGCAAACAAACTTCGGCCAACCAATCGGCAAGAAGAGGTGGGGTTTAACGCGCGCAAACAAACTTCGGCTAACCAATCTTCAAGAAGAGGTGGGCTTTAACACGCACAAACAAACTTCGGCCAACCAATCGGCAAGA
>JAUMHI010000069.1:8014268-8025742 GCA_032359435.1 Enteromius unitaeniatus
AACTTCGGCTAACCAATCTTCAAGAAGAGGTGGGCTTTAACACGCACAAACAAACTTCGGCCAACCAATCGGCAAGACGAGGTGGGGTCTAACGCACGCAAACAAACTTCGGCCAACCATTCGACAAGAAGAGGTGGGGTTTAACGCACGCAAACAAACTTCGGCCAACCAATCGGCAAGAAGAGGTGGGGTTTAACTCACGCAAAGAAACATTTTGGGCACCACAACGAAAACAAACTTCGGCCAAACAACCGGCAAGAAGAGGTGGGGTTTGTTTGTGCACGTTAAACCCCTCCTCTTCTTGCCAATTGGTTGGCCGAAGTTTGTTTTTGTTGTGGTGCCCAAAATGTTTCTTTTGGTATTGCAGCCTGCAACATCGCATAGAGCACCTTTAAAAATGTCTTGGCTCCTTCCAGGCTTTATAATGACAGTGAATTCAATAGTTCAAAAGAAGTCCAATAAAGTAATCCATCCATCATACAAAGTGCTCCACGTGCTTCCAGGGTGTTAATAAATGCCTCCTGAAGTGAACTGATGCTTTAGTATTTAAAACTTTGCAAACCGTAATCTAGTTTCTGCCTCCGCATGAGGTTCACTGCCATTATAAAGCTTAGAAGAGACATTTTAATGTAACTGTGATATTTTTGTATTTTTCCTGAAAGGAAAAAAATCGTATTAACCTAGGATAGCTTCAGGAGTAAATCATAGAGTGATTTCAATTCTGAGTGAATGAAACCAAAGATTTTTCTTCTTTTCGTTTCCCTCAAACCTTCAGTTTAAGACATTGTAAACATAATCAGTATGCGTTGAGCAGTTTAATCCATATCTTTCTCTAATTAAAATATGAAATTAAAAGTGTTCATGATAAAAGGTGTTTCTTAAGAAGACTTTGATTAAACCATTCAATTTATATGAATTATAATTGCAATGTCTTTGAACACACTCTTTGCTCTGATATCGTGGAATCACTATATGAAATTCAACCAAATGATGCTCTTCTGTTTTTGCACATTCACTGATATGTAGATTATATGCAGCTTGGATAATTTATACTGTATGTGACTAGGTTTTAAGTTTTGTAATGCTTTTATATTTGTCTACACCGTTTATACAAAAGTTTAGGGTCAGTAAGATTTTTTCAAGATTTTTAAAGAAGTGCCTTATGCTAACCAAGACTGTTATTTTATTGGAATAAAATGGTAAAACAGTATTTGTAATTCAACATAACAGTTCTTTGAATATCTTTTTTTTTTTCAGAATAGAAACATTTTGTAACATTATAAAAACCACTTTTGCTTACTTTAACGAATCCTTGTTGAGTAAAAGTATACATTTATAAAAAAAAATAAAAATAAAAATAACCCTAATGATTGCAAATGTTAGTGTGCATGTTATGTTTCTGAGCCTGAGCTGAGCTAGAAGAGACATTTGGGGCAAGTGATTTATTTAGCCCGCATGTGCTCTCTTTTCATGGTGTGTGTGCACGCACCGTCACAGAGATGCATCTCCTGCTTCCATGGCTGCTGTGCTTCAGCTCTCCGTCCTATTGCTATTGCACTAAACGCCTCTATTTCTGTGGCAGTGTGGTGAATCATTCTAGCAGGTTATGAGAGCAGGGCTGTCAAGAACACTTCTTCTCTTCTTGGAGGAGAATATATTTAGAAAGGAGTGACGTTGTCAAGGAGCTGTGTGAGAAGTGGGAATCACAGTTACGATGATTTCTGTGTTACCATGGAATGTTTTCTCATAAACTCTCATAAACATATCTGGCGGCCGTCCCATAGGAAAGAACAACGACTAATGAGAGCTCCTCAATAACCCGGCTGTTTCTGAGTGAGATCCAATGCAGATGAAAAAGACTTTGAAATCTTATTACATTCTTCCAAGCCCAAATTGTCCGAACCATGCTGTCCAGTTTCATTAGATTAGTTTATAGACAGACAGTGTGATTGTTTGCTTTAGGGAATGGGTCCCACTTTATATTGTGGCCTTAACTACTATGTACTTACTTTTAAATTAATCATTTAATACAATGCACTTGTGTACATGTTTTTACATTGTACTTATATATTAAAAAACCTGTGTGCTATTACGTTTGTAACTCATTTCTGTAATTATTTATAATTACACAGTTGGCCTATTCCTTACATCTTAACCAACCCTTAAAGTTACCCATATCACCAAACCTGTCCCTAACCTTACCCAAATCCCACCTCAATAGCAGCAAAAGCATTTCGCAATACAATATGAACACAATAAGAACTTATTTTTTAATAAAGTGTGAGCAGGGTATGTTAATATTTGAAGGCTGTGAGCAATACAGTATTTACTGTTAACAGATACAGCTACGCTTGACCAAGGTGTTTGAAGGCAAATCGTCTTGAGTAAGCGAGTCTTGTCACATGTCAGCAGTCTGTCGGGATCAGTCTTTTCACCTGGACAGCTGTCCATCACAAAGACCTGCTGACAGCGACGACACGTCCTGACCGAAGCTGTTCTAGTGCTTCATCTGTGGGAGCTGAAGCTGACTAGATAATAAGCACATCCTCTCATTTATTTATAGTAAGGTACTGAACATGTGATCGTCCTCCTCATCAAGGTGACTTTGCGGCTAGCGTTCTCACAACTGTGCTTTTTTTTTTCAGGTGAAGAAGTTTGCCAAGTACTTGGATCCCAATGCTCATGGGAGAATTAACTTCAAAGATTTCTGTCATGGAGTGTTTGCAATCAAAGGTATGAGGACGGTTTACCTCTGAGCATAAATACCATTGATGTTTGCATTAGATGAAAGGGACTCGGGGTAAAAATCTCTGGAATATGACTGCATAAATACAGTTTACAGTGACATGGAGCTGCACTACAAAAACATTGCGGTACTCTTAAGTAATGTACAAAAATGTACTTATTGAAAATGTTATTTATTGTGTGTACCGTACCTTGGGTTTTACAGAACTGTAAAATTTAAAATAATTTCAAAGACAATTTTATTTGTTTAACTCCATGTGATTTGATCCCCTAACCAACATATGCAAATATAAATCTAGAATAAATATCTTATTTTGGCTGTGAATGGCCTCAAACCATTGAAAAATAGTTTAATAATAATAATAATAATAATAATAGTTAAAGAAAATGAATTTCCATATGTATTACTAAGTTCAATTAAAAAAATAATTAATAATACATATATATATATATTTATATATATATAAAATAATAAATTAATAAATATATATATATATATATATATATATATACACAAACACACAGAGAAATTTTACTTCTCAAGTAAATGTGTATTATTTGAGAAGGACAATAATAGTGATTATAAAACATATCTTTATATATAACCTACCATACCTTCTTTTAATGCTCTAAATGTGCATCAAATACAGAGCACATCTCTTCTGTTCTGTCACACACAGATGTTAGTGTGCCAAACTCAATGGTTCTCCAGAGATAAAAGCTTAGGTGCTAGACACCATGTTCCTTTAAGACAGACACTTCTCACGATGTCCCTGAATTAAAAACAGCAGTTATGCAGTTTAATCTCCAGACCAGTATTATCACTTTAGTTTATTAAACAATTCATCAGAAGAACCCAAAGGCAGATAATGGCACATAGCTCTGTCTTTTTAGCCTTCTGCATTGACTTCTGCGTCTGGTGAAAATCTAGCAAAGCAATGAATAGCCTGAGTGAGCAGAATCTGATTAGAGATCTCTGCTTCACCGCTGATCTCCCTAATTGAAAATAACCACATTTAAACGGCGAATTACGAGCATCTCTGGATGTGCCTTTAATTAACCGTTGATCAGATTGAAACATTTTCCCACTTAATGACAGCATAGTAATTCACTTGTTTAGCGTGGGCTGTGCTTCTAAGTTAAAAGTTATTGCTGATTATAGTGTCAAGCATCACTATGAGATTTTTTTTTTCAGGTATTCAAAGACAGAGTTACTGTGTAATCATGGTTCAGCAATCTCATTTCACTTTATTTATAGCTGTTTTAAGCCCCATCTAGCTCGTCCCCATTTCGCTGTCGTGAAAAGCGCAGTAAACAGGGTTACATTTGTCAGCCAGGGACACTCACGCCGCTTGGCAGCACAGCTCTGCCAGCAGGCACGGGGACCCGAGCGGGACGTCTCTGTGCCAGCCTCCATGGAGGCAGCTGAAGAGGGAGACACAGGCAGGCCAAATGGGCTCCAGGCCCAGAGACTTTGTCCCCTAGTGTCCTGTGTTTAATGAGCCCCAGTGGTCTTCCCAAGTACTCTTTCCCTAATGAATCTCCCAATCCCTGATCCCCGGCACGCACAGCAACTCTACAAAGCCAAAGCCTATGTGTGTCCTTTTGAGGTTGAGTGCGGTGCATTGTTAGCACAGTTTCGCCCATCCCTCTATCTTTGCTCTTCTAGAACAGGCATGTTGTGCATGGGCTTTATATATTTATGTAATGCCCACAATATGTTCTTCATTCCCGGAGCCAAGGCAAGCTGTGGCCCACTTGACATGTCACACAGAGCACCGAGCCTTCACTTTGTGTTATGTGACTATAAATGGATCTGAGGCCTGGGCTGCCCTCCGCCGCGCCTCTCAGTTTGTTATTTATTCATGACATTTTACTTAGCTTGTTGTATTTCTGCAGGTGGCATGGCGTGCTCGGGAAACAATATAGTCATATATTTAAGAGAACAGTTCCTCTTTCCATCATGATATCTATTGTTGAACTTTAGTTTTTAGCAAAATGTGGATCTTGATGGGGTTTTTTTCCTGGCTCTCATAAGTGGAGCAATGAATCTCTAAATTTTACAGAGGGTGTAGTTTAATAATTCAAGCCCAGTTTGAGAAAACACAAGATGTCGTCAAACAGAGAAACTAAATTTAAAGTGACAGAGGCTGATTTACACAATAGCCGTAGTGTCTAAGTGAGAAAGCAACATTTTGAATTAGTCAGTGTATATCTAAGATGCATCCCTTTTTTAAATGAAAAAAATAAATAGGTACATTAAAATCCTTTTAAACTGATGTTGGAGTGGTGATAGCCATCTTGTTTTAGCTCTAATTTGTATAATACACAGATCATTTTGATAATATAAAGGAAACTGCAATCGACTTTTTCATGTTTGTTTGTTATGAGACGTGTCTTGACCGGACTAATATGTATTTTTTTGATTCAGGCTGTGAGGAGATCCTGAAATCAGCTCTTGGGACCCCCAGCATCAGTGCACAGCCATACCAGACGGACAATGGCTACTACTATCAGGTAGGCAGAAGTGTTTGGCTCTTTCCCACATATAATGTCTCTAATTATATTGTTGATCGCTCAAAAAAACCAAAGACACAATGTCTGCTCAGCTGAACACACTGCTTGTTTGTCTTTGTGTACATGCACCTAATTGCACCCATTTAATTAATGGCCGTTGACTATAATATTGCGGATCTCTGAGCTACTAGAACTATCATCTCTATTGCGGTTGTTTGAAAAAATAAGTGTTTCAAGCCCTTAAAGCAATCAGCAGGTAAAGAGAAGTAATTTAGCTTTTTGCTCGCTCTGTCTGAGCGCTGTTAGAGAGGCGTGCACATGTGAAGACAGCCTAATAGAGTGTAGGAATATTGAATAGAGCTATTTTTACTGCTTTATAGGCCTTGAATGGTTACACAGATTTGTATTTGTTAAAAAGCCTATATATAGTGAAATTATGCAGTGTATTTATACAATTGGTTACTTTATACAATGTATGTGTAATTTGTTTGAAGAGTTCATTTGCCAAAACGGGTAACTTTTTAACAAGGTTTTTATTTTGCATTCCAATTAATCTCGATAAAATTGCAGTTGGGTTATTTTCATTAGATTAAAAAACCGCAAAATCATACAGTTAACTAAAGCAAGAAAATAAAATGATAAGCGCAATAAGCCCCTTCAGCGTGATACAAGACGTGATACTCTACATTATCCCTTACATATATCATAATGACCTTTTTTTAAAGCAAAAATAACTTTATCATGATATATATTGTTACTGTGAAATAAAACTGATATCATGATGTAAGATTTTGGTCTTATCGTTCACCTCTACTAGAACTCTAGATATGACTACCCTAGTAATATAGTATATATTTATTTCATACTAAGTATAGTTCAAATCTATTAACATATTTACTGACAGATAACATGATCTAATTATAAAACCTTTAATGAAACTTTATTTGGAGTATTATTTGTGTACACTGCATAGTTCTTATTAATAAGCCTAAAATGCGTGTTTATGTCACTTTTAATGAGGATTGTGTAATATTCCTCTTTAAATGCAAAATATTGAAATTTACATTTAGAGATTTATATTCTATTATATAGAATATAAATATGAAAATGTATTTGTTGTATACTGAGCATGAAATAAACGTAATTCAAATACGTTTAAGTCAATTTATTTTTCACTAGGGTATGTGGTTTGATGTAGGCTATGTGCTAGCACAGAAAATGCTTTTTCAGTGGATCTAGCATCAGTAATATAGAAGAACGGGCTTTTTTTTGCATAAAGATTGTATTGTAGCACTGACTTGTTTCTATGGTTGGCTTGAACGAGGCTAATGTATTTGTTGCACGTGTTTTGATTCACTTTACTGGGGGACATGCACTCCTGCTTGTTCTTATCGTGTTCATTTGCACCATATGGAGGCAGTTAACACCCAACAGCAAGCCAGAAACTATAAGCACTTCTGTTGGCAGTGTGTTTAGGCGCAGTAGGACACTTAACGGGGAGAGGCATCTATTGTTCTCCCATATAACGAGGAACGACCTTCTTTTCGTCTCTATACTGATTCAGTGCTTGGCTTGTGTAAACTTGATAGATGGGAGTGAGTGGAGCCAAAACGCATCCCCAGCATGTCAGCTCTCACTCACATATACACAACAATCCATACTGCCACCGTTTCACAGGCTAGTGCTTGAGTTACAGTTTAAGCCTTGTAAAACATAACCTGACACTGGACGTTTTAATGGCTGCTGTCAACATGCTGTATATGACTCAATGGAGCTGTCAGAGTAGAGGGGAGTCCTGACATCCATAGACACTTAGATGTATTATTATGCCATTAATCACACAATTGTTTTTTATCAGAGCTTTTAAACCCCTTTTGATATCAACATTCAAATGCATGTGTATTGGCTATGGAGGGTCAGAGAGCTCTCAGATTTCATGAAAAATATCTTAATCTGTGTTGTGAAGATGAACGAAGGTCTTATGGGTTTGGAACGACAGGAGAGGGCGTAGTTAATGACAGAATTGAAATTTTTGGGTGATTATTAATACCAGAATGTATTGCGGTGAGCAGAAAATAAACATATATATAGCAATGTCTTAAATGTTTTATTCTTGATCCATCTTACAAGCTGTAAGGTGTTTTTGGCAGGACTTTGCTCTTTTTAACAAACTAACATTTATATTTGGTAATAACGCCTAGTTTTGAAAATGTTTTCACTGTTATTACTTGATTTATAGATTTCCTCATTGTAGTTAGCTTCACATGGTAGAATTTCAGATATTAAACAGGTTATAGTTATGAAACAGGTCATTGCAACAGTGTTTCATCATCACTAGGTGGCAGTGTTTGGAAAGAAAACAGATGAATTTGGCTCAGAACAGACAGAAGATGCTTTTAGGAGCAATGCAGCAACACTTTGGAGATAATATTATATATTTATGTGAAAAACAAATTATGCTCAAAAATGGCATTATGCAGATTTATTGCTTAACATATGGCATACTGATCTACTATCATTTGTATAATGCATCATCAGTTTTAATCTAAAATAGCTCATTAATCATTACACAGTAATGAATGGATCAGACAGACAATACATTTCATCAGAGTAAAGCTGGTTCATGTTAATATTTAACACAGCAGCAGCAGCAGCATTAGTAAACACACCTCCAATACAGTATGAGAACGACACATTCACTGACTCCAGGAGTGTAATAATGAGGTTTAGAGCATATTGCTATTTATTGCTTACATAGGAACTCTCATATACAATGAGAAATATGAACAAATCTAAAGGTTTATAGCCAAATGTGCTCCTAAAACAAGCCATGTTTGATCTGAATTATTACATTTAGTGTCATTTGTACCTTTTTTGGAAAACCCAGCGTTTTCCAACAGTTACAGGAAATGTTATGTGTTTCCTCTCAAACTGAAAAAGGGTGGTGCAGGTACTGGTAGATATTTCCAGGGTACCTCATATACAGCTTGTTTTGTTTGTTTGTTTAGTTTTCAGACGATGGGACTGCAGTCATGCGAGGATGTGCAGATGAAGTGCGTGTGGTCGATTGCATTGCTCTTTGCCCTGCTGCAAGCGGCTCTATTAGCACTTCAAATGAACACTGGACTGAAGCTCTGCATTGATCTTCTGCAGAGCACCTTTTCTTTCCCTCCCTCTCTCTTTGCAAAAACTATTGAAATGTTAATTTTCTCTGACACGACACTATAAGATGGAATATCTGTGAATGGCACTAATATTTCCATCACAGAAAATAACGTTTCATATAAATACATTCTAACTCAGCTAAAATGTCACTGTCGTTTTAACATGTCTTAACAGTGTGTGTGTGTTGTATGGATCATTGTGCACACACAACGTGTTTTAGAGATTAAGGATGCAGACAGCTGATCAGATTGACCAAGCATGTACAGGACCTGCTTGAGAGCAGTTAATGGCTTATTAGTCTGTTAATGCTACTTATGTGAATACTATATCCTCCACTGACACAAACAAACTGGTCTCTTTTGATCAAACTCTTACTGGAAAAAATGTTTGTGGTGAAAATTTGTGGAAAGTGTATGTAATACATTTTCACACAGTAGATCTTGAAAATGTTGTGTGGTAACAATATTTTGAATGCATTAACTAACAATATATTTATTACAGCATTGATTATAACAACAAAAAAACCCTCTGTAGTTGAGTTTCTATAGTATGCCTGTGTATGTGTTGAGTACAGATCACTTGTGATGGGAGTTTGAGCTCAGAGATGTTTCTTCTGAGTGACTGCTGCTGAATGATAGTTGAGTCAGGGCACTAATGAGCCCGTCACATTGATTACACTGATGGATAACCACAGAGAGAGCCACTAGAAGAGCATGTGTTGAGGTGGTTGTCCCTTGTGAGCTCATTTTACTACAGATATTATTCATCTCTTTTGTTGTTGACATCTAAGGAATACGAAGTAGGTTTTTCTTTTCTTATTGTTCATGTTTTTTTTCCTGGAAAATAATGCCGAAATATTCAGTTGCTTTTTGGTAGTTATGCCTGTGTCTATAAACCCTTGAAAAACTGAACTGACTTGCCCAAAGTAGGCCTACACAACCTGCAAACACATGTATGTATGTGTCCGTGTTATTTCTTTGTAGTATCATCTGTCTGTAAGCAGTGTTGGGCGCATTACTTTAAAAAGGTAATTAGTTATAGTTACTAGTTGCTTATCACAAATAGTAACTGAGTTACAGCCTTACAAAAGTAACTAATTACCAGGGAAAGTAACTATTGCGTTACTAAAAAAAAAAAAAATCGAATGGCAAACTTGGATGCTCCCAATATTAAATGTTAAATGAATGAAACAAACTGGTTTATCATTTAATGTTTCTATAAAAACCGGGGCAAAGAATTATAAGAGAACAAAACTACTACGAATTCTACTACTAATAACAATATAAAACACACTAAGTATTAATGAGCTGCAGGGTTCATGAATATTAATCATGTAGTATGCGTTCGCTCGAATTGATTTGCTGAAATCAAAACAGGGACAATAATAGGTGAGCGCCAGCCAATAAGATTGTCATTAGCGCATTAGTCCCGCCCACAACCAGAGAAACCGGCAGTTCTTAAAAGTTGAGGAATTCCAAATGAAAGCCGTTATTTTGACAGAAAACACAACAAAGAATATCGTTCACATGTAGCGCGTCAAGTATGCATGTTATGAAAGACTCTCGCTCTTCATCTTTATAAAGAACCCCTGCGACTTCACAGTGAAATGCTAATAATATTATAATAAATTATAGTAACGCCACATTTTATTGTCAGTAACGGTAACGGCGTTATAAAAATGACTCGTTACTGGAAAAAAATAACGCTGTGCAACTGAAAATTTCAATTGAGTCATTCAGGGACTTTATTATGACTACTGTGAATTCATACATAATACTCTGTTCACATACATACTGTACGAATTTCCACCTAATATAGTAGGAACGTATGCAGTTTGGGATTTTCTTACACTAAAAAGTAGTGTTTGTTCCATCAGTAGAAAAGTACATACTTTAAGTAGTAGCAGTGTGTACTGGGATGCAGTGATAGAGATTTCTTAAATTCTCAGAAACATCTAGGATCTCTCTGTCCCTCCTTCTCTCTCTCTCTTTCTCTCTCTCTCACACTCACTCACACACACACACAGTAATTAAGCTTTTAATTGCAAAGTGTCTCTTGATTAGCTTTGGGGGATGGAGACAGCCTGGGCTTTGTGTACATTTTAGATCCATTTACAGCAGATGACACACACACATACGCACACTCAAGAATCGTTTTGAGAAGTTGAAGCTAATTCTCTCTGTCTGAACCCATTACAGCATTAATTTAATTTAGAGTGAGCTGCCATTAGCTCATTAACACGTCTAATTAATTCATTGACAGCGCTATTAAGATGTCTCTTTTGAAATTGGCATCTGGTGTGTGCGTCTGCGTGCTCTCTCTCTGTGTGTGTGTGTGTGTGTGTGTGTGTCTGACACTTAGCAGAAGAGGTTAAAATGACAGATCAGGTGACAAAATATGGAGAGTGAGAGGGAGGAAATGAAAAATGTCATTGATGAATCTAATTTTCTGTCATTAATATCAAGTAGAAACACGTACTAATAATAATGATATTTCGTGTCTGTTTAGTAGGTAATAATATATATATACATACAGTGCCCTCCACTAATATTGGCACCCTTGGTGGCTGTGAAAATAAATCTTTATGTTAATCTTTCGTTCAAAAAATTTACAAAATTCGAACCTATCATTGAAAATGGGGAGAAAAACTCATGATCAATATTTTCAGTGGTGGACAGTAATGAAGTAGTTGTAATTCGTTACTGTACTTAAGTACATTTTTCAAGTATCTGTACTTTACCAGAGTAGTTTTATTTTTAGAAACTTTTAGTTTTACTTCACTACATTCCTAAGCAAAGGATCGTACTTTTTACTTCACTACATTTCATTAAACATATCGTTACTTATATACCACGTGCTCCGAGCGAGACGCAGACGAGCGATTCATTTACAAACTGATTCTTTTTAATGAACCTGCTCAATCGGTTCGCAAATCGCCCTAAACGATTCATTCTCGAATTGGAATGATCTGATTGCAGCTGTTCGCGATTCGACAGCTCACTGATTCAAACGATCCGTTCAGAGCGAGTCTCCAGTGAACCGAACAA
>JAUMHI010000069.1:8025842-8072261 GCA_032359435.1 Enteromius unitaeniatus
TTAGTTAATTAGACATTAATTGATAAAGAAAATTTATGACATTACTTTTGACAACTTCCTCATTTTCCTAAAACCTAAATACAGTACTGTAGCTTTGCAGGTAGGTTTCTGAAAGCATCTTGGAGACTTTTGCAGTTCTTCTGGATTTAGTCCGTCTCAGTTTGTTCTGTTACTTCATGCCATTCAGAGAGACCAGATGATGTTAACAAGATCAAATCTCTCCATGGAGCAAAACAACTGGTGGACTCTCTCTCTCTCTCTCTCTCTCTCTCTATATATATATATATATATATATATATATATATAAACATAAAATTAATACATTAATATTAAAGAGCTCAATAATATCAGGATTGATGTCTTTAGCCCTAGTAATTAAAACATGTACGCGCTTTGCAGCCACATTTAACAACTGGATCTGGATGTGTAGCTTTAATAAGGGAGAAAGAGAGACAGAGACAGCAGTTACGAGATTTGAAGTTTCAGAATAACCTT
Source organism: Enteromius unitaeniatus (assembly GCA_032359435.1). Classification (NCBI taxonomy): domain Eukaryota; kingdom Metazoa; phylum Chordata; class Actinopteri; order Cypriniformes; family Cyprinidae; genus Enteromius; species Enteromius unitaeniatus. The sequence continues at coordinate 8,026,338 of JAUMHI010000069.1, forward strand.
TTACAACAGCTGCTAAACATTCCTGCCAGTGTCTCAAACAAACCCTCTGTGAGATGATGTTGAGATCTGCAGTAAAGAAAGTTGGGACTGCTTCAGACAGGTGCTGTGATACACACATGCATTGAAATGTGCCTAATTTGCCTTGATGGGGTTTTAGCTTTTAACCTCAGAAATCAAATGTAAACTAAAGCACAAAGAGAATTAGGAAAGCATAGTCACATGAATGAACTTGAAGAGCCTGGGAAAACTCTTGTTTACAGCATTTACCCATCAGAGATCTGTGTCGTCAACACAAGACAGCTGCGTCTGTCTGGCACCGTACCATCTCTCACCCGTCTGCCACCAAATACACACAGCCACAAGTAACATCACACATCCACCTGGAGCCAAACTCCAAAATAAAGCCTTACAGTAAACTGCAGGAGCTGTTGGGAAAATCCCTCAAAAACTGCTTTTTTTTCCCTTACAGACAGGACAGCTAACCAGATAATTCCAGATACACTAAACGCAATTACATTAGCAATGACAAATGTTTCACTGGTATTAAATTTAATCTTTCTGGCAGTGTGTTGAACCACGAAACAGTGAGAAAGTGGACAGGAGCTAAATCATGGGAAGCAAAAGCTTCAATGTGAGTATGAGGCAATGAAGTTTCATAGTTCACCCAAATATTAATCATTTACTCACCCACATTGTTTTAAACCTGCAAGTATTTTTGGTGGAAGACAAAAGAAAAGATTTAGAAAAATGTCTCAGTTATGGGGTCTAGTGCTGTTTTGAACCCCACTGACTTTTAATATAGACAACAGCATATGGGCGAGTAAATAATGACAGGATTTTTGAGTACAAATATTTTGAAATGTTTTTGGCTCTACAAGATCAACAGGTGGCAAGAGCAAAATAAAGTCATGGATGGAGGAAGAATCATTCACTTGACAATTGGAAATTGTTTCTCATTTAGCTGCTTAGAGTTCATATTGTTGTATTTTTATCAAGGTTAAACCATGTGTCATATATACAAGGTTTATACTATGTCCAAGTGTTTCTTGAAGAAATTTGCCCCTCAGTCACTGTGTGTGCCACTTTCTGTTCTTGCCTTAAATGGACAAGCTCTAAGGAATGTGGGAGGACAGCTGGCACGGCAGACATACCTCGGAGCTAACAAAGACCTGCTGTTGCCTTACTGTGCTCGCTGAGGAGATTGAAACAGACAAGACCCCGCAGCCAAGGTAGCTGTTTCAGAAATACATCAAATCTATACCATTATTGTGTTGAACAGAATGTACCGATTACAATCAATGTATACTGAGAAATGAACAACTCTTAACTTTTGACAGACAGACAGCCAGATAGATACTGTAGATAGACAGATAAACACAGACAGACATATATGGAGAGACAGATGAAAAGGCAGACACAAACACAGATCAGTCAGATCAGGCTCTAGATATCATACAAAAAGTTTATTTAGACAGTTTAAAGACGTTTTTACAAGAAGAATATATTGTATTTGTCAAACATAAATATACTGAAGTCTGTAACAGCGTTAGCCTTGACTGATAGATTTTTCTTGCTGCAAATAAGCGGGGACTGTGCTGTTGTCCTGACAAGGCTTACTGACTCAGAATAGACAAACTCAGTCTCAGTGCCGTACTGTCCTGTCTGGTGTATAGGGCAGAGTGTGTTATCTATATCTCTGAAAACACAGCCACACTGATTGGCGGCCATATCCCATGATGCTCTCTGGTGTGCTGTTTGCCCTGTCTGAGACCCAGAGATGCCTTCTCTCTCTTAAACACATTCAGTCTTTCTCTTGCACTTTTCATATTTTTTTCTATGTAAATCTTATAACCCCCCCTCCCTCTTTTATCTGTTGTCTTCGGTTTCTGCTGGTCAGGGTTTGGCTCAGTGAGCCAGGTAGGGATTATCACAGCTGGGACTGTCCGCTTTGTCAAGAGCTCCACTTTTTCATTCTCTTGCATCTCTGCCCCTCTCAGCTTTCAGAGGGAGATTGTTCCCAACCAGGAAAGGCAGAGAATCACCTCCTTGTGCCTGTCTAACCCCAGAGAGCCATTTTAATCCTGGCGACTGTTCATTTGACGAGAAGGGAAAAAGTGACACTAACACCGCACATTCTTAAGAAGTTGAGTGACAGAAAACAGCCGGTCACTTCCTAAATATTCCATTAAGAAGCAAGGCCCCTCTGAAACATTTTTTTAGCAGGGCTTTTACACAAAAGCTAAGCAGAACAGTCACTACACAAACTACCATGTGCATGTGCAAGCAAACAGCATTTTAGATTTAAAATCTTATCCTGACGTAAGTATTCTATAGGAGAAGGGAACAGATTTAACCATGGATGGATGGATGGATAGTTGGACAGGAGCCAGAATTCATAAATACATGACACCCACACAGACGGTCTGACCCTCCCTGTGTGACAAAACTTCCTCTCCAGATCTAAATCAAACGTAAAAGAAATTGAAAAAAAAAGTAATTAAAAACTATTCTAGTATTGAGGGATTTTGCTAATTCTCCTCACTTCGGATATGTTCTACTAAGTATGATGACTATAAAGTGTACAAATATGCCTTATGCTTTGTTTTAAATTCTACATTTATTTTTTTATCATTTAAATCATCCCAAATGTCATTGTGCAAAATGTTTTAGTTAAAAAGTTTTTTTGGATCTACAGCATTAGCAAATAGTTTAATTCAGTGCAAATGTAGGATGACCTTTTGCATTTGGAATTATTCAAATCAGTTTTTTTTCCTTTTTTGATTTTTGAATGTGGATATTATATAAATAATCAAGGCTGCAGTCATTTGATAAAAGCACAAATCCCAATATTGTGAAATGTAAATTACACAAAAATAAAAATATTTAAAACTCTAAAATGAAAATTAAATATTAAAATGCTTTCAACTGGAATATAATTTAAAATTTCAGAAGTCATTTCTCCAGTCTTCAGCATCACATGTCAAAAATCATTTTTTATATTCTAAAATTTAAATATTTTTGTGGAAACATGCAGCATTTAAAATAGAAACATTACTGTAAATGTCTTTAAAGTTACATTTGATCAATTTATTGAACAATAATTTAGATATTACAATTGATCTCCAATTTTATATATTAATATATTTTTATACTTACACATGATTTATGGAGCAAAATCAATACATCCTCAATGCAATGATGTTGGTCTTACATTTTTAGGTGTGGTTTGAGTTATTTTAAGTAATTTTGCTCCCACTGTGTGAGACAGAAAGGTAGCAATGATAGTGTAACGGAGGAAATGGAGACGTTCGGATCCATTTGCAGCTTTTTATAGAGAAGTCACAGAAGCTTGGTATAGGGGTCGAAGCAGAGGCAGAACAGGGGAATGTACAGGGGACCAAGTCCGTGAAGTGGAGACAGACAATGAAGCTGTGGAGGACCTGGACCGTGGAGCAGAGGTAAAGGCTCACAGAAAAACAGCGGTGCAGGCAGAGCAGAAGCACTCCAGGGCAGGGTTGACGACTCTGAAGCCTTCAAGGGTGTAGCGGGGAAGCGGACGTCCTCTAGGGCGGAGTGGATGGCAGTGAGGCTCTCTAGGGCGGAGTGGGTGGAGACATGGAGCCCCAAAGCAGAGCAGGAAGTCAGGGCGACTAGAGGTTTTGGTGACCATGACTATGGAGGTTGAGGATCCATGGACAGCATTCTTGAGGATCCTCTCAGTTAGTCTGAGGGGTTGTGCATCCGCTGGCGGAACCTCCAGAGAAACTACATTGGGAACAGACATTTCGGGAGGTTGTGCAGCCCCCAAACACCCTGTGGTAGTTGCTGACACCTCCGGGAGTGGGGCCTCCAGAGCATCTACAGATGGAGCCAACTTCTCTGGAGGTTGTGCAGCCACCAGTGGAACCTTGGGAGGTTCTACGGTATGAGCTGGCTCGGACTGGGGTTCTGGGACAGAAATGCAGACAGGTGAGGCCTCTGGCGAGCAGTATGTGGCCTACACACTCAAAATGGCTACTGCCATAACCGGTAGCACTGTGGAAAGAGGTGCAGCATCAGTGACAACCGTTGTAGGAGTCTTAAAGATGCTCACTGACCTCATTGGGAAATCGGCCAAGCAGGAAACCAGTCTCGTACGCCTGGCCCTGTTGTCCTCAAATGCCGTGTCCAAGATTCTTGGGAACACATCCGTGAAGGCTGAGGACTGAATTTTGACCTCTGTGCAGGCAGCAGTGTCAGGTGTGGCAGCAGTCTTATATTGTGGCTTGGAAGCGGCAGCCAGTGTCCATTGTATCAGGCACCAACATAACGTCAGGGTCACGCTCCTCCTCCGAACAGTAAAGAAGAACCGTACAGAATGGGGGCGTATTCAATAAAGTCCTGAAGACTGCAGGAAAAAAACCCTTCGGAATCGGTTTTTACGAAATCTTCCTCACATGGTACCTGATTTGCAAGGACGCAGAATTACGAAACATACTCCTCAATAGATAGCTGATTCTGTCTCAAGCTGATGAGCCATTCGGCTGGGTCCATACCTGGTAAGAGTCACTTGGAGAAGCTGCTAGATTCTGTATTGGCGAAGTCTTTTGTAACGGAGGAAACAGAGGCATGCAAATCCATTTGCAGCTTTTTATAGAGAAGTCGTACAGGCTTGGTCAGATACCGGTAAACAGTGCAATGGAGACTACACAGAATCAAAGTCGAGGTACACAGGCAGACTTCAGGCCAGGCAGAACACAATCTGAATACAGACAAACAGTCGGTAATAACAGGGCAAAAAACACGGCAAGGAACGCACGGAAATGAAAGCCAGGGCAAATCAAGACTTTGCAGAGAGTTGGCGTTTTGGCATTTGTTTGACACAATCAGTATGTGGGTGTGGTAATGAGGTGCAGGTGTGGGTGTGATCAGTTCCAGGAATGCGGCATGATGGTGAATGCAGTCCATGAGCGGGGCACAGCTCTGGCTGAAGTGAGGGACAATGAGGGACTCCAGCTGGATATTGTGACAGATAAAAAATTATGACTTATTCCTCCCCGTCCTGACCACTGTCACAGCTCAGCTAGACATGATGACAGTAATGATGATGCAGCATTGAGATGCCCTTGTGGGCAAATGTGAAATATAGAGAATACATGTGGATACAGGATATTGCTGCTCCTTTTGTTACTCCCTTTCCACTGAGTTTATTTTGGCACTGTGAGTCTAGTTAGTCTGACGAGAGGTGTCTGCTATTTGGAGCCCACTGCCCAGTCTCAAAGTCTGCTCTCTCTCCTCTAACCCAAGTGCTATTTCCAGCTCTTGTCATATCTAGCTTCTCTCCGTTCACATACACACATTCACATACACCCCAGCTCCAGATGCGCTCCTTCATGCTATGAATCCTCCTATGACCAAAACAGTCCTGATAGATCCAGTCACACAATTGCACATTCTATGTAATACTGGTTGCAAGTAGTTGAAATGAGAGTGTAATGCCATTTTAAGATAACTCTAAGCTCACAATCCAGAAACACAAATAATGACCTGCTGGAACAAAACAGCATGGTGGCAATAAACAGATTTTTAATGTTAATTTAATGTAATAAATTAATACTCAGTAGAAATCCATAAATCCAAAATTCCTTTCAGGAGGAACATGATGAATGAATGATCGGCAACTGCTGCCTATCAGAACTCCTTCCCTCTGCTTTAAATATTGCTCACTTCCTCTCTCTGGCATCTTCATTTTTTGACTTCCACCGCCTTCCCCTTACCGCCACCAGAGCAAGGGCCAGAGAATAGGGCCAAAACATACCAGATTTTTCCTCCGGTTTTCTCTATTCGGAAACTCCGCCACCATAGCCATTCAGCTACCATTTAGAATCGGCCGGTTAGTGACTTATTGTCTTCTCGCCGCTTTCAACAATCACCACTTCCTCCCAGGGGGCATGCGGGGACCAGGCTGGGCTCCGAGGACCATTCAACCCTCGCCTTCTAGGGGTAAATCTCCTAGGGCTTGGGGTCCTCCGGGCAAGCATTTACATTACTAATCGCCAAGGAAGTGAGAACTAGTGAATTAGCCTCTTTAAAAGCCTCCACATAGTTTAGAAATGGGTGATTTTAATAAGCTATTAGATGTCCTTTGTAATTACAAAAAAAACACAGGTAAAGAGGAAATACAAAGCCATCGTTAAATAACATGGAATAAACACAGAGGAGATTGGCAATCATATGAATTATTTGAAAAACTCTGGAGTTGAATGAATCTTGAACTAAAAGTGATAGCATTTATTAATTAACATACAGTACCCTACATTTACACAACTAGTGTATTATTATTGAAAACAAGTTAATAAAAATGTAACAATTAACATTAACCCATCAATAAATGTTGTATTATATTTGTATAATGCATTAGCTAAGGTCAAGAAATTGAAACTTATTGTAAAGAATTAGTCAATTCTACATGGTGAAGAGCATGTTCTGTGGGCAGTTACTCTGAAGATAGCAGGTAGAACTGAGCATGAATTATAATGTGTTGCACACCTTCCCTTGACCAGCATGAGAGATGAGATCATTTTTCATTCCCCTCAGGACAGTCTGTTAAAGCACTCATATCCTGACAGTCACATATGGAGGTATATACAGCTGTGACACTCACCTCCACATCTAGAGTAAGCATGAAATATGACACGATTCAGGAAAAGGTCAAAGGACAGAGAAAGTATGCCAAATGTAAAAGAATGTGAGAAAAGTGCTTCAATCTGTGAACAAATCATTTTCAAGTTCAGACCACAAATCCATCCTGAATGATTTGTTCATAAGAAAAACTAGGCTTTTTAAAGCTCCAGTGAAGGGAAAAAAGTGGAAACAATTTTGAACAGAATTGTAATTTTTAAAATTCAACTGTTTTCTCACTAACTTTGCTACTTGTATTTGATATACAATCCAACGACTCTCTTTTCATCTCTCTTTAGAAATTCTTCCCTAAGGCAGAAATCCTATTCAGGTCGACTCACATAAACAGACTCGTTTCTTCCCCTTTCATTTCATCACCTCTCCACCCCCTGTGTTCATCCTTTCTTCTATTTTCCCTCCTCGTCACCTCAAAGCTCTATCAAAGCATCGTATTGCCCCATTGTTGTGGAGTGCAGGGTTCTGTGGTGTACGGCAGTGACAGCATTGAGGCAGTTCTATAGATCACTCTACCTGTGTCCCCACCACACAGCTGTTCACCGGGGGACGTATGATCCCAGCACACATCAGAAGAATGAAAAAAGTCACAAGGCAAACAAGCAGAAGAAAGAAACTGAAAGTAGGAGAGTCAAAAAGGGATTTCTGCAGTTTCCTTTCCTCCACTCTCACCAAAGCTTTGCCTTTAGATGAAAATTATGAACAAAGGTTCTTTATAACTTTTCATGTTCTTTTCATCAAGGCATTTCATGTTTTTTCTCTCTCTTTCTGATGAAACAGCTTGAATGGATTATTTCATGATTTTTTGGAGAAAGACCATGATTGAATTTTAGGGTCTTAGATGGCCTTTAATTCTGGTTGGCCATAGCTTTTAAAAAAGTAATCTTAAATGTGATGTGTAAAAGGTAAATTTAAGTTCTAATTTCACAAGGACGTTTGTCACTACAAATGAACAAACTGGAAGGGAAAGCATGGCTCTATAGTAAAGGGGCCAGTGTTAGTGAATTTTGGGTCTATTTATTTATATATATATATATATATATATATATATATATAAATAGACCCAAGGCCCCTTTACTATAGAGCTATATAATATATAATATAAAGGATGTTAAAATAAATATAGACTTGTAAATGCAATTAAAGTTTTAAAAACACACAATGTGTGTGTATTTATATATATACATATCACATGGTCCTAAGTATTCAAACCCTTTGCTGTGACACACAGATATTTAACTCAGGTGCTGTCCATTTCTTCTGATCATCCTTGAGACGGTTCTACACCTTTTTTGAGTTTGATTATACTGATTGGACTTGATTAGGAAAGCCACATAACTGTCTATATAAGACCTTACAGCTCACAATGCATGTCAGAGCAAATGAGAATCATGATGTCAAAGGAACTGCCTGAAGAGCTCAGAGACAGAATTGTGGCAAAGCACAGATCTGGCCAAGGTTACAAAAAAATTCTGCAGCACTTAAGGTTCCTAAGAGCACAGTGGCCTCCATAATCCTTAGATTGATGATGTTTGGGACCCTTCCTAGAGTTGGCCGTCCGGCCAAACTGAGCTATCGAAGGAGAAGAGCCGTGGTGAGAGAGGTAAAGAAGAACCCAAAGATCACTGTGGCTGAGCTCCAGAGATGCAGTCGGGAGATGGGAGAAAGTTATAGAAAGTCAACCATCACTGCAGCTCTCCACCAGTCGGAGCTTTATGGCAGAATGGCCCGACCGCAAAAACATTATCTATGCTTTAACCTAGATCTGGGAACGAAGAGAAGTCTTTGATGACCAGACCTCAGATTAAGTGTTGGATTATGTGGTTGAAGTTGATCAGACAGATAGCTCGGTGCCAGATTGTTTATAGATTTAAAAACATAAAGAAGAATTCTAAACTCAATTCTAAATTGTACAGGTAACCAATGCAGTGATTACAGAATTGGAGTGACGTGATCAAATTTACGTTTTCCTTTGAGAAATTTGGCAGCGGCATTTTGCACTACATGAAGTCGAGCAATGGAAGATTTAGAAATGCCAAAATAAAGAGAGTTGCAGTAATCCAAACGAGATGTAATAAGCGCATGGATAGCAATCTCTAATGATTTAGCAGACAGAAAAGATTTAATTTTAGAGAGGAGACGTAACTGAAAAAAGCAGGAACCGACGTATTTATCTGTTTATCAAATTTTAAACTCTGATCTCTTATTATCCTTTGAGTATCTTTTCCTCAAAGCAGTTTGACCTTTTAGACCAATCTTGGTACCAACAGGCACAACTGACTTGAATGAATTCAGTCTGCATTAACAGGCAACCTTGGCTGTCTGCGAGTCACAAAATGAAACTCAGACAGGCAGCAGACGGTAAATGTGACAGGAACTAAATAAGAGCATCTCCTCCTACAAGCCAGCTACTTTCATTAGAGCCTAACCAAAATAACACTCCCACTGCTCTGCCTCCAACACCTCCACATTCTCTCCAGTTTTATCAATCCTAGCAGACACCGAGGCTCCTGTTGAGCCCTGCAGCCCATCACCTACACAAAACTTACAGCCGAGGACAGCTGGACAGTAACACTAAATGATAACGAAAGATATGGAGCACTGTAAATGTAGAGACAGTATATAATGAGCAAGGACATAAATGGCAACTTTTGAGTTGAGACTGTGACTCTTAGCAGTATATGTACAAAACAAAACTAAAATTTAACCTTGTAGCCTCTTTAAAAGCCACAGTGAATAAAACGCTCCATTATTTTTTTTTAAATAATGTTCAATGGAACTCAAACATTCCTTCCAATTTTAAAAAATGCCCATTTATTTAAACTAAACAGGAAATATACTGTATATATGAAGTAATAAGGAGGAAGCTCAAGGTTCTTCAGACATCCCTAAAGTCAAACTCTAAAACCATGGATTAAAAGGAAGAAAGGGCAGAGAAAAAGGAATATGAAGGTCAGTTAACCCCGAATGAGCAGATTTAGCGTCTCATCTCCCAAAAGTGTGCTTAATTCATCAAAGAACAAGGATGAAACAAACTCAATGAGTGAAGAACTCTCATTTACTAATTCAATAGCCTCTCTGTAACCTGCTGACCTCTTGCTTCCCTTTTAGTGGGTCTATAAATTTGTTTCAGCTTTAACTGGAGAGACAGAGGAAATAAGCAAAAAGGCTAATTGGGTGCCAGAGGGTGGTAATAACATTGGCTGGAGACCTTTGAGAAAGAGCCTCCCTTCAGTCTCAGTTTTAGTGTGGAGCATCACAAGTCAACCGAACTGTCTACTGAGACATCAATACAGACTTCAGCTATACAAGCAGGTGCAAATGATTCATGGGTCTTGTGTGGGGTCTGGCACAAAAACATTTGGTGAATGATTAAACTCGGCCGTACACATCTAAATGCAAAGAATGTATGAGTTCATACATCTATAATGTAAGAGTAAGGTATATGGTAAGGAAGACTTGTGGCTCAAACACATTTTGCCTAAAAAGTACATGGATATTCAAGTACATACTATTAATCCATCCACCACACTTGATAAATATAAACATGCAGATCAAAATAAATTATGAATATAAAACCGAATATGGAATACTTTTAATAGATGGATAAATAGAAGATATAACTTATATATGTGACCCTATAAGCTTTCCATTGATATGGTTTATTAGGAAAGGACACTGTATGGCTGAGAAAATCTGGAATCCAAGGGTGAAAAAAAAAATTAAATATTGACAAAATCACCTTCAAAGTTGTCCAAATAAAGTTTCAGCGAAGTAATCAAAAATTAAGTTTTGGTATATTTACAGTATGGAATTCACAAAATATCTTCATGGAACATGATTTTTACTTACCTAATGATTTTTGGCATAAAAGAAAAATCTATCATTTCTACCTGGCTACTGCTACAAAATCACTGGCTTTGTGTAATATATAAAATGTACATTTACTTATACTGTGTGTGTGAGAGATAAACCTCTAAATATCAGCTCCGTCTCTCAAAAGGAGTAACTTATAAAATTAGGAGCGACAATTGCCCCATAACAAACAAAATAAAACAAACAAACAAAAAAAACTAATTTGAAAGCCTTGCTCTAATAACAGCACATAGACAGTACAGGATTTAGTGATTCATGCTACACTTACCACAGATGAACAGTAAGGGTAGAGAGCGCATGGCTTTATGATGAGCTCCCTTCCACAGCCGTGCGCCTCTAAAATAAGAAAATCACCAATGAGCTGTCACACAACTTCAGCTTATCATATACAACTGCTAGACAAAGTGTCATATAAAACCTTTAGCAATACCAGTAATAAAACACAAACACAGGTATGTATTTAATAACGCTGGAAACGCGTACTCACATGTTCACTCTGATTTTGTCGATGGTCAAGCTGTTCTTTAAGCCATTGAGAGCTATCAGAGTCAGACGGACTTTCTGAAGTCCTGTTACAGCCGTGGAAATGACCTGTGGAAATCCCGCACTGGATTCGAGAGGTAAAGCGACACAGTCCTCAGGCAAACCCACAGAGAGTCATTTGGGAAAAATAACCCACCTCTTGTTTTCCGTAGCGCCCACATGAAGTCGAGCAGGAACGCACGCGCTTCCGAAAGCGCATTTACACAATGTGTTCGTTTTAGATTTAGGTTTAGGAAAATTGCACGAACTAACAATTTATATATTTATGCTAACAACTAATGAAAGACTGTCATGTTAAGCATTGCCTGGTTATGTGAATAGAGCTCACAAAATGGTTTTATTGATATAACCATGCCAGATTTAGAGAAACAAAAGCTAGATTTTGTCAGCAACACTTTATAATCACTTTATTTATACTATATCCATTATATAATGCCTATAAGATCGTTAAATTTAATGAAATATTACAATTTTGACTACACAACACAAAGACTCTAAACTAAACTCCAGACTGAATGCTGACAAAACATACTGTAGGCCTAGCCACCAATAAATATGTATTTATGCGTCTATTCTTTGTACTTGTAACAGTATATATTACTCAAGTGATCTATCAAACATAATTTTTCTTATGAAATGTACGTTATAGTACATGACTATTGGGGGAAGACAAATCAAAGAAGAATCAAAGCTCAGGGTCAGCTAAAGCCACTGATCCAAACACAGACAGGATTACTCCACAGAAATGAACACGGTCTACACTAACAGACACAGTAAGGAGGATACAAAGACAGAAAAAGCCAATGGCCACAACTTTAAAGGTGCAATACATAACGCTAAAAACAATCCTGAGATTCGGAAATATGCATTAGAACCATAAAACATGAAGACTGATATTATGTTTCATAGTAATATGGCCCACTGTTTTTCTGCGTTCTCTAGCGCCCCCTCCTGTACTACAGATGTAATACATAAAAGAACTGAGGCTGTTTCTGCATTTAAATAAAACAAAACAGTAACGTTTGAATTCCATATCAAAGGTTTAATGTGTTCATATGTGTCTTTTACACAACATTAAAAATATGACGTTAGGCACTTTTGTGTTTAAATGTAAGTACAGTTCAAAAGTTTGGGGTAAGATTTTTTACGCTTAAAATCCTAAATCCACTTTGAAATCCTATCTTAAGGCTGCAAATATGTATGAATTAAAAATATTGTGAAATAACATTACAATTAAAAATATTTTCTATTTTAATATTAAATTCATATTAAAAGTGAATTAATCAATCACTGAACATGATCAAATAGGAGAACAGAGTGATGGTAATGTATAATGACAAGATTAAACTATTTATTTATCAAATGCAGAGATGGTCTCTGTAATCAAAACGACAATAATCACTAGAAATTAAGTGCCCCAAACTAAGCAAGCCAGAGGCGACAGCGGCAAGGAACCAAAACCCCGTCCATGAGAGAATGGGGAAAAATATCTTGGGAGAAACAAGGCTTAGTTGGGGCCAGTTCTCGTCTGTCCGGACGCCCAGCACCTAATTTCCAGATCAATATTAAGCACATGTCAGATTGTGTAGAGGACTTAGTGTGTGTAAGCGATTTTTCAACAGCCTTTTAGGATATTTCAGGTAAATTTTTTGTGACGTTCTAAATGTCTTTAACTGTCACTTTTGTTAATTTAAAGCAGCCATGAAGAATAAAAGTTTTCATTTCTTTTCAAAAAAATCTTACTGACCCCAAACTTTTGAGTGGTCGTTTTGGCCACTAGGCTATACAACAGTTGGTCTGCAGTTCATTTAATACAGTGGTTCTCAAATTAAGGTCTGTTTTGATGATTGGCTTCTTAAAAAAATAAAACAAAACGAAAAAAAAAACATGAAATACATATATATATATATATATATATATAAATAACAGAATCCACCAGTACTGAGTTAATTGAAATAAATCAAATTAATAAACTAACATTAAAGAAATAAAATAACTGATGTTTCTGTTAGGGGATGTAGACAATTTCTAGCAAGCAAACAGTCTAGCTAGTTGCTAGTTTTAATAAAATATGAACAAAACAACAGTTCAGAAAAAGAAAACTGGTGAAAAACAAAATGTGGAAAAAAAGGAATAGGACATCAAATAAGACTTTGGCTATTAGACAGTCCATTTTTCAGGCTTCCGACACTTGAAAAATGTAGAGAACCACCGATTTAGCAGGAAAACAACAAGACCTAGTACTTTACTAGTTTGTCATCAACTTCATAACAAATAAGTAACGAAGCAGTTGACTCATAATGGAATAACAAATTTGGGTTCTAATGGAACAATACATGCATCACATAGAGGGTAACTGAGAAGATAAATTGAAGTCTGATTTCAGGCTTTTGTCAGTTATTTTCAGTTCCTACTGACAGTTGTTGTAGCCCATGACTTTTATTCTGATATATTCTTTGACTTCTGTAATGTTTTTCTCCAGATCTGCCAATTCATCCCGCTGCTGCTGCATTTTCTGCTCATTCTTGTTGAATTTTCTCTCCAATTCTTCAAAGGAGGGACACAGAAAAACATAAAAAAAATGAGAAGAGAGTCAAAATTTTTTGCCATTGTTAATGTGTTTAATAACAAAATGACAGCATAAATAAAACTTTTGAGCATTTGAGCATAAACTTTCAGTGCTTTCTTTTAGGAAATGTTCAATGCATTTTGGACACATACTTCTGAGGGTTTCCATGCCCGTGGTGGCTTTCTTCAGCAAGTCCTCTGCTTCTTTCTTCATCTCTGTGGCTTTCTGGGTAACGTTACCGGTCTCTCCCACAGAGTCCACCTTCTCTTTCAGTTTCTTATACAGATTCTCTGCATTTACCAGTTCCTTTTAAACACAAACATGCATACAAAATATAAAATGTTAATGGCAGAAGCTGTAAAATATAACTAGATATGCACACACACACACCTCTCGAAGTCCAGCAGCCTCTTGAGTTGCATTGTCGGACTGAGCTTTGGCATCTTTTGCCATCTCCCTGTTCTGCTCCGTTTTATTCTTCAATAAATCCACTCCCTGTGACAAATTGGTCAGTCGCATCATCACATCCATGAGGTTGCTGTCTAAATGTAAGAGTTTGTTTTCAACCTGTTCAGGAAAGAGACAGAAGCACATTAAATCAAATCTTAGACTATCATTTAACATCAATTAAATAATGCTACAAAGTATCATAAGTAAAGTATGATGGTTTTCAACACTTATAATAACAATAATGAAGGTTTACCGTGGTAGTGATGTTCTGGGCATTCTTGAGATTTTCCAGGGCTGTGGTCATTTCCTTCTCAGCCTTTTTTATGACGCTCTGAGAGGTTTCAATTGCTTCTTTAGTTTTATTGATATTCCCGTTCACATCTTCAGCTCGGGCCCTGCGCAAACACAAAATCACACGCACAAAATTAAACTAGCTATCTGTGGATTTCTGTGTATGCTGTATATAGTGAGCAATGTTCTCTCTCGCCTACTTTGCATCTTCAGCTCTCTTAAGCAGATCCTTGACTTTGGCCAGTTGCTCTGAGGTGTGATTGAACACTCCTTCTACGTCAGTGAGGTTGGCGATGTTGGCTTTGATCTGCTCGATGATGTCGACTATTGCGGTCCTGTTGACTGGCAAGGAGATTGCCAAAACCTGCTGGGCCACTTTTTCAATGCTTTCTGGATCTGCTCCCTCCTCTGAATATATCAGTTTTAGTATTAATAAAGGCTTTTTATTGTTTCCAAAAATGACAATTAGTCATGTACGATTACTGAACATGTTAAAATGACAGTTCATGCATTAATGGTAAATAAATGTTCATTTTTGTCTGAGCTATCGCTTTGATGCCTCTCTTCATTTCGCACAGCACAAATAAAACAACAAGAACACGGAAAATGCAATCACAA
The DNA here is from genome assembly GCA_032359435.1 of Enteromius unitaeniatus. Taxonomy (NCBI): domain Eukaryota; kingdom Metazoa; phylum Chordata; class Actinopteri; order Cypriniformes; family Cyprinidae; genus Enteromius; species Enteromius unitaeniatus. The sequence continues at coordinate 8,041,360 of JAUMHI010000069.1, forward strand.
CCACTTGCCATTCAAGAAATCTCTAATCTTCTGAATGAAGTCTTTGAGCATCTTGTTGGAGTTCTCAAAGAGATCTTTCTTGCCCTGGGCTTTATCAAGAGTATCCCTAGCTTGAGTCTTCACAGCCTGGGTAAGTGTAGAGATGTCCTCGAGCTGAGAGATAAGCAGTGATTATTCAAGCTCTTTCAAAAGCACGCCTGCACTACACATGTTCAAACAGACAGATGATTACCTTTTTAGCTATGCTTTGTAGCTCCTTGTTGGTAGCGGTCAGGTTCTTATGAACATCATCAGCATGGTCCAGGGCCTTCAATGAGGCACCAACAGTTCCTTTGCATCCTTTCCCCCCACACTTCAGCACACCTTCGCTATCACGACACCCAGCTCCTCCACAGGGGCTATCTGGACAGCTGCTGTTAGCGCTAACATTGCCATGACCACCACATACCTTAAAGCATAAGAAAAACAAGAAAGCATGACTGATAAAGATTAATGATGCTCCCTTCCAGGTCTCAAGCCAGGGTTTTTACCCACAGTCTCTACCTTGTTGTTGAGGAGCTGGAGTTTTTGGTCAATCTCATGAGTTTTTTCCACCAGTTCAGACAAAGATTTACTGTTGGCAGTGACTGTTCGAATGAAGCTGTCCTTTCTTTCTTTCAGCAGGGCTTCTGTACGGTTACGTGTGTCTTCAGACTGTTCCACAGGACTCTGGGGTCCGTATACAGAGGAATTACAGCGCTGCTCCGAATTCAATGAAATCTGGTAGTACTTGCGGACGTTTTCAAACTGCTCTGTGAAGCAAAAACGACAAAAGACATTAATAACGATAATGTAGTGAAAAGATTTTAATTTTTTTTTGCTTTCTGGGAAAATGAATGGGTTTAAAAATAGTAAAAGTGTTTCATTATATACTTTTCTAATGTAACATATATGACAGGAAAACAGGAAACGCAACAAATCAGAATCAAGCATTCCAGAGAGCCGTGTAATAATAAGTTTTAATATTTGTCTTAATTTTATGAGAATAGGGCTATAATGGCTAGCATTGGAAAAGAATGTCATTGCAAAATTAGCTTTAGAGAGGTTTTTCTTTTCTTCAGTTGATATAATAATTAATAACCAAAATCAGAATTCGCCTGACTTCAAAAAGCTTAAGTATTTAAAGCAGCAGATGACAAACTGAGCGAGCTTATAATAAATAGAGCACTATCATTTGCTGATTTTATCAATATAATTATCACTGATGGTGTGAACTGGCCTTAAAGAAAAGTCATTTTAGACAAGGAATTTTGCTTAAAAGATTACAAACTAATCAAGTAGTTGAGAATTTCTTTATTTTAGATGTTGAATTTAATAAATGTCGTGGTCTATTTTTTTTAGACAACTCAAACATAACTCAAAAAATACTACTTTACCTGCAAATCCAGCTGTGACGTAGGTCTCCAGCTCTTTGCGTAGTCGGTGAAGTGTGTTGTTCAAGTCTTTCAGTTCTTTCTCCAGTGCAGTTAGGTTTCGTTTCAGAGCATTGTCAAGGTCTGCCGTCGCATTCAGCTCCCGACTCACACCCATCAGACGCCCATCAGTCAAAGCTATCTCCGCTCTAAAAACATATCCACATAATGAAGAAAAAATACAATTATCTTTATGTAACATGCAACCAAAGCCCAAAGTGCCAATGCAACTAACAATTTATGTTTGGTGCATAATAAAGTAGCATTTTTTCGAAATAATGCGCAGTTTAAACTGAACTAAAAGATTGATAATGTAACCTGTGTTAATGAAAGTGATACAAATGATTTTGAAGCATTACTTTACGTGTGCAAGCTTTACCTCAAGTCATCAATAGCCTGGCTTATGTTAAAGATTCCCTCTCTGTCTCCATTTCGAATCAGGTCCTTAATCTGTGCAAGCTTCTTCTCCAGTTCACGTATGCGCCTATCGCTGACTCCGGGCATCTCACCATTTTTCAGGATCATTGCAATGACATCCTTAATGTGGGTCAGATCTCGGCGGATCTGGCACACGGCATCATCCCATAGCTGGAAGCAGGGGTGGCAGGGAATGCACTTGGGGAAGTTTCCGGTAAAGCCACGGGCGCACTCATCACAGCGCTGTCCTGAAGCCTCCGTCTTACACACACACGCTCCTGTTTGGCGGTCACACTGAGCCATCTCGGACCCCAGAGGGTGGCAGTTACACTCTGAGCAGAGGGAGATAAAGGAATAATGATATGACACAGAGCAGAAACGGGAGTAAGTGTAAAGTGTACTGCACTACTCACCTTCACAGTGCACACTGGGATCACCCCAGTGAAACGCCTCACATTCACTGCATTGTCGCCCCCCAAAACCTGGCTGACAATGACACTGGCCACTGAACTACAAGCATAAAGGGAAGCAGAAGGAAATTATTAAGCCATGAAAACATACTCATATCCAAGACTCTCTTCAGACAAAAACTTTTTTATTAATTATAAAGAATAAATAAATATAATCTAAAGCATCTCTGACTGTAATGTAAGTCTAGAACATGCTACAACTGTTTATGGTAGTAAATATCTATTCTGGGTTTACATTTAATTTAAATTGTTATATTGAATTTTTTTTTTAATTTAGCAAAAAAAACATTAACATTGATTTTTGATGTTGTCATTTATTTGAAAGAAGTCTCTTGTGATTATCAAGAATGCATTAATTTAAAAAAATGTAAAAACAATAATACTGTAAAATATTATAACAATTGTTTAATACATTTAAAAAGTAATTTATTGTGGTGGCAAAGCTGAATTTTCTGCATGCATTAATATAGTTTTTACTATGTACTAATTTGATGCTCAAGACACTTTTTCTATTATTATCAATAATAAAAACTGCTTAATGTTCTTGTGGAAGAAAAGAAAGTTCAAAAGAACAGCATTTATTTGAAAATGAATTCTTTTGTAACACTTTAAATAACTTCAAACATAATTTTTGATTAATTTAATACATCCTTTCTAAAAAACAACTTTAGTATATTTTAAAAAATCTTTTCAACTTTTATATTGTACATATTGGCAATTTTTAAAAAAGGGAATTCAAAAGTACAGTATATATAATATATTTAATGTCTAAGTAATTTATTGTCTGTTCCTCTTCTACTCTGTCATTCTTGTGAGGAGATGATAAAATAAGAATATCTTGACAATAAAGAAACATATCATTTATATAACTTCATGCTCAGTAGCACTATATATATTTGGATGTTTACGCATGACAGTAAACACTTGCCATCTATATTGCATCAAATTTGGGGGTTGAAACACCCCTGTTGTTATGTATACTCATATAATGCCATTTTACCTTGACCCATGTGTTTATTTTTACATATTGTTTCAATCTTGAGAGACTAACCCTGATAAAATACAGAATCAATGATGAAGAAAGATACTGTATGTCACAGGACATACCATGTTGCAGTGTGTGCTGAGTGCATTTGGTTGGGCACATCCGCAGGGTTCACATCCACAATTTGAGCCAAAGTTCCAGTGGTTGGGGGCGCACTGGTCACAGTTGTGGCCAATGATGTTTACCTTGCAGGGGCATTGGCCAGTCCGTTTATCACAGTAACACACTCCATCAGTACAGTACTCCTCTGCAGTGCCTGCAGTTACACAAGTACAGCCTGCAAAACAAGATAGAGCGCACACTTATATATAAATGAATTAACTAATTCATTTAAAATAAAAATACATATACGAGTCACTGTACTTACGCCTACAGTCCTGAGCGAGTGCGTTTCCATAATAACCTGGTTTACACTCGGAACAAGAGTGGCCGTCTGTGTTATACAGGCACTTGAGGCATTGGCCGGTTTGTGGGTCACATGACTCTGGATCCTGGGGGTCAATGTTCCCATTGCACTGGCATGGCCAGCAAGCCCCGCCAGGCTGCTCAGGATCACCATAGTACCCAGGGGCACAACGATCACAACGAGGACCTGAGAGAGGTCACTGTCAGTAAACCTACTCCTACTCAATGAGAATGAAAACTGATTTAGTGACGCTAGTTCACCTGCATATCCTGCACCACACCGGCAAAGGATCTGGTTGGAGGCATAGTCTGGCTGACAGGAAGCTCCATTGGAGTGTCCACTGTCAGGGTGTCCTGGACATGGACAGGGGCGGCAGTGCTCGCCCGAACCCAATATCGGGTTACCATAGAAACCATTTACACATCTAAAGTAAGAAATGATAGAATTAAAACCCATCACTACACGTATTACAGAGCGTAATATTACCACATATTAATTATTATTTATTAAACATAACATTTTAAACAGCATTTTGTTAAATAAAAATTATATATACATTATATATTATTTTATATGCTCATCAAGGCTGCAATTATTTAATAAGAAAAATACAGTAAAAACAGTAAAATAGTGTGAAATATTATTGCGATTTAAAATATTTTCTATTTGAATAGGTTTAAAAATATAATTTATTTCTGTGATGGAAAAAGCTGAAGTTTCAGCATCATTACTCCAGTCTTCAGTGTTATGATCCCTCAGAAATCATTCTAATACGCTGATTTGCTGATCAACAAAAATATCTCATTTTTGATCAAGTTAATGCACCCCTGCAGAATGAAATCAACAAATCTTACACTACTGTTCAAACATTTAAAAACAGTATCTAACAGACACATATCAATATTTACATATTAATGAATATGCTTTGATAATTTGTCATATTTAATATACAGATTGTGACAGCTTCACCCTCCTTTGCAGGGCATGCATCCCTTTGTGACATAAATCAGTGACCCAAATGTAATTTGTCAACATTGATTCAGTCTGTGTATTAAACACATTAAGTGTTCTCTCACCTCTCACACAGCTGTCCAGCTGTGTAGTCTCTGCACTCATAGCAGGCACCGGTTTCAAGGTCACAGCTCTCCGCATGGCCGTTACACTGGCACTGTCTACAGTTTGGAAATCCCCACTGACCTGGTTGGCATTCAGAGCACTGGCGGCCAGTCGCCCCATGCTGGCACGGACACTGGCCTGTCACAGGGTCACATTGATGACCTACAGAGCCCTGGGAGTGGCAATCACATACTGTTGAAGGCAGAAAAAGGGGAGAGACAATGAGAAATGAGAAATATTCCTGATTTTCTTTTTTTTACAAGATAAAAAAACAAAGACAGTCCTACTCATGTAAATATCAATTAAAATGCTTATTCTCTTCTAACTCTTACCAGTGCAGCCATATGACCCAAATCCATACGTCCCTGGTGCACACCGATCACATTTACGGCCAATAACATTGGGTTTACAGCGGCACTGACCCCCGACTTTGTCACACTCGGCACTTAGCGAACCCTGAGGGTCACACTGACATGCTGTAGAAACATAAAGTTCAAACTATTATCTGAGAAAGAAACAAACTGAATTATTGTGACGTGACTGTTGTTCTGACAGGACATTGTGAGCTTTGACCTCATCACTGTGTGACTCACCCAGGGCACCATTGTGCATGATTGCAGAGATGCTGCAGATGAGTGTAGTGCACAGCTCGGCCAGCACAGGCATCGGCACGGTCATAAATGAATCCAAACACATGTAAAGCTCCATCTCCTGGCGTCGACGCTCATCTGGGGCGTCATCATCCTGGAAGCCTGGGAGCTCATCGTACCTGGGTATAAGTACAAGCTGTGGAGAGAGAAAGGAAGAGTAAGCATTTGTCAATATTAGTTCAGAAGAGGTCTCTACAATTATGTAATTGTACCAGCAGGGGGCAAGAAAATATCTTTATTTGTGCTTGTTAAATGAATGAAGGGTTTGGAGTAACATGAATGTAAGTGACAGAATTTGCTTCTTTAGATGAACCATCCCTTTAAACTTTTAAAAATATGTAAAAATGACATATAATGGTAAATGAGAGAGGATCCTTACTGAGTCTATCAGGGTGAAGGCGGTGAGATGTCGGTGGGACACAGCATGACGCTGGAAACGGATGGACACCACATACTGGTTGTTTGGCTCAAAGCAAAAGGGCCTTGGCATTTTAATGTACCTGTCAAAAGTTACAAACCATTATTAACAATTATCTCCGTTAACAGTCTAATCATGCATATTTCTTTCCTTTACTCAATAAATCAATTTAAAATGTCTAAACATATACAGTGGGGTCCAAAATCTTAAATTTAATGTCTATTTTTTCCTATAGAAATAAAACCACATTTTGAAGATGTTCACATTTAAATGTTTGTTTTGATGCTTCAAAACTGCTTTTACTTGATCAAGAAAAAAAAAATAGGCTGCAATTATTAAATAAGAAGAATACAGCAAAAACAGTAATATTGTGATATATTAAATATATATATATAAATATATTAGATATATTAAATAACTATTATCTATTTAAATATGTTTTAAAATGTAAAAGTGAATTTTCAGCATCATTACGCCAGTCTCCAGTGTCACATGATCCGTCAGAAATCATTGTAATATGTGACCCTGGACAACAAAACCAGTCGTAAGTGTTAATTTTCCGAAATTAAGATTTGATTGCTGAATAAATAAGCATCCCATTGATGTATGATGTGGATGGATAGGGTAATATTTGACCGAGATACAACTCTATGAATATCTGGAATCTGAGGGGACAGAAAAATCTAAATGCTGAGAAAATCACCTTTAAAGTTGTCCAAATGAAGATCTTATTAATGCATAGTACTAATCAAAAATTAGGTTTTAATATATTTTCGGTAAGAAATTGACTAAATACCTTCATGGAACATGATCTTTACTTACTATCCTAAGGATTTTTGGCAAAAAAGAAAAATCTAAAATTTTGACCCATACAATTGCTACAAATATACCCCAGCGACTTAAAACTGGTTTTGTGTTCCAGGGTCACATATGATGATTTGCTTCTCAAGAAACATTTCATGTTATTATGAATGTTGAAAACAGCTGTGCTGTTGAATATTTTTGGGGGGGAAACTCCCCATACTTTTGAATGGTAGCGTATATCACAGGGAGTACCATGTAGGTTATGATTAGTATTTTTATTCACAAACTACCAGTATATTTCACCAGCTTTAATTGGGTGGAGCACATACAGCTGCTTCCTCTTCCTATGTTAACAACATTCATTGACTCAAATCCCTTTCCAGCACCAGACAGCCACCCTTATTTAGCTTCCCTCAGTTAGACAGCAGCTCCACCAGCCTCCGGATTGATGTCTGTGAAGTCTTATCTCCTGCCTGGGTTTTATTTCCCCATCAAAAGACTTCGACCGGTAATATATCCAGACTAAATTTCCTGAACTCACCTGACTCCCTGTCTCCTTTCATTTTCAATTGTTTTTTCCTCCACTTTCTCACTCAGCCAGTATCTTATTTTTTAATTCTCTCAGTGTTTGCTCAAAAGGATATGCAGCTTTTGACAGAGTCTAATTTGTTCCTGCATTCCCTGAGCCCTGGGACGTGGCCAGAAATCAGATTAGAGTCAGATTACAATGGCACCCAAAAAAAACTCACCCCTTGTAGATAAATGATCAAAACAACTGCCATGGAACTCGGTTTCCCATGAAGTGAGGGTGGGCTAAACAAGCTTTAAAATGGCACTTTGTACATAACACGCAATAATACATAAGTCTATGCTACACTAAATATGAATGGAGTGCTTACAGTGAAATATGAATGCATAATTGCATTCAAAACAAAGCATTCCTGATTTGTCAGGTAAACACGGACACACACAGACATAAACACAATGATATTACCTCCTGTGGTGGTACATTGTGACTGTGTACAACTGCTCTGTGGGCAGCATGTTTCCACAGCGAAGACTTGTGGGTAAATCCAGGGATGTGACGCTCACTAAAGCCTCCCAGTCCTCTGTGGACTGCACACAAGCAAAAAAAGAACAGACTAAATGATGATTAATATCATTCAAAAAAAATAAAAGATGTGATTTTGGGATATTTTTATTAAGTAAATACAATACTTTTTTTTCAGCTTCCTTTAATCAAAACACATTTACCTGAAAAGCTACATATGGCATAATATATCAACATTAGTTTATTCAGTTTATACTAAAAACAAGAAAATCTGTCATTGAGGTAAGAAAAAATATGTTTCATCTTTTAATAATTTTTTCTGACCTCACTGTGAGATTGAAAATGACTTTAATTTTAAATGACTTTTTTGTTTTTCTTTTTTTATTTACAAGATTTTTTAAAAAACACAAACAAATAATGTTGTTTAAGACTTCACACACTTGGAAACAAATAAAAAGTGAATCAATAAAAAAATATATAGTTTTTATTTATTTATTCACTCTTATTTGTGTGTATATACATATACATATACATATTTATATACATACACACACACACACACACACGTTTAATACCTTAGAGACATAAATGTGTATTGATTTAAGAATGTTTACACTGAAAAAGAAAATACTAAAATACTGAGTTAAAAATACAATACAAATAATGTTTTGCAGGGTTTAAACTAGTATTTGTGTAAACATGGTAGCTGGTCTCTGGTTTAAGCTGGCTTTAGATGGTGATAAGTTAGTATGACTAGCTGGTTGCTGATGGTACGGTGGTCTAAGATGATCTACCAGCTAGTAATCAGCTATTATGTTTATTCAAGTGTTTCAGACCACACACCTCTGGCTCGTATCTGATCATGATGTCATATTCCATAGCGTAAGGGATGTTGCTGATGGTGAACTCAAGGCCAGCGCCGTCTTTAACCCGAGCGAAGCCCGGCCCGGTCCATGTGACCATCTGACCTGGTTGTCTCTCTCTATGCACTGTGCTTACACTGGGCTGAAAACACATTCACAGATTCATATTAAACTACATACAGCAGTGTGGTGAAGTCGGCTGATGAAGGCAGAGGTGGAGTTAAACTTGCAGTTTGCTGCAGCTGCCGGATGCGTCTCAGTGCTGCCCTCTGCTGTTGGGCAATGTGACGGCGATGATGACGACGGTTTCTTCTCAGCTGATTGTTGAGATGCTGCACACAGTCAGTCTCAGCCTGAGGCCTTGGGTTGCCCTAAAACACAAAGACAAACTATATAATATTCATGAGATTACATTTACTGTATAGTATATATTTCAGAGTATGGCTATGTCCAGAACGGCATATCTTCATGCTCTCATATTAATCTTCTAGTATGCAGTGTGTATACTATTGTACGCATACAACTGCTCATCATGATCATGATATATATACATATACTCTGCACACAGCAAGTACATTTTCAATGTAATGGAGTCTTTTTTAACACTATTAAAAACATTCTGAACCCCAAATGTTTAAACTTAACATGCCACCCGTTATGAAAAAAGGTGAGTGAGGAGACAGGCATTAAAAGTGTGAACTAGAATGATGATGGTGAGGAGTGTGAGAGACTGTGAACCAGACAGTGTGTGTGTTTATATGTGTGCTGGGCATTAATAACTCTCTCTGACAGGCTGGCATCTCTTCTGCTCTCTGATCTTATTCTGGGTCACTTCAGCTGTGGAGCATTCTGTAGTCCGTCTGTGTGTTTGTTTGTGTATGCCATAGTGTGCCGGCACAAAAAGCACTGCCTGAGCTCCTGAGGGGGGTGCAGTGAACCATCCTGGGAAAACCTCATTAAATAATAATGCAGAAACTGCCATGTATTTAAAATGTTAATATATATTTGAAAAGATTAATTTAAAATGAAAAAAGGTTGTTTTTCAGTTGAATTTTTAACCAAAGCTATCACCAAACCCGAGTGTGACTCAGAGGATATGATGGTATCAGATAGGCACGCTGCTCTGATTGTTTTGTCACAGGGAGCAGTGGAAGTAAAGGTACCTGAGGGTCAACTCACATGAATGTAAACGTTTATCCATCTGAACCAAGAAATCAGGGAATTCTTTCACAGACATGCACATATTACTCTTTCAATCTATGTGCCTGATCCTGTTTCTGTGAACTATGATACCAGCATCACCCCCGAGAGCAAAACAGACACCTATTCATAACAACAGGAAGATTTATAGCAGTACCCTTATAATATGACATGAACTCTGCATAGTTTAGGCTGCCAAAAGAAAAAATAATACATAGTTAAAATCCCAGTATTAGGTGGATGTCAGAAACATGATCTCCGCGCAATTGAGCATAACTCACTGGAAGAGTAGGATCATCAGGGGAGTGACCTAACGCTTCCTCTGCTTCATACTTGTTATAATCCAGAGAAGCACAGAAATACGCAGGCTGCACTTCAGAACACTGCCGACCAATCAGATGAGGCCGACAGTCACACTGACCATTGTCAATCCTGCATCTGAAGGTGAAAGAGAAATATACAAATATATAAAAACAAATGATTTCTAATAAATAACATCTGAACTAGCATACACATGTAGTATTAACAAGTTATTTGTTAGACAATATCTGTTTTTAATGAAAAATATTTATAGGGAAGAAATTCATAGAAAAACACCTAAAAAAAAATTCTAAACTGTCATTATTTTCAACTTGCAGTTACAAATGAAAGAGTTCCTAAGTTCAGTACTCATCCCAGTCAAATCCTCAAAGAATCCAGGACTTTACTCTTGGCAAATCAAACCTAAACACCCAGATACCAGACACCTCTTTTTCGCTAATCAGGGGTAAATACGCATTTAAATACATTAACTGACTCCAGTAACTCACCTGTTGCTGGTTGCTCCACCAAAGTCACAGTCACAGGGTCTGCAACCAGCCAGATCATAACTGAGTCCCCAGTATTCAGGCTGCACACAAACATACATCAAGGCATTTTCTGAACGCTCAATTATAAAACTACAAAAAAAAAAAAAAGATGTCATTGTTTAAGGAGAGAGTGATGTCGTACCAGGCACTGATTGCAGTAGCGGCCGGTTACATGTCTTTTACAGGAGCAGTCTCCACTGATTTGATCACACGGAGCCCCGACCATTGTGATGCCACGGGGGTCACAGTTACATGCTGTCAACAACGCATACATAAGCACAATAAATGTGACATACAGAAGAGGCCCCTTGGTGAGCACTGCATTTTATAGAGCCCAAAATTTAGACAGTTTAAAAAGTTAGCTGAACACATTCATAGTGATAAACAGTGTTGTGATAAACCAAGTAATTGGTTTTCCTGCAGAATTGGGCTACTTTAATACTGTTGCTATTAGGGCTGCCCCCGACTAAAGATATTCCTAGTCGACTAACAATCCTGCATTTTAGCGATTAGTCGAATAATCGTTCATTTATGATATTAATATAAAAACTTGCATATATACAAGGAAAGGTACAGTCCAAGTTGAAGTTTAATACTTCAATAAGACAGTAAATGCTAAACGCGTTATATTAGCGCTTTCAAAATTAAAATTAAGCGCTTAAAACAGAATAGTAAAGCATTTAAAGTAGGTATACAGCATTTACGGACACAAAAATCAGTGGCGGGAATGTTAATTGGGAGCTAATTATAACATAAAAACAGCAATCAGACTGAATTTTAATAATTTATTTTCAAAAGTACAAACTGTAACAGTTACATGTCAAACAAACAAACAAAAAAACTCTTTTGAATAAAATAAACTAAAATTTGTTCTTTAAAATAAATTAAATAAACTTTTTAGAATTTTTAAAGAATAGGTCTCAAAACTAATTTCTGCTGCACCATTGTTGACTGCGAAGTTCGAAGCGCACGACGCCACATCATCGCTGCTATATTGTGGATGAGCCTAGAGACAAATGCATGTCAAAAACCATGAATAAGATTTAACTTAACAGTGCAAATGTGTTTATATCCTTATTGTTAAAACGAGGGGCCATGTGAGGTGGTTAACGTTACTACTTACATGTTTTAAATGATAAGACATATTTAATGTTGACGAGTGATAGGCAAATGTTTGCCTGCAGAGTTTGCAAACAGCTTTTTAGGGTTTTCCTTCAACTTTTCAAAATGATCCCACACTTTGGACTTTTTTCCTGACATAATTATTAGCATTATCCAGACACCTCTCCCACAAGTGCGCTTTGGTATACCGCGAGGCACAAGATCGCGTTGATCTCTCGTTGCTTTGATGTCATACACTGACTGCGCAGCCCCTGATTGGGTAATAAATCACGTGTTTTTTTTTGTTTTTTTTGCGACTAACCGACTAAGGAAAATGTATTCAACCAAGCCCTCTTCATATCGACTAACGTTTAGTCGACTGTTTGGGGGCAGCCCTAGTTGCTAAGGATTGTTTGTCCACATGTTGAAGTGACCCCAGTAATGTGATATTTAGCACCTGGTATGCAAATTGTACCCCAGCAAAAAAAAAAACCTTGTAAAACCTTTTCTTTTTTACCAGTAGACTTCCCTCGGAAAGCGATTGGGTTACTTTTGGGCTAGCAGTAACCCTGATGATGAACATGAGAAGAACTGACGTTACTCCACTAAACACACACAATCACTTACGCTGACATCCTAGTGGGTTGTCAAGACTGAGACCGTAGTGTCCCTCTTTGCAGTAGTCACAGCGCTGACCCTTGACATTCTGCTTACAGCGACACTGACCGCCAATCATACTCAGATCCAGATCAGTATGACTGTCACAAACTCCTCCCTCCACAGACCCCACCGGGTCACAGTCACAAGCTGCACACACACACAGAAAACAACATGAACAACAGGCAGGAGAAAACCATGCACAGAAATAAAGAGACTCCATTGGAAATGAACAACTTACGGATACATGCCGCTGGGTCTCTGATGTCTTTAGTTGGATCCTGATAGTAAAAATGTTTACAGGTCTCACAGTTGCGGCCCATGGTGTTGTGGAGACAGTTGTCACAGACACCTCCACTAACGTTTCCCGTAGCCAGATACACCGCCATATCAAAATGACACTGGTTGGAGTGACCGTTACAGTTGCATTCTAGGGAGAAAAAAAAAAAATCACAAGTGAAAACTTATTTGCCATTTGTATTTTTATTGAAGTTCTATATGCATGTGTACAGTATCTTACCCTTGCATGTATGTGCATTATCAGTCTCAGCAGGCCTCCAGGGTGCATCATGGTAGAAATCTCTACAGCGCTCGCAGTTTAATCCTACAGTGTTGTGCTTACACATGCAACGTCCATGAATCTGTCCAAGCAAAAAGATGGGACGTATTAAATAGTGTGCTTCACTCAAAATCAAACAAATTTATAAGCTGTTATCTGAAATCAGTTTGACTGATACTCACCATGCCTAGATCCCTGGAGGTCACTCCAGGTACTGGTGCGCACTCTGAAGCGTGACCATAGCAGAAGCAGCTCCCGCGCACGACCAGCTCATACAGAGCATAGTAATATTTCTGCAGAACATCCGGACGCCGGTCAAGCAGGTTATCACCCAGCGTGTGCAGTTTAGTGAAGTTTATCCGAAGGTTAGTGATCCGCAACAAATCTGAGGATTGTCAAGAAACTGTGTGATTGGCAGCTGCATTATATGCCGTGATGTAGACACAAAATGAGAGTACAATTTACTTTAGGGAAGTGAGTAACTCAAAAGTTGGCCATTGAAAGAAAAGTAAACCCAAAAATGTAAATTTACTTACCCTCAGGCTACATTTTTTTAAAATGGAAAACATTTGGAGAAACTTTCACGGAAGCAGTGAATGGGTGCAGTCAGAATCCAAACAGCTAATAAAAACATAATAATCCACACAACTCAAGTCTATTAATTAATGTCTGTGCTTTCATAAGAAACCAATCTATCATTAAGACGTTAACTTCAAACAAGACTTCCATCTATAATATTGTTTTCAGTTGGGAGAGAAATATGCACAGATCAAGCACTTTTATAAACAAACCTATTCTAAACAAATAAGTCTATAAAGTTTGATGTCAGAGGACAATAGGAGAATGACTTTTTCACTGAAGGAAGCATCAACACGGATTATTCGGGGTCATATTTTGGCTAGAAATGTCTGAATGTTAATGGCTTAATGTTAAAAGCACATAAGGATTGATTTTTCTTAAAAACACACTTCACAAGACGTGATGGACTGGATTCTTGTGTTGAATAATCTGATGTTTATATCAGCTATATTTGGACTCTCACGAATCCCTGTATCCACTCCATTGATGAGCAAGACATGTAAAGCTAAAATGATGAAGAAATAAACTCATCCACATCTTAGATGCCTTGAGGGTAAGTTATAATCCCATGTCAATGTATTTGAATAAAAATATTACACAACAGTTAAATGTTTTTTTACATTTCACTAACCCTGAATGTCAAGACTGTATGGGTCTTTAACATGGATCGCAGGATCAAGCACTTTGTAGATGACCTAAAAAATAATCATATGGTGGCATATGGCATTCAAAATAATAACAATAAAAAACAGATTAAAGCATCCTTGCTGAATTAAAATGCATGCATTTAGCACACACTCACCTCTCCTTCAGTGGACGGCTCAATGTCAGAGTAGCGCTCCTCACAGATGACCTCATCAATAAAGCGCAGCGAGTGGGCAGGAATCCGGGGGAAAGTCTTGGTGCAGTTGTAGGCAAAGCAGCGATACGGCCTCCATGTACGGCCAAAATCAGAAGAACGCTCAATTATCATAGCAGCAGGCCTAAACGTCTGTGGAGATGCAAACACAAGGTTTTAGCGGTGAGGAAGTTGGCTCACCTTTACTGACATATATATATATATATATATATATATATATATATATTATTGAAATGTTTTGTTGTGCTTATGTATATCCATTTATACTGTATACATACTTTAAATTTCATGATGAGATGAGTAAAATGAAACTCTGCCTCAAGATTCAGTCTAATACTGACATTCTCCTCTCCTGCACACAAACAAACAAAAGAAAACTGAAGGTCATTACCTACAAGTATTCAAATATTTCATTACTAATTATTGAATGAAGAGCTTGTTTAAAATCAATAGGAATTTCATAAATTTTAGGTAAAACAATTATTTCCTGTGTCATGCATTTTCTTTGTTATAATTTGGTTTGGGCCACAAACCTAAGACAATTAAATAGTATAACCAATTAACATAGTAAAAATATTAATATTATTAATATTAATACACAGCCATGTATTAAATAAAAAAAATACAGACTAAATAAATAAATAAATATACAAATAAGTAATAACAAATTATTGTGTGAAAAGCTTATCTTAATTTTTGTTTTTAATGTTTTTAAACATTAATGTGTATTAATTACTTAATTACTAGTAATTTGAAGAATAATGTATTCAATTGAAACAAACAAACAAATAAAAAACGTTTACATTTTTAGTTACAAAGTAATGGGTGAAAAACTTATTTGGAAAATTAACACAACCAGTTTCCAAAATCCTAATACTTAGAGGTTAAAATCAAATAATTTATTGTAATTAAGTTTTTTTTTTTTTTTTTTCAAAACACAGTCCTCACACACCATTTACAGACTGCCACCAGGTGAGTTCTCCTCTGCTGTCTTTCTGGTAGATGACATTTTGTACCCTGTGGCTGTTGTCATGATGATCATGCGGCCTCCGAGAGTCACACTTAAAGCACTTATTTAAATCCTGCACAGAAACATAAGAAAGAAACAGTGAGAAAAAATTAATGCACATCTGCAAAAGCACTCAGCAACAGCAGTGAAGTCTAACAGGAGCCTCTCCACACCTTTTTTCAGGTACATTGTCAATTGTAATGACTTAAACTAGCATGGCTCGCGGCTCAGGTAGCTGCCTAGACATACAAAAAAAAAATCTGGGTCACAGCCTGAGCAAAATATTCCCTCAGAATGGGGTACACGTTCCATGCCAACCTGAAAGCGGAGGAGGAGAAGGGAATGGGCCTTCTGGATTCAGGTCAGAACATGAGCGTTAGCGTGGATGAATGCCAGAGCACTTTGTCTAAGCCGAGTTGTTGTCATGAGTGACAAAACTTCCAGCAGTGGCCTGGCTAAAGCGACTGAGACACGTGTATTTCTTCAGCTCCCTTGAAAAGGTCTCAGCGAAGACCATGGGAAGCTCATGAGTATCTATTTCAGATCTTCTGAAGCTCTGCAGGATACTGATATCAGCACTTCTACAATATTGTGCTTACCACACACTAGACACATGCTTACTGGTGTAGTTTTGAGTGTGAGCTGCCAACAATAGGATTAGCAGTGATCAACTGGATTATGAACTACAGGAATGCTATGCTGGGGCCCTGCAAAAAACACACTTTTAATACCTCTTGCGAGACTTAACAGCTCACAAAGTTTAGGAGTATGAAGTGAAATAAGGGATAAAGAAAGGCACGTTCTAATATTTCTGGTGTCACAGTCTAGTTTAGGATACATTTTTGATGCAAGAATATATACATAAGAAATAAGATGGTCAAGATATATATAGTATATATATATGTGTATATTTATAAAAACAATTGGATATGTCTAAATAGTTATTGTAATACAGCATGGCCTTAATATTTTTAAATAATTCATATGAAATGTTGTTTATAAATCTCACTTGATCTGAAAATATTTCTTATGTATTGTTTATACATGCAACATTATTCTAATGGGAGTAGAAAAAAGTACATTAATAAAGTAAATGTTTCTTTTATTTAATTATTTTATTAAGGAAACTATAAATCATCCATCTATCCATACATCCTTATTCATTGATTCATTTAATCATTTATCCAGACTTATTTATCCATTTATCCATCCATCAAAATCTATTCATCCCTATTTATTCATTCATCAATCCAGCAATCCTTATTCATTCATTTATTCGTTCATCCATTCATCCTAATCTATCCATCCTTATTCATTCATTCATTCGTCAATCCATCCATTCTAACTTATCATCCCTATTTTTTTTTATCTATTCATCTATCCTAACCTATCATTCTTATTTTTCCATTCCTTCATCCATCCATCCTTACTCCTTTATCCTCATTCTTTCATTAATCCATCCACCCATCATCTTCAATCATTCATTAATTTGTTAAATAATCCATAAATCCATTCATTCAATTATCCATCCATTCTCAAACAGGTCTTTCCATTTATTCATCTATACATCCATTCATCCATCCTTATTTATTAATTCATCCAGACTTATTTATTCATTCATTCATATTCATCCATCCATCCATCCTCATTAATTTATCAGTCATCCATCCATTCAATCATTCATCATCCACTGTCATTCATTTATCCTAATTTATTTGTTCATCTATCCAGCCATCCTTATTTATTCATTCATCATCCATCAAGACTTGTTTATTTATTCATTAATTCATATTCATTAATCCATTCTAATAAATTATAGTTATTCATCCATCCTTATTCATTCAAAATCATTCATTTCTTCCTTCATTCTCTCATTCATAAACCCCTGGCCTATGGGATACTTAGATGATTGAAATGTAAATCTTGTAATGTTAAAAAGACGAGAGTAAAAACTATGGATCAAGCATCACACTTACTACTGTGCTCTTCGATAATAATAAATAACAGCACAATCAATTAAAACTCGAATTTCCATTTGACCATTTTGACAGATATATTGCATCATAAACGGAAATATGGAGAACTCTGCAGACAATCTACCGACAAACACACTGTCAGGCCGCTGACAGGTAACACCTGCACCGACGACAAACGAGCATAACTCTCTCTGTCTAGGATGTACAGTGCCTCCAGGCTTGAACAGTTTGTCAGTTTTATGCACTCAAAACGCTTTAATGAGAGGATCATACATAGAGCCTAAAAGAACACCAGAGATTTTAAACAGACATTCATGAAACATTTAACAGTCAATGAAAATACATTTTATGAGGGCAGAAAAGAGTGCTTTATAGACACCTGAAGCAAAAGGGAGGAGTAGTGATTTAGGATAAAAGAGCAAAAGCAAACAGGCAGATGAATACAAGATCTTTTAAATCACACACGTATCAAACAGAAAAGCCTTAGGCCACAGATTTATACTTCAGTGAAAGAGATGTGGCATATGGAGCAACACACGTGCAAGACAACAACGTTTCCAGCATATTGTAATCTAACAAGTGTGCATGTGTAGGTAACGTTTTGCCTTCATTTTGGAGATCAAAAGTCCCTACAGGATAGTTGCAACAGTTAAAGCGCATGACAGATTTTTGGGTGAAATCATTTTTATGAAAACCAAAAATTGGCGAACAACAGAAGTCAATGGAAAATCCCTGGCGTGACTAAAAACTGTGTTTAACTAAAATCAATACAGTGATGTTTTGATGAACGGTAAGTTTACGTTTACACAAATTTACCTCACATTTTAAAAAGAACTTCTAAAGGGGCTGCATGCACGAGCACATCCATCTTCATATGACAAATCATTTCCGTGAGCACAGGGCAAGGCCATACATGCAGGAGCGGAGAGCACGGTTTACACAGCATGAGATCATGTTTCTGTGTCTATATGAAAGAGAATAAAGTTGGCTTTACCTGCAAATGACTGACAATGCAGTACTGCTCAGGCCCATCCAGGCCACAGGTGGAGGTGGCCGTCAGGTTAGTAGCCCGGCCAATCAGAAGGTTTCCAGTCGCCGGATAACAGCTGCCTTCCATGCAGCCGTGTGGGGCGGAGGGCAAATACTGAGCCACAACTGGAAGAACTTAAAAGGACACAAACAGAAAGTGTCTGTTATTATTAATTTCAATTAACACAGTCCCCAATAAGTAACTTGACACAGGATAGTAAACTTCTGCAGGTAGTGGGTAAATTTTCTTTTCCACTTGCTTGTTGCTCGTCTTTTGGACGTATTCACATATACATTATTCACCCCAAATTTCACTAAGATTGACCAAATATCCCCCATTTGTGTGACTGGAATGCACTTTCTAAGGAAGGGATAGATAGGAAAACAAACGCCACACTTTTATTTCCTCATGACTGCCAGCGATTGGACGGCACTGCATACAAGCAGCGCGGCTTCTGTTTGATGACCTCATGAGGCTTACGGTCCCACCCAGGCGGCACAATCAAAGACTGAGGGTTTAGTTTCTCATTGATTTAGGAAAATAACTGGCTTTGTTCCACATGGCTACCTCTGCAAAGGGAGGGCTCAAAATGCACTGCGTTTGCCTTTCAAAATCCAGAGTTCATCATAGGGTTATCAGACATTGTCAAATCCAGATGTGTGGGAGGTCTTGTATGGATTTCAAACATTCATCTCTAACTTGGTGGAACTATCATTACAGAGGACTAGCATGTAACCGCACCCTCAAACTATACTAGCTCATAATGGGTTAGGATGTGGCAGGTGGAGAATGGTAATAATCACGTGACCATAATACATCTCAATGTGTTTGACCTCTTTATCATTGCTTTATCATTACAACAAACAGATCTGGCAGGCATGGGCTCAGGGGCTATTTGGAAAACCAATGTCTTGGTCAAACTTTGGGCCCTTCGGGCAAACTTTTTTAACACGCCACTGACTCTGAGTAATAATGCTATTATTTCAAAACAGAACAATGAGAGAATAAGTAACTGAAGAAACAAGACTGAACAGTGAAAGTAGAAGATGACTATGAGTGGATGGATATGAGTATAATTCTGATGCTGATATTATAACATTGCTACACAGCCAGATAAATCTCTATTACACTTAAAATAATATTGTATATTTTCTCTATATTAATTTTTAACATCATGACATTAACATACTGTTCATTTTTTAAAACACCAGTAATAATACGGTGATGTCTACATTCTCTTGTCATGTATTTTTTTTTTCTTCTGAAAAACAGTCAAATTTTAATATCAGAGATTTATCCATTTTCAGACAAAACACAAAAATAATTAAAGAATTTAAGAAATATACAGGAATGTACCTTTTGACTTTAAAATATAATACTATAAAATAAATACCAATACACAGTATATAAAGTCATACAATTAATGTATAATCTAGTGTTTGTCACAATACACATTGTTTGAAAGCAGCTTTACATAAAATCATGATGTTAGTGTTTATAATATCTTAATATCCTCATTATAGTCACATCCAGCAGGTTAGAGGTGGGCGGTAATATTGTTTCACCTTTATTTGACAAAACAAGCTGGAGACTATAGTTTAGATTATGCAACAATTTAAATAACCACACAACTGAGATCAGCTGTTTTTGCTTTATGTGTACTGTATGCATGCAAGTAAAGTTACCATACTTTAATAAATCACTAGGCGTATAATCAGTGAATCATTCAATTACCCAACATTGTTCTTTGCACAAGGGTGCAGATAAGCCTACAAAGGTTATAACAATATCGAAACCTGGCTCTGTCTCAAGTGAAAAAATGAAAACAAGCATAATAAATTCCGTTTGATTGCGTCAAGGTGCTAAACAGTGTGTGAGAGCACTGAAAGGCTTTATGGTTAACTCACGTACTGTAAAAATCCACATTATGAAGGAATAAAGGTCCTGAGCTTGTAATGAAATGTCTCTCCGCACACGTACGGCTCTCCCTGGGTCAACAGCCATGCTATATGTATGTATCATGACTCTATACAATATTATTATTAAAAATATACATATTTAAAATTTGTATAAAATGTTTTTTTTTTAAAAACGCACATTATTTACATAAAATCTAAAACTAAACTAAACATATACACTATAATTTATGTTAAAAACATTTCTCTACAGGTCTAGCATAAGCTCTGATAGCATAACCAAAAGAGCTCTCCATCTCTAGTGAATGCTGACCGCTGTGTGTGTTTGTTTATTATATTTGTAAGAGTGAGAGCTGGGGATTCAAGTGACAAAAAATATCTACAAATACCTTTCGTTTACAATCTCTAGTATATGGGGGTATTTCAAAGGCAATCTGTTGAGAGTTCAGGTTGCTAATTACAGGACAGGTGCCTGAGGAACTTTCATAAGTGCACTTTAGTCTTTACAGGCCACACACACCAGAAAATACCATTTCTCCACAAAGAGTTTTTTCACCAAAGAAGCTGACGCTGTTGCATCCTTCATAACAGATTCCCTGAGGTAAAGGATGCATTTAACACTTTTTCTGCGTGACTTCTCATGTTCCGACTAGCAAGGGCAAAAACGTGACTGTAAGAGTGTGTGTTTGTGGATTTGAGTGGTAGGCAAGAATAGGTTTTGACTGTTTTGCTATAGTCTGTCATTGAGCTTCCACACATTCTTTTTCTCCTTCAAAGTGTCAACACAAATGTGGAAAAGACTGATAGAAAGAAAGAGAAATAAATAGGCATCACCTATAGAAAACATTTGATTATATTTCATTGGTGTTGATGTCTGTACATACAATGGAATATTACCTCTAAAAACATTCAGTAGACCAATTAACTATTAAGAATGAACAATTGAAGACGTAAAAAAACACTGCCATCTAATAGTTTACGGCCATTTTGGAGAAAATAATAACAGTGCAATGCGTAACCACCAAAAAAATTTCAAGCTCAATAATTTTGTTGCAATTAAATAAAGATACATATTATTTATATATATGCTTCTTTCTTTACACAACAGTTCTTTGTAGTTCTGGAATCTGATTGGCTGATAGTCTTTTCCAACAGTGTGATATTAAAGCGATAACTGAACTGTTTGTATAACTGAACCTCTATTATTCGTTCCAGAGCATAAAGTTTTGGTTGAAAACGAATCAAATTAAATTTTATATAAATAATACAGCAATACATAAGCTTTCAATTAAGAATACACATGAATGCATATAAAATAGTGTAAACACACACCATTTCTCAATATGGCTTGCACTGCTACGTGTGATGATGTCGTTCATTTATTTAGGCCCAAATACTTATTTAATACATGATTTATCTTTATAATAAGTAAATAAACGTACCAATAAATTCCAGATCAGAGCTTGTTATAAACAAGATCACAAACAAACCTCTATTATGCAGAGGGAGGCACATGGCTACTTGCCCCTGCATTCTCTAACACACCCACAAACTACATAAGCTACCGCATACCCTCTTACCCACATGCCACATTTACAACACACACAGATACGAGCTAAACATCTGGCTGAAGACACAACAACAATATCTCCAGTTCCACAAACAGATGAGCATCTGCAAAGTGACGACAGTACAGAAATGCCAAGCCAGGAAAATGTCATTCATTAAGAGAAGAATTCCAGGTGGAACAGTATCTCACACTGGTCTTACAAAATGCCATCTGCTAGGAATGACAGTCTACAAACATTTGACAAACAAGCCGCCACATGTGCTGAACCACATGTCGAAAGGAGGCTGAGACCACCGCAGAAGAGACTAATGTGTCTAAACAACACTATGCTTATGACTTATATAAGCTCTAAGACTAGGATACATGACAAATTAGTGCTATTTCAGTTTTTGGACCATATTAGAGATTTTTAACTATTAGATATTTATTTGTGCTCAATAGGAACATGCCTTTTCTATACTGTGTATATTAATATTTCATGATGTCTAAATTGATAAGTGGACTTATGCATTGTAATTCAGGAATATAAGGTGGTCTAGCGTAGACAATACACTGTCAAAATCTGAAATGGAATGTGAAAAAAAAAGTAAGTTAGTGAACTTGCAGGTACAGACAAAGCAAGGCAGCTATTGTTGTTTAAATCACAATTGAACACAGATCATAACTAGATTATTCCCCCATATCCAGATCCAACTGATGTGAAGCAGGCTAAAACAACGCACCCTAAACCTGGCAGACCTATAGACTAAGTCTACATGCAGTTTATTCCAAAATAGGCCAGAGTTCACAAAGTACACATGCTTTAAGACACATAGAGACATTCCATTACAATGGCACACGCCTTGATCATATTCCTTGTACAATCATTAACACAGTCTTCCTGACCTACATCAAGTACAGAAAGTAAAGTCGGCACAGAGCCCACAATTTGATTACGTGCCAGAAGAAAATGCTGTTAAACATAAGTCCATGTTATCTGGGATAATTAGCATTTGAATTAGTGGGAAGTAGTGGATCAACTTTTTCAGGTGTTCATCCATTATAAATTTATAGCTTACCTTTGGTCTAAATGGAATGAAGGAAGCAAGCAAATAAACAAACCTCCTCTCAGTCAGATTTTTATACTGGCCTGCAACCTGCCATCCATATTACGAATTAAAATGCGATTCTAAAAAAACAAACAAAAAAACGGATTGGTTGTAGAAACAATTTCTTTTATTTATTGGTGAAATAAAGAAGATATTAGTTTTAGATCTGTCCGCTCTCCTGTTTTTGTCTGCTGCCCCCTCCCATTTTGTTATGTTTTATTGGGAAACCAACTTATCATTCACACAACTTATCATTCCCGAAACATTCCTCTCATGCTCAAAATTCTGGCTGAACTTTTAAACACAGCTTTCTGAGTCAAAAGACAAACAAAAAGCAGATAATATCTTCATATATTCACACATATTCCAGGTAAAAAAAGAATATGAGAGAGATTTGGCTAGCACTTCCAATTCAAAAGACAAGGAAAGGAACTCAAGTGCATACTTCACTATAGTATCAAAAACCAGTTTGTGAAAAGAGTTGTATGTCTGAATGAATAGTATTTATGCAGTGCAAATATAGTAAGTCTATACATTCCAAACTCCATAAAATACCAATTTGTTCACTCAGCACCTAGAATGACATTTTGAACGCAGCTCAGAACTTAATTATGTCTATGGCACCAACTATAGAAACATAACTTCACTGTTCAGAACTGCCTCACATGGGAGCGGACCTACAGTATGATGTCTAAACATGCCGTCTGGGTAGGCAGCTCAGTGGGGTTTGGCACAGTGCCAATATTGCAGTGTTTTTCCATGTTCCATCCATTCCAAACCAAGTCATTTAATCTTATAAGTGAAGTACTTTCAACAGGAAATATACATTTAGTCATTCAGCTAAATAACTGATGACTGAGCATATAAGGATACTGATAAAATAATAAATGCACTGATAATTGCGCTGTGCCTCAGTGCGAATAATAGGCCAAACTGAGCGTGTTGATCCCCCTCTCCCTCACATGTCAAAACTAATGGCCATCCTCAACACTGCTCTCATTCCATTCTCAGTCAAGCACCCTCGCTAACAAAACTCTGCTCTCCACTCTTACTCTCCACATCTCTTGTTCAGTTTTCGCTTTCTCTTTTCATTCAGTGCATATATTAGAGAGTGAAAGATACTGGATTTAAAGGTGCATGAACACTGTATCACTGCATGAAGCATATGTTAAAACTGTTCAAACACCTCACTTAACTATTAATACATCTATCACTTTGTTCCCAGAGGAGGCAAACAGCACTGAATGTATAATCAGTCCAATTATATAAGTCTAATTATATATGATGATAATTAACCTAAAAGGAAGCATATTTGCACTAAATTGATGCCAATAACTTCAGTTAATTATAGCACAGAACTGCTTCTAGTACCGAATTGCAGAAGCTTTATAAACACCCGTTCAGCCTTTTTGCACAAACATTTAAAAACGTGAGATCCAGAGGAGATCCAAGGTCTATAGATGCATTTAAAAATTGTACTATTTTTCCACTGGTAGGTTGCATTTTTCATCAACAGCTGCAAAACAGCTAGCCTGGGCCCGCCCATACTTCCTTTGACGCTACGTTCACTTCGCGAGCAAAGTTAGTCTGGCCAAGCTGGCCAAAAAGTGGGAACCAATGAGAAACGAGCTCCCCTCCCCCATTGGTTACGGTGTCTTCAGGTTCCGTTGCTATGCTTACTGTACGTCATCGGGAATGAGTGGTCTGATTGGTTGTAGATTCGTCCAGTAGTATACAGAGGCATCTGATGGACGCAGGTTAAGCCTGCTTCCTAGAAGGCGGTTAGTAAGGTAGCTTGGCCAGACTAAGCTCCTATGAGCTTTAAAGTCGCGGAAGCCATGCTAGCAAAAGACACTAGTACAGTGGTCAAACATGTCCATCTAGATCATATTTACAAAATGTGTTATTGTCTTTAAAAATGAGAAGAGGGCAGTGAATTAAAGCAAACAAGCTCTATAGATATGTTAAAAGTTTAACTGTTTCATTTCAGTGCTGCATTTTTAAAATGTGCAGTGCAATATTCAAACAAAACCATCTAGCATGTAGCATTTCAAAGCAGCATGTGCATTTTTAAAGCAGCATGTCACGCAAAATAACATGGAAAAAACAATGAAAATGCAATGCAGTGAAATGCAAAAACATGTTCTGTGTGAACGGCACCTAATGCTAAACACTGATGCTGCACAACCTATTAGGAACTCACTCTCATGTGTATGTTTGCATGATGTTTAGGGTGGTCGTTAGAGATGTGTGATCTCTCAGTGTTGTGCAAACATCCACAGAACTTTTCCTTGCTTCGCTGCAGGTGTACGGTTTCCTCTCCATGATGCATATACCTTTCATTATGAAGCACAAAGGACACAAGGACACACAATGCCTCTGATTACTTGTCTTCAGAGAGAGAAAGGCCAGGCACTGATGTTATAGGAAGGAGAGGGGTAACAGGTTGGTTGTCTTTTTAGTTTGCTGAAGTCTAGATTGTTTTGTTTTGAAAAGGGCTCTCGTGGGAGCTACTGTGAAAGACCTCCGAGGTGGGGGGCTGTGCGTTTAAAGGTCATCTCACTGGAGAGTCAGACTTTGATAATCACATGGGATTGTCTGTGTTGTCATTTTACGATCCCACCTTAAGCTTTTTATCTGACATCTGGAAGGTATGACCACCAAAATTCGGAAATCTGTTAGTTTAACATGTGACTTACCAAGAAAGAGAACACTAAAATATCTGGCCATCACCACAGGCTACTAAGCAATCACAGGCAGCTGATTTCCAGGGCCCTGAAAAATAAGAAAAAAAAAAAAGATTAAAGTGGTTCAGCCCACATCCATCATTTAGCATCAGCTGCTAAAGTTATTCATACAGTGCATTCACAAGGCATTTTATATGATTCCACATTTTTTTTATTGCTTTTTACTAGTGCTGTCAGATGATTAATCGTGATTAATTGCAGCCAAAATAAAGGTTTGTTTAAATAATATACATGCCAAAACTGTGTATATTTACGAAAATATAAACACACACGCATGCATGTATATATTTTGAAATAAATTTATTTACATGCATGTATATTCATATAATTTATCTTATTTATAAATATATTTAATATTTAATATACATATTTTACATGATATACATTTCATTTTTTAAATGTAATTTTTGATGCATTTATATAAACATAATTAATATATGCGGTGAACATATACATCATGTCAACCAAATTTTTTTATTGTTTGACAGCGCTCATTTTAAATGATCTGAACTTAAAACACCAGCATCTGAGTTTATTACAGCTTTTGAATATCAAAGGTTCTCATTTTCACAACATTGAATTATTCACTGAACACGAACAATGAACAAATGGTTTAAAATGCTCTTTAATAATTTCATATTGTGTAGTAAATTCAACTATTTGTTTACACATACATACATTTATGTGTGTGCATATACTGCATATAACTATACAATCAGTTGGGGGGGGGGGGTACAATTTAAAAACAGAGATTAGGGTCTGTGTAGTAGCAATTTAATTAATAATAATTAAGTATTAATATATTAACTATGTTATAAAAAACACACTCAAAAGGGAATTTCTTTCCTATTTATATAACTACGGTTTCTGAAAATACTGAAATTCTACACAAACACTTTTACTGAAATATTATATCAGTATCTGAAATTATTATTTATTATTATTAATAATTATCATACTTATCATACATTAATTTTAAAAAATATATCATATATTACAATTTAACTAGGCATTTCAGCAAATTAATATTGAACATTTAAAGAGTAAAGCCAGCTTTTGTGAGAGCATGCAGTGTGATCTGAAGAGAAGAGGGCCGGGCCCCTGGCTGCAGGCCCTTCAGTGTGCGGGTGAGAGGAGTGACAGGTCAGCTTCACCACACAATACAACAGCCTCCGTTTCCCACACAGCGTCCACTCCATATTTCACTCTCACACTCACTCAACTACTAGTGAACAAAAGGTTTCACTCATATCAGTAAATACATCACAAAAATGAGTTACTGTAAAGCCTGATATAAGAAGTCCAAAAGCAATTGACTATTTTTTCATTTATTAAAAGTACGTGAAAACTTTTAAACTCCTTGCATATCCAGAAATTAAACATTTTACTGTCAATGGAGACATTAAAGGAAAAATCCCAGTGCTTTAGAATCAAATCTAGACCATCATAGCACACTAAGGTACGATGCCTGCCAGATAAAGAGCACAACATGACAAAAAAACTCAGATAAAGTGAATAACAGGATGAAGACAGGATTTACAGACCCAAAACTGGCTGGCAAGGCAACAGATAATACCAGCATGACCTGCACATCACCTATATCTGTACATAGCAACAAAAACACTGCCGAGTCTCTGATTTTTTATCTAAATCCTTATATATAAAATACAAGAAACATATAGTACTTACGCAAGCTCATAAGTTGATGTATATCCTCTGGACTTGGATTTCTTTGAGAAGGCTGAGGCTGGTTGTGTGTGTGATATTCTGGTGTGAGTGTAAAAAAAGTGTGTAAAGTTAAGCACAAAAAAAAAACTTTACAGGCACAACTGGCCTTTCCGGACAAAAACAGAAGGACCTGCTTAAGCCAATCAGAGTGGATGGAAAATGGTTCCCCCGCCTTCAGCGCAGCAATGGGGTGAATGGAGAGCGATTCTTATTCAAATGCAGCTGTCACTCTGAAAGCCACTGTGTGAAAAGGGGGAGCCGGTCTCCAGGCTGACGGAATGCACTGAACCATTCTTTAGGGGGGCGTTGAGCTGGTTAAGGGGTACAGAGGGGAGGGCAGTGATGCTTTGGCTTTCTCTGACCACACACACCTTCTTCCCTTCCAATACAACTCTGAACAGAAGAAAAAAACTTGAAAGAGATGCTGAGCTGAACTGAAGATTTTGGTGCAAGGAAACATAAAAGCACTATATTTCCCTGGAGGAGCAATTTTTTTTCACCTCTGTTGGGTGAACTAACTAAAAACTAAAAAAAACTTTATTTTGTTGTAAAGCAATGGTATGCCTTGCAAAGCTGATTTGCAGACCAAACTTCACCTGTTGGTCATCTAGATAGCGTTATCGTGTTAACATATAGAAATCAGAGTTCAAACTGAGTTTGATACGTTTACATTAGAACTACTAACACAGATGAAATATTAAAGTGATCAATATTAATGTATAACATATTAAATCACTCAATGCAAACTAAATAAAGAGACTAAACTGATGCTGGTCTTCAGTGTTCAGTAAGCTGCCAGGATATCTGAAATAGAAGCTTACTCACGTACAGCACACACAGCAGCACAAGACAGCAGCTTAATGACTTTATCTGCAAACATCAGCCATTGCAAAGACCAACCTGACCACATGAAGATAAAGACTACTCACAGTACGGATGAGTGACTCATGAACAAGCGCAGGGGTGTGATGTGGTAAACCATCTACACCCTATATAGGTGCTTTGTTATGATGGTTATCACTGGTAATTTATTGAAAATTAAGAAAAGAATTCATTGACTCACTAACTCACTCATTCACTTTGCAGTGAAGTAAATGCTTCAAAGCCAGCATTGCCTGAATGAACTGACTTAGACCTTATCAGAAAATGTATGGAAGCTGCTGAGGGCTCTTCTGTCAGATAAAAGCCCTCAGCAAATGTGAGACAAGGCAGGTACAACATACAATACTTCTGATAAGTTAGTCTATGAGTGACATCACATAGGCCAACCCCATGAAACTAAGGTAGAGTGACAACAAAACTCAATCAATTTTTTCCATTTCATTTTGCTTGCCAAATCTAGCTGTGTAAAAATATACAGCAATCTATTACAGTTATGTATATAATCACTCGGTGCAAGAGGGATTTTAAAACGTAATTCAGGATGGGCTCTGACTTCCGTGCTCGGTTTAAAGACCATCTATCACCAAGGTTAATCTCTAACCAACCTGAGTGCTCTCACGTGAGCTCCATCCCTCCGGCTTTTCCAGAGCAAGAACAAACAGCAGCCAAGAGTAAACTTAAAACCTATGCTTGCTCTCAGACTGAGTCATAGAGCTACTGCACTTCCTAACACTTCCCTTTTCCATTAAACACAAACAACAACACATTTAAGGTAATCAATCAATCAATTAACTGAATCAGTTGGTTGATTATGTCTGAGTGTCATCGAATGTTGTTATGCTAATAAATGGAATGATCACCAAATGTCATTTGGGTCTATAAAATGCTGAATTTGATGATTGCGCAGGCGGTCAGGAAAACTGAGAGTTGTTTTTGCTTGAAACATTACATTTCACACAATGCTAAAGCTTCTCTTTGTCTTACAACAAAAGCATGCTGATGTTTTAAAGTTTAGTTACAACTTTTTCAGGTGTTTGACCTGAAGGGTTGCAGATCCCTGGTTTATAAAGAATCACCAATCAGTCTATCTGATAGGGTTTGATGTTTGATCCAATCACAGCATTGACGTCAGTGTTGGCTGAGTGTAAGAGCGAACCTCCTGCGCAAAATATCATGCCAAAGATGAAGCAGCTTTTTATGACTTTCAAATTTTTGGGTGAATTATCCCTTTAAGTACTGTATGTACAAAATAATATCCCTAATGCATTGTATACAAGCCATGCTTTCATCTAACAGTATAGCAGTATGTTCCTATGATTTGGTGTTTGCTAGATGAGGAGAATCTCTAGAAGACACTGTAGTGCGTGATCAAAGAACCAATTACATGTTAAAGAATTCCTCATGTCACACTTGATGATCACCTTTGAACTTCCACAGAATGAAAGATTGAGAAGCAGACCAGGTCTTTTCCGAGAGGGTCGTTCCAGAATGTTCAGTAGAGTGACGAATGATGTTCCGGAACTCTACAATTCCCTGCATTCCACTCAAAACACCGGAGAGAGACGCATTACTCTCCAGTCTCCACACTGATTTAAACTTAAAACAAATTGCAATTAACCCTATAATGCCTAATGTATCCTATTGAATATGCAAGTATCTATGGCCTCTCAATTATAAACATGATCAGAACTTGCTTTGTCATCTGACTGATATTTTATAGTTTTTTTGGCAGGGGAAATGCCTTCTAGCATAATTCTAAAAATGTCTTAATTCTGCTAAATGTTTTGTTACTTTAAATATAAATGTATGAATAACTTTTACATCAGTCATATTTAAAAGGTAAACTTTACTGTTATCAGGATTATTGGATATTATTATTGAAGTATCAAATATGAAACCTTTTAGGCATGGCTATATTTTTGACCCTGAAAAATATCATCTTGCTAACGCATATTATTGTGTGATATAGAGTGACAAGTGATTTTTATATGTATTCAACTAGATCGCTGTTTTACAAGCGATCAGAAATTTATCTTTCTGACTCTAGTTACAAAAGACTGTTCTTTGGGTTCTGAATATATTTCCTAATTGTTATGTTTTTTTATTAATGCAGAAATTCCATCATGATTTGACTTTCCCAGTTCCAGTCA
Organism: Enteromius unitaeniatus; assembly: GCA_032359435.1. NCBI lineage: Eukaryota > Metazoa > Chordata > Actinopteri > Cypriniformes > Cyprinidae > Enteromius > Enteromius unitaeniatus. The sequence goes on from JAUMHI010000069.1 coordinate 8,071,950, forward strand.
TCGTGTCGCCGCCAGTAAAGCGCATCACAGAGTCGGCGCTGCAAGAGCACATCTTCTTGCCCGTTCCAACACCACGAGTACGGTCAGTAATACCAGTTCCAGCCCCAAGAATCTCCAGAACCAAAGCCACTGCCACCGCCAGAGTTCAAGCTACCACTGCCAGAGTCAGAGCCACCGCCACCGCCAGAGCTCAAGCTACCACTGCCAGAGCCAGAGCCACTGCCCAAGCTACCACTGCCAGAGCCACCGCCATAGCTCCAGCTACCACTGCCAGAGCCAGAGCCACCGCCACCGCCAGAGCTCAAGCTACCA
>JAUMHI010000069.1:8074379-8093229 GCA_032359435.1 Enteromius unitaeniatus
CAGAGCCCCCGCCCAAACTACCACTGCCAGAGCCACCGCCAGAGCTCAAGCTACCACTGCCAGAGCCAGAGCCAGAGCCACCGCCCAAACTACCACTGCCAGAGCCACCGCCAGAGCTCAAGCTACCACTGCCAGAGCCAGAGCCACCACCCAAGCTCCCACTGCCAGAGCCACCGCCAGAGTTCAAGCTACAACTGCCAGAGCCACCGCCAGTGTTCACGTCATCGGAGCCACAATCAGAGTTCAAGCTGCACGAGCCACAGCCAGAGACCACTACAGGAAGGGGGTCTCAGGGATTCCCACTCGCCCATCCACTGGAACCAACAGATCCAGGGCGTCCCTCTGTCTTACCTCTGACCAACGAAGCCAGAACTCTGCCTCGTCCCATGGACCCGTCGGCTTCTCCATGGGCCCTAGCTCCCTCCTCTCCTGCGGTGCTCGTCGGTTTACTAGATCCACTGGGCTCGATCGTCCCCCCGGCTCCACCTTGGTTGGTCGTCTGCCATCCGTCGCCTTGGGACTCCACTCCTTCAGCTTCGCCTCGTTCTTCCGTCCTGCCGGCTCGGTCAGGCTCCTCCCTCCCTCCAGCTCCGCCTTGGTCCTCTCTTGCTCTGCCGTGGCCCTCTGGATCCTCGCTGTCTGCCTGGTTCTTCGGCTTTCTGCCATCTCCTCCAGCTCCGCCCGTGGCCGGGATGTCGCCCTCCCTCCCCCTGTAGCTGAGTTTAGGTGCGAGGACGCAACTTCCGGGAGGGGGAGATAATGTCACGCCCTTGTCTTTGTTCTGCGTCACAGTTTAGTATTGGTTTCGTATTAGTATTTCCTGTGTTTCCTAATTTGGTCATTTTCCTGTTCTAGTTTAGTTGATTAGTTTACCCTTGCCACCTGTGTTCCTCACCTGTCTTGCATCTGCCCTAGTGTTTATAAGCCCAGTGTATTCTGTCCTGTGTGTGGTTCATAAAGGTTACTTTGCTGTGTATGTGGTTTCTTTGTTCTACCCGTTTTGAATTAAACTTTTACTTGCAACGATCCTGTCCTAGCCTGAGTATCCGCACATGCACCGTGACAGTCTGACAGTGAAGAATACATCATCTGACTGATGAAACTGTTCATGTGCTGCTTCAAAAACCAGAAAATCACAACAATCACAGGACTGACATTTTAAATAAGGCTCCAGAGAGAATGAATGGCCAGCAGAGCTATCATGAGACACAGATATGCTGAATATATTTTGACAGCTTTTCCTACAGCTGTGAGTAATTATTTCAGAGGCTTCAGACATGATATAGCATTTCCAAAACACAGGTTTAAACTAATCTCAAGAGTATCTGTTAGGGGGGAAGATTTGCAGGTGGCATTACTATCTAATAGGTCAGCTAGGTCAACAAATCCTGGAGAAAGGATTTAGGATCTATTAACATGCACAATAATCTCAGTGGTGATTGCTCAACTGATGTAGTATCCAACATCTATTAGCTAGCAAGTGCTGAAGAACCTGAAACCCTTTCAGAGGTTTAAGACTCGAGGAACTCTTTAAACTTCACTGTCACCCACAGCAATGAGGCTAAAGGTCAAAAAAGAGCCGATTAAAGCTATACTCAGAAAAACAGATCATTTCTCATGCTTTATGATTCTAGCTGTGCCTGAAGTTGCTCTCTGTCTGACTGTCAGTTTACACACCTTAAAAATCATTAAAACATGTATGTTTTAACAGATTATTACTTTTACAGCATGCATGCACATTTGCTAAAAGAATGTGCTGCCACAGAGGAAAAACATATTGCAGGGAATGTAGGAGAGCGTAAACAATCTTTATTATTACAGACCTTGCCACTTCAGGGTCAATGCCATGCTGATGTAACTGGACAAAACAACTGTCAGTCTCAGTAGTTTCTAAACATTAAGAATGAAAACGAAAGAATCATGTTCTTGACATCATTATGTGATCTCATACTCATTAACTCAATTATACTGCAGTCTTCACAAGCAAATGACAAGCAAAGCAAATTCTTCAAAAAGACTGAATAGAACGCTACGAAAGTTAAAAAGGGTAGTTAAATAAAAATTTTAATTCTGTCATAATTTCAAAACTTGCAGAATACAAAAAAAGATGTTTTGAAAAGCTGTGGTAACAAAACTCTTTTGGTGCCCACCGACTTCCAATAGAACGACATTTCTCGAAACATGTCCCGCACTGCAAAGGGTTTGAAAATGAGGACGAGTAAATGATGACCGTTATGTCATGTTCACTGAGCTGTTCCTACATTCAGAAGAAAGTGAGGAGGAAATGTTTGGGAATATGAAGGTCTCTGAATGTGATAAGCTGAAGAATACACACTTATCCCAACAGTGCAAGGGCAGAATTCAGTTCACAGTTTAACCCCTAAAATTCTGTTTCATGTTTGAGAGGCCAATATAACAATCAATTACTTACAATTTTTCTCCTTTGTGAAAATGCATTACTTATGTATGAGGCACCAGATATACATTATTAAATGCATTTTGAAATTTGTGCATATAGTTTAAATAGGGTACAGGCTGTACTTTGATATTGTAGTTCAAATTTTAATGTCACTGTATAGCTTCTTTTTGAAACGTGCTTTTTAAAATTTAAAGAGAACATGAGGTCTGGTAATTTTCTTTTTCATTCCCACTGTAATTAAACTGATCCTGATGACAGATCTCCATCCACAGAAATGATTCCGCACTTTATCTATCTGAGCTTGCCTTTTCAATCCTAGGGAAAGCGTTTTCACAACAGGTTTGTGCACTTCAGACATAGAAAGATGGAAAATACTATGAACCTCGGTGTCAACAACTAATCAGTTGGTATGGCAAACAATAAAAACGATACATAAGAAGTATTAGAACAACAAAAAATGTGCTGCGTTGCACTTGTATAAGAAGTTCATAATGCAAGGGCTGCCCAGTTTCCAAAGTCCCTACATGCTAAGAAACCGTCACCGTCGCAACTGGTAAAAGCGCATGTAAATGAATCAAAGCACAAAGTTAGACAGTCGAGATTAAACTCTTACCTGTGAGCTGACTCTCCCTCTCATAAGCAGCAGCTTCTCTCACGAGCTACGCTTTCACCTGTTCACAAGAACTGTTCACTCGTGAAGGAGGAGGAGTCCACTCCACGAGGTTTTACCCCGCACTGCATTATTATAAACAGGTGTGTCATGAGGTGTTCTTTAAATAGTCACCAAATGACAAGATCTGAGAGCGAAATAGTCTCGTCTGCGTTTTTATTAAGTTTTATTAAACTTTTGGCCATTTCAAAAATTTCTGTTAAAAAATGGCCAATTGAGCGAGTTGTCTCATGTGTAATATGCATACATTTTCAGAAGCTTAAGTAACTCAGGCTTGTTTGCAGACAGTTTATTTGTGACCTTAGACCTCAAAACAGTCATAAGGGTCGTTTTTGCTTTGATATAAATGTATACATCGTCTTAAAACTGGATAAAAAGAAACTTTCCATCTATGGATGGTTTGTTAGAGTAGGACACTCTTTAGCTGAGATACGACTATTTAAAAATCTTGAATCTGAGGCTGCCAAAAATCAAAATATTTAGAAAATCGTCTGTAAAGGTGTCCAAATGAAGTCCTTGGCAATGCATACTACTAGTCAAGAATGAGTTTTGATATATTTATTGTAGGAAATTTAACATGATCTTTACATTATCATGGAACATGATCTTTACTTAGCCTAGTATCCTAATGATTTGTGGCATGAAAGGAAAATCAATAAATACATATGCAAGAGACATTTACTTACATCTTAGATCAGACGTGATAAAAAATGATACTAGTTAATAATCAAGCACTACAAGTTTAGGGCTTTTTAGGTGCTGAACACCTGAAGATATACTTGACTTGCTGAGATATAAATGAGTGAGATAATGGCATGCAAGAGGGGGAAAAGGAGTTCAAAAGGTGTATTCATTTTAATAATTTACTGGTGGGTTGTTTGTTATAGATTTTCAAGGGGAAAACAATGCTTAGTTCACAAGAGAAAATATGATATGAAAATATGAGTTTCTAATATTGTTTTTATATTGTATATAAAAAAAAGAAAACTGACGAATAAAGAATACGATTTTTTTTTTCCAGTAGTGACACTACAGGCCAAATGTACAATCTGCTGCCCCCCGATGGTAGTGAACGCCAAGTACAATGAATTGAGATGATTCTGAAGTCTGTGCAAGTCTAAAATGGGGCGACAGAACAATAAAAAGTGCTGGGAAAAGTTGTAATTTAGTAGTCTATGTGCTAATTGTCTTGCTGATCTTGAGTCATGTCCCTTTCTACAGTACTCTTCTGTTGCTGGTTCACTCGTTGATGATTCTGTAGTATGCACAAGATCAGTTCAGGCCATTTTGTATCCCGTAGTCAAAAAGAGGGTTCTGTTGAAGAAGGAGGGCAGAGATAGCCTGGTTACGCTGAGCACAGCGGAACATGTATTTCACTGCTAATAGGTGCATCAAATGATCCTGTTTCTTGAGTGTCTTCCAGTCGGTCACCCTTCTCACAATCTGAAGAAGAACAAAGTGTTACATTGCTGTTTGTCTTGCAATAAAAAAAATAATTTGGGATTTAAGAGTTGACTGAGTTGGGTGTAGGTGGACCTCATTAGTAATCACCATCGAAGGCTCGGTGTTTGATTCTTGCAGTATCTGCGTAGAGCGTTGTCTCATAGCATCCCACAAGAAAACGGCACTTGTGTGATCTAATAACAGACATTTAAACATCTTAAATAGTTCTCATTCATTTACCTTTCCTCTTGATACCTTTTCTTATTTCCACATACATAAGGCATGTTTCTATGTACACTTCTAAAGTTTGTCAGGAAGATTCTGCAAGGATGTGTAAAAAATTTTAGTACTCCTTTTACTGTATTTGTAACATCTAGATATAGTTTATTTTGATGAATAAACATCGCTTTGATGATGACTTCTTAAAAACAAAATAAATCTTACTGACCTTTTGCTCAAAACCTGGAAATATACCCCAAAATTAACTTCATACAGTTATCCACATGTACAAATAAAAAACCTATAAAACATACCTTTCATATTGTCTTTTAGCTGTGAAAACCAGGAGGGTATTTCCTTTGAGCAAGAGGAAGGGCTGAGAAAATACTCTACGGTTGATTCCCCGAACAAACTGAAAGATAGATTCCCAGCTGATCAAACATTTAAACTATCAGTAAAATCACCTGAAACTGTGAACCATCAATTTCTACTTCAAATGTAGGCCCACCATTAGCGAAAAACACACCTGCTGAGGTATTGCGTGCATTTTAGATGGCAGTCTTCCTCCATCAGCTTAGTGTCCATCATCATATTGTGTTCAGTCATTCTAAAGATTTAAAATAGGATTTTACTCCAGACAAAATAAGACAAATACTCCCATCCACATGGCCTCTTGAATATGAGAAAAGCAAAAAAATCCTGATGCGGAACTCATGACATCACCCATAATTTAGAACAAATACAGGAAGCAGGCATATATTCTTACCTGTATTGATCTGTGATTTTCCCGGTACTTTTAGAAAGACTGGGAGTGACATCCAGAATCTCCAGATCAGATCGGAACAGATCTCAGCAGGGCCGTGCCACCCAGTTCATGCAGCGGGTTGGTTGTGACATCCATGGAGATCCTGTAACTCAGGTGACAGAAAGCACCTGATTCCTCTAAGGAATGAGGACAAATACAGTCCCATCCCTTCTGACAGTTGCCTCTGCTGTCCAGGGATTGTGGGATAGTATGTGCTGGCTCAGAAGTGATGTGTGCTTGTGTGTTTAATGATTGACTCTAGAGCTGCTGGTCCAAACATGTCCTGTTAATCCTAAAGCTGATGAGTACAAAAAAAGAGTGATGGGACAAAGTGAATTCTGTAGCGCTATAGTAGACAGTCTATAAAAATGAAATGCTAATGATACGCTTGATAACTGTAAAAGGTATGCTAGTTGTGACACATCACATAGACATTACTCGGTATCTATCAACTGTTTGTTTACTGACATTCTTCGAAATATCTTATTTTCCGCTCATTTTAATATTTTAAATACTTCAAATTTAATATAAAAAATAATACACAATAAATATTAACACAATAACTTCCTTGTTAGAATGTAAGGAACTACTTATACTACTTTAATACTTACTAGCGATACATTCAGTGACACTCACCTGTTAGACTATGAATACTGATATCTACCATCTACAATAAAGACACTTAACCCCATATATGTATATGTTGGACGACAGATAAAAAGGAGATGGATATGGGAGTATTATTTGCCCTGCATTTGAGTGGTTGAGTGACTCTGCTTGAGTGGTTAATAGGTTAACAACATTTAACTTCACCTCAACCATTTCCTGTCTTTTCATGTTCTACAAAGTGCCCACGGTCTGCTCATACGAAGGGGACGCCATACCTTTCAGCACGACCGATTTCAAATGGTGCTAGAAAACCCCAGTCCACTCTGAACACCAGAGGAAATCAGTCATGCTACAAAAGGTAGAAGCATAGCGGTAGCACCTTTTTGTGTGGCATCATTAAACTTTTAAATAAATAGCATGAATGCATTAAAAAGGATTTCTTAAAAAACACATTTCTGTTAATGAGCGTAAGAGTCTCCTTCTAGTCTCATTTATTCGTACTGATTTATAGACTGCTTCCTGTAAACCTTCCCATACATAGCATGCACATTGTTTTTGGTGGTTGCTGTGTCTCTGTGGTAATTGGAGGGCCCCTCTGAAGGACGCTGCAGTGTGTCATAGCAGCTTAGACATGGACCATCAGTGTTGAAAAGAGGGGACCTCCCAGGATCAGCATGGCAGCAGATCTGTGTGAGACGTGGGAAATAACCAGAACAAACACATGCATATTTTTGAAACATGCTTTAATTGCCTTTTCAAATCATACACTTTTATTTATTTCAAGTCATTTTTTATACACATCATTCAAGTTGAAATGAATAGATAGTAACGTAAAGGGACAGTTCACCAGAAATTGAAAGAACATTCACTCACCCTCTTGTTGCTCCGAACTAGAATGCTGTTATTTTTTAAGTAGAACACACACAAAAAAAAGAGTTTTGACATCAAACTTTCATAAATGGCACATTCTAGTGTCCATCGAAAACAAATAAAAATAGAAAGGCATCTTAAAATGAGTCTACAGCAGTGCTATAGAAAAGCTATTTATTAAATGGCTCTTAAAAAAACATTTTACTTAGCATTTTAACATTTTACTTTACTTATTTGAAAGGTGTATTTTAAAGGTTCTTCAGTAAACCATTGATGCCAATTAATAACCGTTATGTTTAATTGTGCATGTAACTTGTGCACTATAAAGTACAAGCAATAAAATAGCTTTGAGAAAACATTTGCAGCTTAAGATCATATCTCACATTAAATGAGGAATCATTTACCTTAATATATCAAATTTGTTTAATTTCAGTGTTTTTTTTTTTTTAAAAGAATATGTTTCATGATGGTTTAAGATTAGCCCTTGAGGCCAATGCGTTGTGTTTCTGTCATTTTTAGTTAAATGTATTTAGCCACACCTGTACTTAACAGATTTGATTAAAGACACACCTGTGATATGTACACAAAAAAACTTTGCAGTCATTAAAAACTAAAATGGAATTTGACTCTAGTGTTTAACATTTGTCCCAGGAACCAGCTGACGTGTCTTTTTATGGCCCAAATTAACTTTTGAAAAACAGAAATTGCTAAAAGCAACTGTGCTCCAGATAAACACACGTGCATAGTAAATAAGGTTTTTTTCCTTACCCTGTTTTAGTAAATGTACTTAGGACACCCATGAAATCAAACAACATAAACTGTAATTTCTGCATGTGCCTTTTGAAGTCTGCATTTGGAGTCACTATATATACATTATTACCTCACAATGCATTACAAAACGTGTTTTTTAACAGTAATTTGTTGTGTTGTTGACTTTGCATTGATTTGAATGCAATATATAGATTCTATATTCTATATATTCTTGTATATAGAATAATCCTCATCCTCTGTTTTTTCAGTAATGTGGGTAGATTGAGGGCTTGTCTGGCTGTTCTGTCTGGAATGAACTAGGTCAGTGCTCTTTTCTGCACTGGAAACCATTGCTGCTTGACTCTGTCCTCCGCATGCACTCAGTAACCTGGACTCAAACAGATATGAACTGACTTGCACACTGACACACCCTTACAAGTAATTGCTGGAGCTTCTCAATTATAAAAAAGCAGGTTGAATCAGATACGGCAGTTTTGAGTTAGTTTTTTTTTGTTTGTTTTTTGAGGGCGTGACCTCAAGGAGAGCACATGGCAATGGAATATGAACACAAATCATGCAGATGGTTTAGTGTAAAGCAATGATACAGTTCTGAACATGGTTCACTGTAATTGAACCAAAAGACCTATATGGTATCAAATATGATGCACAAATATTTATGTCACAATATGTATAGCATATTATTTATTACATTAGCCTCAATTCACAACAAGCATTTTTTCTGCAACATTATTATTTTAATTATGTATGATAAATATATATGGTAAGTAAACTGTTCCTTATAATATGATAGAATAAATACCTTTTTTTGTGACACTCACCGGTGTCTGAGGGAAGATGTTGAATCAGCAGCTGAAAGTCAATGTAATTGAAACCTAAAAATGTAAAAGAAAAATAACACAAAAAATGTACAAATAACAACAACATTCAGACTATTCTTTAAAAGTCTTACCTTTTGATAAAGTGCTGTAAGAGAGAGCTTGTAGAGCTCTTATAAAGAAGAATGGACAGTCCCAAGAAAGACACTCAGGCAGTGTGTGGGATGACCATGTGCTCATCCTTGTCAGAAATAGTGATGCAGTCCTGGAGTGTGCGTTTGTGTGCGTGCGTAAGAGAGAGGACTTGAGGAAGAGTGAAATAATTTAATCCTGAGCTGCTTTAAAACTTGATTCAATAAGAATTGGAAAAATAATAGAAAATACCTTAATAAAGGAAAAGGCTGAAGGAAGATCAGCATGATGTAAGAATGCAGTGGATGCAGAAGCCAAGAGAAGCATGGAGGCTTGTCTGTCTGGAAACAGTCTCTCAGACAGACTTGACAGCCCCCCGCCCATGCCCCCCAAACTGCTGGCTTTGAAAACACCCCTCCACCCACCAAACACCCCTCCCTTCCCTCTCTACCCTCACCCACAACCACGCCATCTCCTCAACATGGCCTTTGCGCAGGGAATTTCATGTTTTCATGTGGCACTCTTAGTACTGTTAACAAAAACTAAAACTGTTTTATATCAGAGTCTATTGTTTTAGGTCTGCTGTCTCATGACCCAGTGCATGCAAGGTGAATATGTGCCAGGGTGCCCTCTAAAGGCAAACGCTGTAAATAGCAGGATGGGACTCTCATGAGAGCATATGATTATACTGTTTACATGCAGGGTCTCGTTTCCTGGTGTGTTATCCTCATTACTTACACTGCCATCATTGCACACCGATGGTCTTTGTAATGGTGAAGATGGTTTTAATTCTTCTGTGACTCAGGTTCTTCGATGATTTAATGGACAAAATAAGAAACTGATGTAGCAACAAACATTTATTGTTAATATTGCATACAAAACTTTTCTTCATGTAATTTGCATGATAAAATGTAATTTTAATGTTCATAAAATGTAAATTTACCCTTAATTTCTTTCCGTTCATAGAATAATGCTCCAAATGTGAATTTGCTCATTTCAAAATGCATGAATGAGATTTGAGATTTACATTGATTTGTTTATTATATACATAAAGAATAGAATACCACTTCTGTGGTTTGTTTTTTGTCAGCCTCTGGTCACTTTCTTTGTAGAATCCCTCTATTTCTACCTGTGATCATAATGTTGTCGTTGTGGCGGTCACCTATACCCAGCACATAGGTAGCTACACAGTAGCCGGCACATGAGTTCACAAACTTCTCCACAGCTTGAAAGTGCTGATTGCATCGAATTTCAAGACAAAATACTTTGTAGAGCTGCATTAACATCCTGACAAACATCTCATTTTGTATTCAGCTTAGCAAGGAGAAAAAAATATGTTTTCTATTTAATTCCCGCCATCATGTGAATCCACCAGTTGGCCTGGACGGTCCAACCTTTCTTCTCACAGAGGTCAATCTGGTCCAGGAAGTGGTTCCGAGCCTCTTCCTCTCTTCGGTCTTGCTGAAGTGCAATTCTCATGTAGCGCATGTCCTGTGACATGCTGAGCTCAGGGATTCCCGTCAGCAGCATTAGAGAGAAGAGCGTGACAAGAAGGTGAGACTGAGCACGGAGGGACAGATAGGCATTGATACAGGTGTCCTGAAGAAAGAACAGATTACTGGAGTTTAGAGTACTGTGGCATTCTGTTGACTTCATGTAATCATGTATCATTATTTCTGTTTTCAGTTGCTGTGTGGATTGTTTTTTGTAATTCTGACATGCTTTTTTATGTGTTAGTTTTATTTGTCTGTTTAGTTGTTTGCAGAGGGAACGCTTCTAATTTTTAAAGGGATAGTTCACCCAAAAATTAAAATTACGCCATGATTTACCCGCAAACCATCCTAGGTGTATATGACTATCTTTTTTTAGACTAATACAGTCTGAGTTATTTAAAATAAAAAAGTACTCCACACTGCAAAGAGGGGTTAATAAAGGCCTTTTGAAGTGAATAGATACATTTCTGTAAGAAAAATATCCATATCAGAAACTTTAGACACTGTAATCTCTTAGAAACTGTAATATGCATGTTCATGGGAGAAAGGCTTCACAAAATTGTATTTCAATATAAGGCAAGAGAATGAGTTTTTTACCCGGAGCTGACACTACACCTAATGTGCGTACAATAGATAGATATTGCAGTTTTAACTTGGATATTTTGTTTTACACAAATGCATTGCTTCACTTCAGACAGCCTTTACTCACCCTCAAAGCTATGTGGAGCACTTTTGATGGATGGATACACTTTTTGGGCTTAAAAATCATTCACTGCTATTAGAAAGCTTAAAAAAGCCAGAACATATTATTATCATTGTAACTCCAATCGTATTTTTCCTGAAAGCAGAAAGTCATAGACATCTGGCCTGATGGTAAGTATGCTAAATCATTTTTGGATTAACTATTCCTTTAAGTTGAATTTTAAATTGCAAGATTTCATTGTAATTACCAATAACATTTATATAGTTCTTCATTTCAGCTAACAGTAACAACACTGGCTGCAAGGCCCTGTAACTATATGTTTCAAAGAGAAGCCGTGTAGCAGAACATACCTTAAATTTCTGGAAGTAGAGGCTGGGACGGCCTTTCACCTTGCCCATTACGTACAGGAAGTCAGGGGTGAGGACAAAGGGCACTCTTTCTCTCTTCACCCCCATGAAGCTCTTAGTGTTACCTAAGATGTGCCCAAAATCAATGTGGAACAAGTTCCCTGAGAAAAATTGAGAATTTAAGATTAGTTTGATTCCAAGTGGACTTACTGCTACAACCATTCAAGGCATGTTCTGTGTTATTGAACCCTCTCTAAAAATCTACCCATAATACTCCAAAAATTTTTTATAGATGGTAGATATCAAATATGTGACATGAATCATGTTTTAGTAACCAGATGTAATAAGATAATGACTGAAGTTGCACCGAATCATTTATACGCTATATATTTATTTACATAGTTTGCATATTCAATAATTACATCTTGTAATTTTTTTGTTATTTTTTGTGCACAAGTACCTTGACCTGTGATCATAATGTTGTCGTTGTGGCGGTCACCTATACCCAGCACATAGGTAGCTACACAGTAGCCGGCACATGAGTTCACAAACTTCTCCACAGCTTGAAAGTGCTGATTGCATCGAATTTCAAGACAAAAGACAGAGAGATAATGATCAGTTGTCTGCTTTTTGAGAGAGATCTTACAGAATGACAGATGGCAGCTCACATGACATAGCATTAGTACAGTATATCTGCTTACTTTTTCCTTGAATAAGGACTTCTTCTCAAGCCAGTCAAACAAGGCATTGTTTTGGAAAGCTCCAGCCACACCTCCCTGACTCTTCTGAACGGAGGCAATAGTGATTGCGTTTCGCACAATCTCAATCATTCCTGTGTCAAAAACACACATGCAGATGAAAGTCAATTTGTTGGTCATTAGACATTTTTGTAGTACACAGTTCTTCAGCCATTCAGTATCCTAGAGTTCCGTGTTATAATTACTATTATTTTAAAATAGATTTTTGCTTGTCTATCAAGATTTATTGAATATTTTAGGTGATCTTACAATTATAAAAATATTATAATAAGCAATATTATAATTCAGTTATAAGAACAAGAGAGAGACTGATCATTACCTATGTTATAGCCTGTAGAAATGCATCCATAGGGCACCAGGTTCAAATCTAAACCTTGTTCTTTCCAAATTGAGTCCATGACCATTAGAGTCTGAAAAACAATTTAATTTGTTAAATTAATTTTTCTTAATTAAAATCAGTGTTTTTTTTAAATAGATGCTTATTTACCTGGATGATGAGCATGTCCTGTCGGAGGTCATCTCCTTGTTTAAAGATTATGCCGACCGGAGGAGAGTCTGGAGCTTCTGACTGAACGCAGGAGAACTCAAGCCAGAGTGGCTTTTTCTTAGAAGCCATCACCTTACAATCTGTTAGCTGAGTGAAAAACAGCTTGAGTCATGGGGTAAATTACCCAAAATGGCAATATTACTATAATTCGCTGAACCTCATGCCCTTCTAAACGTCTATGACTCTTACCCTCGTCTTATGACTTATAGAAGCATATATTTTTTAAAGCATGATTCATTGAAAAAGTAAAGGTCAATAAATGAAGTCCCAGGAACACATTTTCAGAATGTCTTATTTCATTTTATACGTTTAAAATGACATGAGAATTTATTTTTATTAATAACTAAAGGTCCGTTCACAGCACGATAACGATATAGTTCTAAAAATCTTTCTCAATGTTAAAGAATAGCAGCATCCACATCACAACTATAACGTTATCGATATCGAGAAACAATATTGTTGGGAATCATTTCAGAATGATTTTATCCAGCTGATGAACGATAGAAACACTGACAGCCAATCAGAATCCATCCTGCTATCACGCGGTTGAGATTATAATAAATAGACGATATTGTTCGCTGATGTGGATGCAAATGGACCCATTACACGTTTCCGGGTTTCTCCGCAGCGGAAGTCGTCATAGTTGGGTAAACTTGAATAGCAGTGAATTTGCTCCCATTTGCTCAAATAGCAAACTCCAAAATAGTGTTTTTTTCAAAATAGAGAGAGACTGAAAACGGCAGTCAACGATGCAGAGAACGCTGCGTTAGATACATCCTCACATTAGCGTAAACCATCTTTTTTTTTTTTTGATGCAAAGGTGATATAATACAAGAATGGTGTTGTAAATGTGCATACATTTAAAAAAAAAAAAACACAAATAAGAAAAAACTTTTAAGGACTTACGATGCTGATGACCGTTAAAAGCATAATCACATCTTTATAGTTATCGTGCTTGGTGTGAACACGACTGGATCGGTTCAGATCATCAACCAACACGTATAAGTATATCAACTCACTATGATACTTCCCGCTCTGACACGAGGATCAAAAGGCACCTGGAAGTCAGAGGGTAAATCGCACTCCTCCAGTAACTCCTGCAGCTTCTGAGGAGCTAATACACAGACGTGAAAATGTAGATGTAGAGTATGTACTACATTTAACACATGATACTCATGACGCACTTGTTTAAACTTTACCTGTTGATGGAAGGTCTGTTTTCTCTGGGTAAAGCACCTTCACTTTTAGAGCCACTTCATGCAGACAATTAACGACTTGTACTTGATGCTTAAATTCAATCAACATTGCCTTTCCACACCCCAACAGATAGGCCTCCAGTATGACTGCCATACGCTGGCGGAAAAATGGACATCCTGCCACCTCACTCCGCAAATACCAGAAAAAGAAGTGTCCGATCCGTTTGCTCTGTGTACCAGGAAATTGCCATAGAACATAGTTAACCTTTGTCTTCTGACAGGTGAGATGGTATTTTTTGAGTTATTTTTGGTTAAAAAAAAAAGCAGAGATGAAAATCAACCTCTAATGAAGCATGACTCACCCTTAGTGCTCTCTTGAGAAGGAATCTTGCCAAACAGCTATCATGATATGGTTCGACTTTAAGGGTCTACAAAAAAATTAAATATGGGTACTGAGAGAGAGCTTTAGGAAGGTCATTACTTTGACACTAGCATTACTGTATAGGTCAATTTCACTTTTTTTTTTTACCTGAACCAGCTGCAGCAGGTACTTAAGTACCTCATCATTGGACAGGATGTCTAATCTTTGAACTGCCAAACTTCTGACTTTCAAGTCTGCAAAATCCACACTCAGAAGCTCAAGGGCCACAGACAGGTCTATATCTTCAGGTTCCCAATGACTTAACAACCAATGGACATCCTGGACTGTGGTTGGTAACATCCAGTCAACCGTGCGAAGAAACTGAGGTAAATTTGAGGCATAGTGGACACTTTCTTCTTTAAGCCTTCTGAGGCAATCTGTCCTTGTGAAAGGGCTTGTTGAAGAAGCATTACTGTATGGTGAGGACAGTCTGGAGACGTCCAGCGTAGGAGAGTCAGAAACAGGAGATGTACCACTACCAGAAGAGCTCTTTCCATGTGGAAGGACAACAGGAAAGCTGTAGCGATCTAGCATAAAGGTAATTGCCATTGCTTTGGCTACGTCATTGTTAGTGGCGGTAGACAGCTTTTCGGCTTCGTAAGTGAATGCCCCCTCGTCCCATTCTGGGAAAGGCCACATGTGCAAAGTATGTGGACCTTGGCTAAGAAGTGATCTGTGGTCAATCAGCTGGAGGTTTACGAAGTACAGTAATTGCCCTTTTCCTTTCTGGGAATCTGGTACTTTAAAGGACTTAGTGTCCTTGGTTGATCTTCCTTCAGTAGTACTGGCATTAATTTTGAGACCTAATTTAGCCCCGTGAGGGATATCCCTGATCAGAATGTCAAATTCCAGCCACGTGTTCCACAGCACTTCATCCATAAACTCTTTAGAAGTTGAGCAAACCGCTGACACTGTCTTTCTACCATAGATTATGGAGGCTTCCACATGGACAAGTGGCGGTACCTTACTTGGGAGTTCTGGGATGTCAAACCCTAATAGTTTAACCCTGAATTTTCTCTCACAGTCCCAGAGGGAAATCATCACAATGTCCTCTACTTTCTTCTCATTAAGGCAAAGCTCCTCATGGGAGCTTGAGAGACCAGTGAGACTGTCCACCAGTGGCCAATGCTCTCTATTAACTGTGTTTTCTGGAAGGGATGAGATGGCAACAACTGAGAGATGAAGCTCCAGAGTGTTTTCAAGGCAGTGTCTGACCCACAGAAAGCTAGAGAGCTGAAAGTCTCCAGTCAGGAATTCCTCACGGCCACATACCTTGAGCACATAATCAACTGAACATCTTTCGAATGACAGGTCCTCATTTAATAATGATTCCCAGAAGATCTTGAGGAGATCAATGGGGGTATGTGTCAGGTCAGCTTTAATTGAAAGGCTTGAACTATCATAATAAAGAGTCACTGAGAGTTTCTGTTGAAGGTAACCTTGCTGGTTGTTTGGGAGTGCTGTGGAAGTTATCCATGGTTCAGTGGCATAAGCTACTGCATCCCGTTTTTTTAGCTCTTCCCTTCGGGGTGTGGCAAACTTTCTTCGGCTATAGCAAATCTCATTTAAACGATTAGTGTCTGAGGAGTCCAAGTCATAGCCGATTAGCTCGTTCAGAATGCCATGGAAGTGAATTCTCTCCTCAGAGGTATTTTTTTGAGCCAACACAGTGATGCAGACAGTCTGAAGACCATCTGCACCCTGAAACCATGGTGCATCAAGAGTTTTCAATACCTGATAGTCATCATAAATTTCATACCACTCCTCCTCCTTGTAATACAACAGACTGTATTGTTCTGGGTCCAGTAGTTCAAATGGCTCAGTGAGTCTGTTGTTCTCCTGTGCTATCATACACAGACGCACACGAAGCTGGTGGACACTGCATTGCGCTGGGAGTTTGATCTGAATGGGCTCTTGGCTGTCCAGTATTTGGTAACCTTCTCTCACTGGCAACTTGCAAATAAATACAAGGCTGTTATCTGAACAAGGTTCCTGTTGTTGGTGTGCATTCCATTTGTTCTCCATGGATGCTGGAATGAAAGTTAACATTAGTACTTTTAACACTAATTAATTTTATTTTTCACATTGACTTAAGAGGGACTTTTCAAAGGGAGTTCCATAACTAAGGTTAGGTTTTTTTAATAATTGCAAATAAATTGAAAAAAAAAAATGGTGAAGTGGTGCTTGCACCTGGTAACCTTTCTCTTATGAATCTAATTTCTTTTGATTGTTTACCAGGGAAGTGTTTAGTGTGTTGCTGCACAGATAAAAAGTATGGAATTCAAAGAAAGAGACTTATGTAATATGCACTGTAACATATTTCTACACATATTCATATAAAAAAGAAACATATATAAAAAAAGAAACAAATAAAACCAAGGTTGTTGTCTTGGTGACACTATTTTGCATTCACTGGGTCAGTTATGTTGCTTCCTCCTTGAATTTCCCCATATTTGTGAGGTAAAAAAATTCTTTAGTGTAAAGCAATCGAGATTTAAAGTAAAGTGAATGTGTGTGTGTGCATGTTTATACAGTTTATGATTTGTATAATGACATGGGTATGTATAATTGCATAATCAAAAGGCTTTAAAAAAAACTTTGTTTTTTTGAAAATGTAAAACTGCCCATAGTTTCCTGTAAGGGGTAGGTTTAGGTTTAGGGTCAGTGTAGGGCAATACCACGTAAAGTTTGTACAGAATAAATTACGCCTATGGAGAGTCCCCGTAAATCACAAAAAACAACGTGTGTGTGTTTCACTTACAAACTAGGTGCAGCTAAAAACTGCATGATAATGACTTACTAATTAATATCACAACAAAAAAGATGTTTAGAAGGTTTTTTTAGAAGGTACACAAGGTGACTCAACACTGCATATCTCCACTCCGCTCTTTCTTAATGCTATTTATTAATAGACTATTATTTAATTAATTAAATTTAAACCTTGATGTAAGCGTAAATTGTAATTTGGCATTGCCATTTTTTTAATTGGTATCATTCTTGTCTAATTTAAACCCCCCAAAAAGTATATACCAGTTGAACATGTTTTATATCAATACAGTTTTTACTTTGAAGTACAGTAGATCACTTTAAAGGTTTTGCAACACAAAAACTGGTTCTACCAGCCACTCAGGAAGAATGTATCATTCTTGAGCCTTGCCTTGCAGAGAATCACAGACTGTAAGTACTGTACTCCTCACAAAATGTTTTACAACATATTTACAATTCCAACTGAATTGCAACTTGTACTGTATGATTATAATGAATCAGATTGCACTCACCTATACAGCATGTATATGTTTGGTTTCAGTTCAGTTTCTGTGGCTTGTGCGTGAGCTACTGTTCAATTCCAAGTCACCGATGGCACAACAACTCATCGCTTCCTCATTCTTTTGTCTCTCTGCACCTGAGAGGAGGAACTTCTGATCACTACAGACATATTTTTTCTCGCTGGTATCATTTAATTTAGACTTAATATTTCATAGCAAATAATTGTTTATGAATAAATTGATTTTTATTACATATTACCATATCTCTGTTTATAAACCTAAAATGTACTATTATTTTAAATGTTCATGAAGAACTCTTATTATTAATAGAGGCTTTAAATACAGCATGTGCTTAAACAAAACAATGTCTAAAATGCTGAAGTAAAATGCCAATCTGTCTGTTTACTGATTGTTTATTGACTTTGACTTCAGCTGCCTGCCCGATCTTTCTGCCTGATTACCGACTACGATTCTGCCTGCCCTTTTGTACCGACCTCTGCCTGTCTGACTACGCTCTGAATAAAGGTTTGCAAATGGATCCACACGATTCGTGTGATTCGTCACAGAATACTTTGCCGAAACCGGATCCAGCAACCTTATCTCAAGTCATTGGAGAGGTGGGTCGTCAAGCTTCAGTTCTCGCATCACATCAGCAACAACTGGAGAAGTTGACCAAACTTACCGAGGAGTTGGTTAATTCCATTCAAGCGTTGATGACCGCCACCACTGCGCTGAGCCAAGCAGCCGCTTCACCTCCTCCTGTATCAGTTACACCAGCAGCACCCGCCGTGATCAATCCCGCTCGTCTCGCGCTTCCAGAGAAATATAACGGCGCGCCCGGGAAGTGTGAGGGCTTCTTAATGCAGTGTGAGATATACATGCACCAACAATCAAACTGCTTTAGTACCGATGACAGTAAAGTATCTTTAATCTGTTCTTTGCTCACTGCTAAAGCGTTGGATTGGGTGACGGCGCTGTCGAAAGGATGCCGCATGGCATTCCCCAGCTATACCAGCTTTTTGCGTCAGTTCCGGGAGGTATTTGATCACACCGCGGACGGAAGATGAGCTCCTTTCATTAAAATAGGGCAACTCTTCAGCCGCTGAGTACACTATGACTTTCAGAACACTGGCAGCTCAAACAGGATGGTACAGTAATCTATTGAAATCCTTGTATCGCCGCGGATTGAGGGATGAACTTCAAACAGAACTCGCCAGCCTTCTATGAAAATTGAAGTCTGTTTAGTCAATCAAGACCAAAAGATTAAGATCAGGGTGTTCATTGATTCCGGGGCTGCAGGAAACTTTATTGATCAGGAATTTGCCACTAAAAATGCTCTCCCTCTTGTTCCATGTACTCCCACCGT
>JAUMHI010000069.1:8093329-8105503 GCA_032359435.1 Enteromius unitaeniatus
TATTGACTTTGACTTCAGCTGCCTGCCCCGATCTTTCTGCCTGATTACCGACTACGATTCTGCCTGCCCTTTTGTACGTCTGTCCACCTGTGATACCGACCTTTACCTGTCTGACTAAGCTCTGAATAAAGGTTTGCAAATGGATTTACACGACTCGTGTGATTCATTACAACAGCCATGCTAAAGCTTTTGTTTGGTCAAGGTCTCTCTCTTGTCTCTCCCTTTAATTGAAAAGTTTTATTTGAGTCAAGTACTACATATTTTTGCGCTTTATGATCATGTAATGTAGGTGTAATAAAATGAGCGGAGGCGTGCGGATCCAAATGCAGCAATTATTAGAGAAAGGTCATACAGGCGGGGCCAGGACACAGGTCAGGGTAGGCAGAGAACAATCGCAAGTCGAAGGTAATAAAACAGAAAATGGGGAAACAGAAAATAAGGCTCAGAATTGAAGATCAAGATTTTGTGACAGTTGGTGTGAGTCTGGCTTAAATACTGTGGTAAATGAGGGTGTGGGTGTGGCTGATTGCAAGCAGGTGTGTGATTGCAAATCTGAAACAGGTGAGAGTGCGTGGTGCATGATGGGAGATGCAGTCCAGAGGTGATGAGGTGATTGTGGCTGAGGGTGAGAGCAGACAGACCAAATCATAACAGAGCCCCTCTGGTAGTTTCACAACTGTCCAGGGTGGAACGGGATGCAGTGACACCCTCCAGAGTGGAGCAGGTAACAGAGACGCCCTCCAGGGTAGAGCAGGTGACAGAGATGCCCACCAGGGTGGAGCAGGTGACAGAGACGCCCACCAGGGTGGAGTAGGTGACAGCAACAACTACACCAGGGTGGAACAGGCAGCGGAGACACCCTCCACTGCGGAGCAGATGACAGTGCCGCCCGCCCGGACTCAGGAACCGGACCGGACCACGGTTCTCCTGGCAATGATTCGGGGACTGGACCAGACAACAGTTTTCCTGGCCGTGACTCTGGAACTAGACCGGACCACGGCTCCCTGCAATGGGGTGTCTATCATTGAGGACACTGAGGTCATGTCCTCAGTATTTTTTCACAAAATTTCAAATTAGTCAAAGCTGAAATCCAGCTGTGATGATCAATGACAAACACAGAACCCGGTCCGTGTCTGAATTCATATGTCGTCTGTATTTTCTCCCAATTAAATTCACATTGTCCGTCTAGAGATGCTAGAATATGTAGGCTGAGTTTTTTAAGCACAAGGTCTACCATATGAGCAAGATGGGTTATCAGAATAAAAACACAAGTAAAATAATAATAATATTATCACTAAATGAAGCATGACTAATGAAGGGATATATAAATGTAACCCGGAGAAGGCTAATTAATAAAGCTGTGAACTAATGGTAGAAGGATGCAGGAAGAGCTGTCGTAGTGAGATTTATATACTCTTTCACTGTGATTGACAGGATAAGCCTAGATAAATATGGCCCTCCTAAACCTGATTTCTGCATATACAGAAAGCCTAGGGTTACAATTAAGCAACATTGATTTATCACATGTAGTCGACTGATAAATCAAATCATGTGGTGATCAAACACAATCATATTTAATTATATCCACTGGCTTATACTGACATTCAGTGGTGCAGGATCAATGATCGATAACAGGGATTTAAGGAGAGTACAAGAGGTCACTGCTCTCTGCTTATTTAGCTTGTTACACATCTAGTTATTCTTTAAGATGCAGCTGTTGTGCTTAAACAATATTAGCACACCTCTTCTCAACCAACCATACAAATAAATAAAGTTAAATTAAATATATGTTAAATATAAGTTTTTAAATAAATAGAAAATATATGTAAGTTGCTTTTCAAACACTTATGGTAGCAACCACTGTCTCCCCATTTCCACTAGTGGGAAGAGCAGACATCACTATTTAGACACCATGAAGTTTAATAAAATATTTTTATTTTGCACCATTATATTTCTACATTTTTTATACATATTATTTTTGCACAGTAAAATTTAGAAAAATTCGTACATTTACCCAAGTTACAACAAAACAAACGAGAGTATAAAGAATTAACAGTGTCTTTATAATGCATAATTGAGCCTCAACAAAATGAAAGTTCTTTTTTTTGGTCACAATAAATAAAAAAAAAAGTTGATTAAAAAAAAATTAACACAATTAAAGCACAATTCCCTTTTCCGCATATATATTTCTTCATATTCCCTTGCCCTTCTATACATATATACAGTGTATATACAGTATATATATTTATGTTTTCCCTTGTAAGTTTTAATTAATGAAGCTACAGCATTGGTATGCAATCAAACCCTGATTTATAGAAACTGAGTTGCTTGATATTTACTAATTTCATCCACATTCTTGGCAGGTAACCATTAAGAAGGTTAATATAATTATATTTCACAGCTTTAGGAATGTGTGCATAAGGTTATATATAAAGCTGACAGATATTTACTTTAAACAAGTGATATTAAGCACTCGATCATATATATAAAATATATAAACAAAGGAGATCATTTACAATAAACCACAGTTTTACAGCATGTTGGACAATGTTTTTATGCATAATTTTAAGAAATGCATTATTATAAACAAACAATAAATTAAGTAGTGCTGGGCAACAATTAATCACATCCAAAAAAGGTTTTGTGTTTATAATATATTCATTTAAAATGTGTACTACTGTATACATAATAAATATACACAGCACACACACACACACACACATTTATGATATTATATAAACAATATAAAAACATAAAAAAATGCTGCAGTAACTAAACAAATTGAATATGTAAGTGTTAAAAATTATTTTTACATTAAAACATCACAAGCAGAGGCATGTTTTATGAACAAAAGGCACATTGCATGTGAGTTTTACTGTTTTGCATTCAAAGTGTCTTGCATTAAAATTTTAGATGTGCGTTATTATAATCTCACAATAAACCAACAAAACCCTAACCCTAACCACACTCATCTATCCTTTTTTCCTGTCTGTTTCTTCAGAATGTTGCCAGGTGACTGAAAATTCCCTGAAACATCTTTCTCAGTCTCATTTAGTGGTTGTCCCTCCTCCAGCACAGCAGCCGGGGGAGAGCTTTCCTCACCTCTCTGTTGCGCAGACCATAGATGAGCGGATTAATGCAAGGAGGCACCTGAAGCATCACTAGCAGCATGATGTGCAGAGTCCCTGCCGACATCCCGTCTCCAGTGGAATCCAACGAATGGAACCTTGCCATGTTGCCCTCGAGTTCCCACAGAGCATCTGAGGCTATCTTCAAAAAGATGGGGAGCAGCTGAAGCAGCAGCATGGAGCAGTAGAACAGCACAGTTTTGCGTGCCCTCTTGTTGACCTGCTGGAAAGGCTGAACGGCGTTACGTGCCTCCTGATACATGCGCAGGTACGAGAACGAGTAGGAGCAGATGCAAAGCAGCGTCACCACAAGCCCAACCACTTTTCGAAACACAGCAGAGCCGCGTGGAAAACCAAGGTGGGCCTCCAAGGTGTCCGGTTCACAAAGGAGTCCTGTTATAGGTTTCCCCAGCAGTGAGCTCTTGTGGCCTAAACTGAGCAAAGCAGTGATCACTGCTGATAAGGATATCGAAATAAGCCACGTGAGCCCGATTATCAAGTACAGGCGCTTAGTGTTTAGTATAATAAGGTAGTAGATGGCCTGACACACATACAGGTAACGCTCCAAAGCCATGCAGGTGATAGTAAGAATAGTGCAGAAAACACAAACAGTGTTAATAAAGAACTGAGTGATGCACCAAGCGCCATATGGCAGAGTGGTCTTCTGTAGGAGACAGTACACAACTGTTGGACCTTGGGTTACAATGAGCAGGATGTCACTTACTATGAGGTTCTTCAGAAGAGCAAAGCGTGGCTCCCAGGATAAGTCTTCTGAGTTGCCAAGACTAAACAGAGTGCTGAGGTTGATGATGAGTGAGACGATGGACATTACCACAAAGACACACACCAGGACCTGCACAGCTGTATCTGACGGCAGGATGGATCTGAAGAGGCAGCGTCCCTGGTCCCTGGTCAGCTGGAGGGCGTCTGAAGTGATGTTGGCATCCTGGCTGGGAATCTGACACGCGTAGACTGCACTCCACAGTATGAAAGGTGGTACAGCGCGTGGAAAACGCATCGGGGCGATAGCAAGCGCTTTTATAACAGCTTCGGGAGTTTGACGACGCGGTGGATGATGTTCGCATATGTTGCGCCTGCACGCGGTGTGCCTCTAGAAAAGATGCAGGCAGGTGAGGGACTTGAATGAAGGTGGGGCTTAAAGTCATTCAAACATGCATATCTGCCGAAAAATAACCAGTTGTAAGTTCGCCTCGGTTGCCCTTAGCCTGTCAAAACTGTTAAACTGTTAACAAACGCAGTAGAGTGTTGCCTAATAATGTTAAAGAAATATTACAAACAAACTTTTCTTTTTAGACATTTAGAAATATAACAAAATAAAGAACATATTTAAATGTTTGTTAAGTTTACTCGTCATGGATAAAATTTAGGCTATAAAACTGAAGTAAATAACCGCGACAGCTAAATTCTATATTCGTTTAAAATCTTTAATATGAAATCGATATAGGCAATGAGAATCATCTGTTTTAATTTTATTTCAATAATTAGTTTACATATTTTAAAATATGATATTTAAACTTTTTTGATTGATTGACGAAGTTGTGAACTTTTATGAATGCATGTTCATATTTGTAAAATAAAAGATAAAGTAAAGGTTTACAATAAATGCAAACTAGCCTACACCATTTAAATGTAGGCTATGTGTCACTCATCACAACAAAAATGTAAACTGGTTTATGATGCAGGCTTTGACAAACAAAGAAGTTAAAATGCTAGAATATGAATTTTTTTAAGCACAAGGTCTACCATATGTGCAAGATGGGTTATCAGAATAAAAACACAAATAAAATAATAATAATATTATCACTAAATGAAGCATGACTAATGAAGGGATATATAAATGGAAACCGAAGAAGGCTAATTAATAAAGCTGTGACCTAATGGTAGAAGGATGCAGGAAGGTTGTGTTTATATACTCTTTCACTGTGATTGACAGGATAAGCCTAGATAAATATGGCCCTCCTAAACCTGATTTCTGCATATACAGAAAGCCTAGGGTTACAATTAAGCAATATTGATTTATCACATCTTGTGTAGTCGACTGATAAATCAAATCATGTGGTGATCAAACACAATCATATCTAATTATATCCACTGGCTTGTACTGACATTCAGTGGTGCAGGATCAATGATCGATAACAGGGATTTAAGGAGAGTACAAGAGCAGGGGCGGTCACTGCTCTCTCCTTATTTAGCTTGTTACACATCTAGTTGTTCTTCAAGATGCAGCTGTTGTGCTTTAGAATGTCTAAGAATAGAGCGAAGAAAAAAGGAGGAGCGGCTGGAACGAGAAGTTGACAGCTGCTGCTGTCAGTTACCTTAGCTTAAGCGTCTTGGAAAGCTTGGGGTGACATTATGCTCTCATGAAGAATAAATGCTTGTTAACTGAGCCCCCAGAGGTTACCTATGTGCAGCAGCCCCACCAGTACACTCTGCCTTTATAGACTGGATGGGGGCTGGATTAGAAACAGTGATGACAGGACACTCACTCTGCCCTGAGTGATTTGTATATTTATGTAAATCTATCTGTAACGAGTAAGCAGCTATTCTGATGCTCCATGTCATCCTCATAAGTTAATGGAATCTATCTGTCGGTCTTTCTATCATAACTTTGGGAAAACTGAAAAAACAATAGTGTGTAGAAACTATTTTTTTCACTCTGCAATACATTTCACATTTACATAAAGTAACACACTCGATTTTATGTGAAATTTTAGAATAGAAGGACTGAATTAGTATTAATTCACTGAGGTAGTGTACATTGACTACGATGACTACATCTGTCTCACATTTAGCAGAAAAACGTGTGTCTTATGTCTGGCCTTCCATTAGTCTAATTGAGTTAATAATATAGATAATGGTAAGAAAAATGCACCGCTATAAGATAATACAAAAGGTCTCCATAATGAGAATAAGTGGGCTTCCAAGGGAAAGGAACATGGCTTTTATTTCTTTAGATAATAATTGTTCTCTTCACAATCAGACTGTCACTGAAAAAGAGGTTGGATTCATTAGTATTCATCATGGTTAGTGACATGTATTATACATTTATGTGCCTAATTAAGGTCACTAAAAAGAGTTTTAGAAAAACCCTCAGACAATTTGCCTGATGTCTACGAGCAAGGCAGCATTGTTTCACAAGCTTTAATTGAGACCATGACACAAGTCTACATTTGGCTATGATATCTTTACACTTTTACTGTGTTACAAGTTGAGTTACAAGTGTTTATAAGTGATGGATGTGGGTGTGTTAAGCACATGGATCAGGACTATCTACTAAGACTCATTCTGCGAGTAGATATATTTGCAAAGCCTAAGAAACTCTAGCAGTCAGAGGATTATTATGAGAAACTGGATAAGGCATGGAAGGGTAATGATGGTAAGAGCCTGACAAGGTCACGTCTTCTGCTGTCACGTTGAAGAGGGCAAAAACAGTACTGTTCATATAGGAAATTCAATCAAAATAAGAAGGTTCACCTCGAAATTAAACCTATGTCATTACTATTCTCATGTTATATACTGTAACAACTTCAGCTTGTTAAGCCTGAAGATTTGTAATCGTGGATTATATGGTCTTTTATAAAGCTGTAAAAGTACTAAATCAATCTTTTTAGAAGCTTAAAAGCTTAGGGAGCTTCTAATAATTTTTTTAGTGTGCACAGACAGATATTCTTAAGAACTTTTTGTGGAATGGAAAGGTTCCCAAGGTTAAGGTTCTTGAAGGTTCAGTAAGGGTTCTTTATGAAACCATCAATGGCAAAAAATTATTTACATTTCTTAAAGAATTTGAGTTAAGCTTTATGTGGTAGAGCGACAGTTGTCGATCTTTTCACATTTGAAAGAATCTGAAATTGTATAAGTATAAAGGACTAGCCAACTGCATTCATGAGAAACACATTTTGAGACCCTTGTACTCTGTATGTGCAATATGAATAATATCCAAGGACTTTTAATCTTTTTTCATATTTCTTGAAATATTATGAACCTAGGTACACTATTAATATCACACACTTTCATATAGTAAGGAAATTACTAAGGCATGTTCAGACAGTGATTCATACAGTGAACATTATTTCAAACAAAAGCAACTTGCATCTTGTGTCTCAGTTATCTTTTGTAGTTCAAATTAACTGAGTGTTTTAGTTTTAAAGGACTTTAAATAAATGTACTTGAGGGTAAGATTATGAACCAGTTAAAAAAAAATATTGGAAGGGGGTACCCACTCTGCATCTCAGACACAAAGGTACAAAAGCTGTCACTAAGGAGGTAATTTTTTGGGGGGGCAGTTGTGGCCTAATGAATAGGGAGTTGGACTTGGGTTCGAGTCCCAGGTCCAGTGGGTTTTGTAGGTGGGGGGAGTGAATAACAGTACCACGACTGAGGTGGTGACCCTTGAGCAAGGCACCGTTCCCCCAACTGCTCCCTGGGCGCCGCAGCCCTGGCTGCCCACTGCTCCGGGTGTGTTCACAGTGTGTGTGTGTGTGTGTGGTTGTTCACGTCTCACTGCTGTGTGTGTGCACTTGGATGCAGCGGCGGTTCTACATTGAATTACTCCCTGGGCGAGACCCCCTCTCAGCGACCCTTTTAAAATTTCAAATACAGTAACATCAGAAAAGCATTCATTTTAAATAAAAATGAAAGAAGTAATCATAAAGTTGAAAATAAAGTATTGGATAGGGTTAGGGAGGACTTTATTTTCCCAATTTATTTAATAATCTGAATTAAAATGAACATTTACACTCAATAGGTTGATTCTGTTTTATAATGCACTTCAATACTGAGGTGCAGATAACTGTCACTTGCAAGTGGTATAAATATCGGAAAATGCTACAGTATGTGAACTTGGTGTAAATAGCCGCTGCCAAAAAATTATAATCCCAAAACTTATTATCCATATGGAAATGTCAGATATGAAAATTACGTAGCAATAATTTATTGATGTTTGACAACGTGAAGGCGGATAGTGTATGCCATTATGTTTTTTAAAAGATCGGCTTAAATCTGTGATATGAAGAAATATTTAACGGATTTATAGTATTCTAAATTGATTCTCAATTATTGAAATGACTAGACTATCCATTATGTTTCATGTTGTATAACTAATTTTTATATTGTATTGCATATATGTATTGGTGTTGCATTGTTGTTCATACATGATTAATTATTAATAAAAAAAATTTTACTAAAAACTTTACTAAAATCATGATAAGCGATATGTGTTGAATAAGAGCGGAGAGAACTGACAATTGATCCTTGCCTCCAAAGTCTCAAAAATCTACTTGACGAGTGAGCAGGGGTTGAGCGAGTGCTAGCGCCATTCTTGCAAGAGCGTATTTTTGCATGTGCATTGTGTTCTGTGCTCTCGAAATGCTCCCTCATGAGAAGGATTTTCCGCGTGCGGATACTGGGGCAAGTCTTGTTTTTATGTGCACTAGATTTGATACTATTTTAACGCCATATTCACAGGTATTATAGATAATAGAAAACCGTGTAGGGGGGCAGATTACTTTTTTTCCCCAAGTGCTTGTGTCGCCCCCTACGTGTCATGAAAAAATGCCACCCCGGGGCGGCTGCCCCTTTCGCCCATGCCTTAAACCGCCACTGCTTGGATGTGTTAAATGCAGAACACAAATTGCTAGTATGGGAAAACATACCTGGCCATATGTCACATCCTTTCTTTCCCTTTCATTTACTTTTCAAAAGGTACTTAAATAGCCCATTTTGGTACCTCAAAAGTACATATTTGAACATAATAAGTATAAAAGTGGAGCTTTTGAAAAGGAACTGCCCCGTTGATAGCTTTTGTGCCTTTATTTCTGAGAGTGTGAAAAAAGGGTACAAAAGTCACTGGGGCAGTACCTTTCAAAAGGTACATTTTTATAAATTAGTACCTAAATTGGAGATATTGCTACCTAAATGGTTTCAGTAAGGTACCCCAATGACAGATTTTGTGCATTTTATGTACACTATATATATATATATATATATATATATATATATATATATAGGGTTATACAATTACCAGCTGAGTGTGAAGCCACACGTGACTCTCGTTGTCTTCTTGTGACTCACTGTTTCCTAATATGTGTCAATTTGATGCAGATCCAAGTGAGCCGGTCAGTATAGAGAGGGATACTCAGCCAAACTGACTGCTGGATGGTAAGACTGACAGATAAGGTGAAGAAACAGTCATGTGAGTGAGGGAAGAAATCCAAACTTGTGTGTGGAAGTGATTGTAGCCAACATCTGTTTCTGGAATCTGTTTATCCACTGCTTAAATAACCTTGCATTGCTTTCCTTATTTATGTTTTTTTTTTTTTTCAATTTATTGGCAGGGAAATGTCACCGAGACCACTTGTCCATCCTTCGGCTAAATATGGGGCAATGGAGGGCACATAGAGGTGGCAGTGGATTAGAAAGGGATGAAGAAGAAGGGTGGGACGTTTTAAAGTCTGAACAGACATTGGTTGACAAGTTCAGTCTGTGGAGTTTCTTGTCCAATCCTAGCCATTTTCTAGAAGAGTGGGAATTATATGAGGTCTTATTAGGAGAGTCTGAAGACATAGAGTTAAGAAGAAGGCTGCTGGACAGAAGACTGTTATTGTTTTCAGATACACTTTGTTCTCAATAGCAAGCTGTCAGTATGGTAAGATTTTCTTGTTTTGCAGATATATTTACAGTTCAATTAATATTCAAACATCACTACTGTTAAGTATTTTGAGCGTTTCCTAGCGATTGGCAAGTGACTTCTCTTCTGTGTCTTTGCTAGTGTTAGTGATTGTGGTTTCTGGATGCATGTGCTCATCCACATATCAAAGAGAGGGACCTTACAGGGTTTGATTTCAGTGCTAAGACTATCATGGTCCTTTGACATTTACAGTGTCGTTCTGTGATTCCTCCTGATAATGTATTTGTGAACAACAGGATTCTGGCTCTATGAGAGGAATGCTTTTCATGTTGCTTTTAAATAGCATTTTTGCACAAAACCAAGGCAAGAACAGGCAAAAGGGCCATTGGGTACCTCTTCCATGCTTCCTCCTTGTTGTTTTGATATTCTCTATTAAATTATAGTGAATCTAGCGCAGATAGAGATTGGTTGTGATGTAGTAGGAGCTACTGCAGCTATTTTTGAACACTGTGTTCAGTTCTGGACCATGTGAGAACATGCTGTTTAACAGACCACTTGTACTTGTACATTCAAATTGATCTATGTATCCAGAATACATTTCATGGAAAAACTAATTAATGCAATGTACAGTAGGCATATAGTAACTGTAGACTTTTCGCATCTCATGCCCTCTTTAGGAAACGTGTTAAATACAATTTCATGAAACGTTTATGCATTCAATATTATGTTTTTGGAATACAATTTGAGGACTTGTTTCTTCTATATTATTATTATTATTATATCACCTTTATTACTAAAGTGTGATATGAGAGATCTTGTCATCATTAGGTAATAAATTAGTTTCATTCTTCTGTCTTTTTTGTGGCTGTATAACTAATCTATCTAAAAGCACTTATTTACCAAATACTTTTTGAGGTCATTAAAGTTTCCACAAATTTTAACTTTATAAAGTTGAACTCAGACAAAACTGTTTACATTTTTCTCAAGTTGTTATTGTCTGCTCTTTGTTTGACATTAATTTAATAAACCAGAAAATATATTTCCTTGCTTGATCTAACCCCCTATTGAAGGTTGTCAAGTCAATGCCATTTTTAGTCTTTTTAAATCTGATTTGTGAATGCCCCATGAGGCTCTTAGTATATCACAATCTTATTTTTCTCATTAGCCTACTGATGCCCAGAATGATGCCCGCTCTTTCCTGAGTGAGGAAATGATTACTGGTGAGTATGTGAACTTTCACAGTCTCTACATGGTTTTGATCATTCAAGATTTGAATCGCACTTCTTGCCATTAAAGCCTGGAATACACTACGTGATTTTTGACCCAATTTCCCCGATTTTACCGTCTGAACAAGTTGACACTAGTTAGTCAGAGCCAGTCTACAGATTGAAGCTGACAGATTCCACAGAAAATCGGCTGTGTATTATGTTCATAGACCTTTTAGCTTCAGACATTGATTCTACCCAGTCGGAGGATATAAACACGTTTGATATTTTCAGCCAATTTTAGAACCCATTTGTTTTCATATGTCCTGCGTCTCCTAGCAACAAGTGGCACGTTTCTGCGTCCATTTGTTGTGATTGGAACAACCTTTAGTTGTCTGGTAGTGTATGATCCTCGCTCATGTAGTGTATGATGCTTTTCCTTTTTCACTATTTACAGAGTCTGTAAGTGTATGATGCCTAATGTTTTAAAAATCTGTTCAGATTTAAAAAGTTTTTTAGTGTATTCCAGCCTTGAAGTGGTGAATTGCTAATGTATAAAAATTGTATTATGCATCTTTTCATATCCTGTTTTCATTGGATTTTTTTCATCTCAAATTAAAGAGTTCAAGGCTGCTTTTGACATGTTCGACACTGATGGTGGCGGTGATATCAGCACCAAGGAGTTGGGTACCGTCATGAGGATGCTGGGTCAGAATCCATCCAGAGAGGAACTGGATGCCATCATCGAGGAAGTAGATGAAGATGGTAAGTTGGGTCAGAGCCTATTTCCAGCAGAGCTTGAGATCTATACATATATACATAAAAAGAAAACCAGGGGTTGGGGAGTGCTTACAATACGCCAATATAAAACAATATTGGCGGGATAACAAGTAGATTTCTGGATAGGGTCCAACCAAAATTATATTGTGTTGCTGGAGGAACCATGTATTTTGACTGTGGTACACTCCAAAAGGAAAATGTCCATCAGTGTCAGGTACACAGAACCTGATTTTGCTGAGTTCGATGTGTCCCTGTAACATTTTGATTAGCCAATCAAATTTGAAGAACCAGTTTATAGTTTTTGGAAGTTTAGGCTTAAAATCAGTGTTTGGTGCTTATACATCAGTGTCAGTCATCTATCATTTCCTCTGATTTTAGGCATTACTCATGGGTAGGGTTAGGTTTAGGTGTAGAG
>JAUMHI010000069.1:8109434-8125953 GCA_032359435.1 Enteromius unitaeniatus
TCAATCAACTGATGCATTTACCCAAAATATTAGCATTTACATTAGTTAACATTTATTGTGATCTTAAAATTATATTTAAAGGAAAATAAAATGTCACTCCTCAAGGGCCCTCCCCCCACTTGGGGCCCTGGTAATTTAGTCCCACTTTTCAACTATGACGCCCCTGCAGGCAAGCATGTTCAGTACCCAGAAACTACTACTATGAGCCCAAGCTTTTGTAATAGCTGCAATGTTTTGCATTGTCCTGCTAAAATACACAAGTACTTTCCTGAAGTAGACGTCTTTTTTTAGTTTTTTAGTCACACTCCCACCCGCTCCTGCAATTTTTTATACCGCACCCACCCACTCCCTCTATGTTTTCACTCTTTGTTCATCCGCTGTCCAACCTGCTAATTTAGGTTTCCAAAATCCCACAAAGAAAAATGGGCTAACAAATAAAAAGTGTAGCCTGTACAAAATTTTTTTTATTTTATACATTTTGTCAAGAGACTTGATGAGAAAAATGTTGTATGTTAAGACAAAAAAGTGCTGCAGTAAAAAGAGACATGTAGGTTGTATTCTTGTCAAAATATTACATTCATTTAACCTTTTCAGTTGTTGATTTTTTTCAATTTTAACAATTGCTGAGAAAAAAAAGCAATAAATACAACATCTGTTAAGTTGTACGTCCTTCAGGGACAGCACATGACAGCTCCATTCTGCTCTGTCGCTTATCAACAACAAACATATATTTACCACTGGTGGCCTTCAGTCTGTAAGAATAAAGAATAAAGCACAGATAAGCTGCTCTGGAAGGATGTTGGGAAGGGGACATTGTTAAAGCACTCACTTCTATTCAAATTGCACAAGAGTTATCGACTGCTATCGCGGGGATAAAAAAAGCTTTTTACTGGTTTCTCCTAATACTTGGGGGTCAGAGGCTGAAATGCTGTTAATCTGTAAAAACTCTGTCAAAGAGCTGCATAATTAAGCCACAGATGTACAGCCCTGTGTCAAGGAGGTATTAAATCTCTATCAGGTGCATCTGGTGCCCAGAGATGAGTTAAATATGTCATTGGAGAATGATCAGATAAAGAATAAATCCTTCAAACGACCTCTAACAGAATCATACAGGTTTGGAACAACATGTGGGTAAATGCATTTTTTTTTGTGAAAAATGCCTTTAAACTTTAGTCCAACCACACCTTAGAAACATAGAAACAAAATAATCAAACTGTTTTCTGTTCATTCCTGTCTGCATTTCAGTCGGTCCCATCACATCTCAATTTTGCATTCTCAGGCAGTGGCACTATTGACTTTGAGGAGTTCTTGGTCATGATGGTGCAGCAGCTAAAAGAAGACCAAGCTGGCAAGTCGGAGGAGGAACTATCCGAATGCTTCCGTGTCTTTGACAAGTATGTAATTTGATGTTAACAGTGAACTGAACAGCAGTGAGAGGAAAGGTCATTAGGACCCAAGAAACAACTTACACCACAGTCTCCATGCTCATGGCATCCCAGACACGTAGATTTTAAATATTAAAGAGGATTCATTTTCTGGTATTTCGGGAAATAAAATCATACACATAAAATGTGGCTCAAAAGAGTTAAATGTTGGTTTCATTTTAGATTTTTGCTTCTGAATCTTTGCACCTTTAATAACCATTTCACAGAATTCACAGATTAGTATCAAAATGTTTTATTTTGCTAAAATGGAAGTAATGCCTCTCTTGCATGTTCAATTGAGAACTAGAGTTGCAGTGAAACCTAATACAAGAAATCTAATACAAACATGATTTTGAAAAACAGACATTGCAGAATCCTGGGAACTTTATCATCATGCAATTAAATATTGAAGTATAACTTTGTCAGCCTTTTGTGTGCTTTCTGGATCAAGCTAGTGGAGAGGACCACGCATATATGCTCAAAATACATACAACATTGTGTTAGAGTGCTACACAAGTCTTTAATATAGGATTAATATATAAAATTATATTATCTCCTACTTCTTATATAAGCAGGCCAGATTTCAGAATTAAATATCTTTTTGCTTCTGAAATCAGCGAGGGTGCCCTAGCCTTAATGCACATCTATTATGAGACATTTTTGCCATGTCCATTGATGATAGCATTCACATTTATATATGTCACTCTTAAATGTAAGCAGTCTTACTGGTAGCCACGTCAATAGTACAAGAGGGTGCTTCTAGTGTCTGTAGTCTATAGAAACTCTACAAAATCAAAAAATTATATGTAGTATTGTATTTCATTGTTACTAATAATGAAATAAGAATTAAGCACGAACATAAGTCTGTGCCTAAACAATTCTATTAATTTGCATTTGAACCATTCAAGAAAAAAAAAAAAAGGCAAAAAGTATATGGAGCCAAGACATAGGGGATTCACCTGTGTATTTTTGTGATATGTCTCCCTTATCTGACACACCTATTTCAGGTCCACCTCATTACTTCTGGATTGCATCTCCCATCATGCACCACACACTCTCACCGGTTTCAGATTTGCAATCACACACCTGCTGTAACATTTGCCGTCTAGGCTACTGGGTAGTGTAGTTGCGATCCCGCTTCTTCAGTGGACTAAGGCAAGGCAATTAATAATAAAGGGCCAAAAAAACAAGCTGAACGAAAATGCAGTGCAGACATACACAGACGTAACGTTAATACCAACTGAAATGAATCAGGTTAAATACAAAACTAATTAGACACAAACACAAGGCACCTGGGGAGACACAGCTGGGAATTCATTAAACACTAATGACCTGGGCGGGGTTACACACGACAGGAGCACATGAGGGAGAACGAATGAAAATAGACACAAAGCACATGGACACGAATGAAAACATAAACAAAAGTCTGACGGAACGCCTGAGGACGTGACACCTGCTCAGTCATAATCAGCCACACCCACACCCTCATTTACCACAGCATTTAAGCCAGACTAACTGTCTTGATTTGCATTGCTGTCATTTCTGAGTGTTTCCCTAGTGTTTGTGTTTCCCGTTTATGTGGGAGAAGCATTACTTCTAATTTGGCCAAAAAAATACACAGTGTGATGCTAAACCGAACCGAGTTTTGAGAAGGGTTGCCATGATGGCAGAGAACAAAAAGGAAAAATGGTATAACAGAGTCTCATATTGTCGCACATATTGATGTTTGATGCTCTGTGGAGTGGGAACTAACAATAAATCAAAAACTATCAGCCATTTTAACTGACAGATGAAGGCTGTGGTAAGAAAGTGAGAAAACGTATGCTGGAAAATGTTGAAGATATTTATCTATTTGGAACTTTGATAACAGGGATTCTATTGATTGGATTAGGTGGGGCCCTGGGATTTCGACAGATTTTAAAAAGCGACCAGTCTAACCTCCAATAAGGTGGCCTGCTGGATTGAAATGGTGAACAAGCACATGCTAGCTGTTAGCACTCAGACTAAATTGGAAAACATCTCGGAGAAGCTAGCAGCTATCCAACGAGATTTGGGCAGACCTGGAGACCTGTGATGGATATTAGATATCTGCGAAATTGGCAGATATCGATCCAAATGGAAAAGTTTGTTTTTCTCTTCTGGCTTTCCCCTCTTCTTTCAGCTGCAGCTGAAGACAAAACAACTCCCCCGAGATGCTCTGAATTCCTCAGCCCTGTTCCAAGGACACCTGGGACGAACTGTTACAGCCTTCCCAGGCAAACACATCATTGGCACGCACACACAAACCACACACATAACAGCTACAGATAGGCATTCTACCTTTCCCCCATCCAACGCCTTTGTGTGCTTTTTTTGTGTGGGTAGGTGGGTCTGGGGTTTTGCGCTGATCAGTTGCGAAACGGGATGGCTGTCTGCCTACATTGGACTTATTTCTCATCCCCCTCCCTCCCATGTTGCAGTGTTATGTCTTGTGATTATGTGTTTTATGTGCTTGTTAATGAGGTATTTTTTTCCCTGATCTCACACTGGCTTCCTCGGAATGTAGTCTGGGAGGTTTTTTTTTTTTCGCCTCCTTATCCAAATGTATCTTACTTCTATTTTTCTTTTGCTACCTCTCGACTGAACTCACAAGACAAAAAGTCAATTGACATCAAAATCAAAAACAATTTTGCAATTAAAACAATATTATATATTTACCCAACAGGAACCAAGATGGTTTCATTGATCGTGAGGAGTTTTCTGATATCTTGCGTGCAACTGGTGAGCCAGTGACAGACGAAGACATAAGTGAACTCATGGCAGATGCAGATACAAACAAAGATGGGAAGCTTGATTTCGATGGTAAAGCAAATCTTATTTATTCTATTTTCTGTTCTTGTTTTTTTTGTAACAACAAGAAGCATTTTAGGTTCCCCAAATGCCATTTAAGATCTTTTGTTTTAACTGTATACAAAGTAACACTTTCTATAAAGCCCATGTTTATAATACATTATAAGGGTATTCTTAAGGCATAACTTTAGAATATCATGTTGTATCATCTCATGAATATTCATAAGAACAGTTTTAATATTTAGTTATTTGTGGTTATAGCTTTTAAGAGTACTCACAATGAACATGATCCATCCACTTAAGTTACCATGGATTATATTTGTCATAGTTATAATGCTTTATAAGTATCATATCTTGCCATTTTACTTATGTTACTTTACATAAAGTGGAAAAATACCCCTAATAATGACAATTAAAAAAAACTCAAACAGCCATAAGATCAGATATCAGATCAGGTGACTGTGTAATATGATACATTTGCTTTGAACATTTTTTATAATATTAAGTTTAATTATTTTTATGGTACCCTTTAGACAGCAGTTGATAAGCAATACTATATTAGTAGTGTGTCTGCTACATATATGCTAACACTTTATTTTGATGGTTCCTAGACACAAACGTACTTAGTATAAGATACTTTGGAAGTGTATGAATATTCTACGTACAATACTCTGGGTTTATATAATAAACAATGCATTTTCTTTTCAGTTGCTAGCTCACATTCCTAACAGGAAATAACACTCAGCACCTAAACACAAAAGATGTTGTAAGATACTGTGCACACTGGGCATTATATGAATTATAATATAATTATATGAATCAGTGGGTATGCATAGCAGTCTAACAATGCATGGATGGCATTGCAATAAAGAACAAAATATCAAACAAATAGCTTAATTTAGTTATGTATGATAAAAGCCCAAATTCAGTCTGATTTGATATTTTGTTATTTAATGCAGTTATAATTAGAGTTTATTAAAGTGGATAAAAAGTACACATATATATATAAAAGATGTAATTACACACACACACAGGGGTATTTCTTTAACCTCAAGTTATTGAGGTCTTTTGAATTCCAATAGGTGAGAGAAGAGAAGGGGGGGGGGGTGAAAAATACAATGTTGTTATGTCATCCCATTTTTTTATTTTCATTCCAGAGTTTCTTAAAATGATGGAGAACGTCCAGTAGGAAAAATAACATTCCATCTCCTTCAACCGCTAACGACAGCAACCAAGAACAACCAATGCTGAGATCTGTAAAGGAACAGGAGAAACTCACTCTGGTTCAAATCACTAACAATGAAGATTGGCTGGAATTTGCTTTAAAGTGGCTGAGAATATTATAGGTCAGTGCCGTCTTGTTGAAAGTGTTCCTCTGGGACCACACTGTGGCGGTATCTATAAATAGCCATTCAGACCTTTTAAGAGGAAACCACTTACGCCTCTCCCTTCAGCTGTCTGCTACTACACCTGCTTATTCCCAAGACATTCAGCAACCTTCCTTAAACCCCCATCCCCTCACCCTTTACAGTGATTCAAAATAACCCTGCTACAGCATTAGCCTTGGAAAAAGACTTAATGTTGTTAGCGGTGTAAGCAAATCTATTAAAAAGGCACACCTTGGCCAATCTACTTGTTTGCTTGGTGATTTTTTACTGTGATTGTATTATGTAAAGTTACACAAAATATCTGTCTGTAAAAACGTACATGACGTTTTTTAAAGCTAAATACAATCACATTTCTAGAAGCTGCAACTCATGAGATCTTCTCACCCACCTTGTCCATAATTTCACTACACCAAAAAACAGGATCATAACACCATGTTGGTCCAAAATACATAACACTTTGGCCATCCAGTAGATCCATAGTGTTGCAGATTGCATTTATCGTTTTGTCTGTTGGTCTCCTCTGATATTTTCATTTCTAAACCTGCCCAAAGGAGTAACCTCTTCACTTGACCTCTTCCCATGGTCACAAAAAAAAAAATAATTTTGAATCCTAATGTCAGCATTCTGTGCCAGGAACATGCAGGTTATACATATATGAGTTCTGAAAAGGTGCAAAAGGTCAGATTTCCATGTTTTCTTCTCATGGTGGAAAGCCATGTGATCCTTTTGACAACTCGTTGTCTTCAGGTCATATTGATGGAGGTATTATCTCATGCCTGTTCCGCAATTGCAAATGCAAGAGTTGCATTGATATGCAACCTACAAAACCGGACCTTTCTGCTCTTCTAAAAATCTCCCTTTAAATCTTTCCATTTCTGCCTGAAAGTATATAGTCCACAACCCCCTCCTCCGAGTTCCTCCACATGCTTCTCCAATCCATGTCGATACAGTTCCTCACTCAGGAAACACATGCCATACATGGAAACTCGGGTTTAGGCTCTTCTGGGTTTGGGGGACCTGTGTCGCCATTTGTGTTGTTGAGTTTTGGTTGGGGTGGACTAAGAGATCTAAACCATTTGCTATTCAGGGAACGCTGAAGATTTGCAACACAGCACCTTCCCAAGAGGTTTAGTGTTTCTCGGCTTGACTAAAGTGGGGGCTGTGCAGAACACCATCGGCTCTCTCCATTTTAAAAATGAATTTCCATCTGTATGCTACTTATTTTATATCAGTATACGCCATTTTAGTCCCTCAATATGTTACTTTTCAAATTTAGTAGATATTTTGAGGGGAATTAGTGACAAGCAAAGTCTCCCAGGAATATTTTTCTAAACATTAGTGTGGTCAGAATAAACATGCAATTTCCACCTGAACTGTTACCAGACACACTAATTATTTTATCTGTTTTTGAATTAAATACAGGCTTTCTGACAGTAAACACACCAGAACATGGCAGTTACCGTTTTCCTGTATTCTCTCAGACTGTTCTTAAAGTGTACTCATTTCACATTTCTATTGGCTTATGGGAGCCGTCGAACCCTAAAAGTTCAGGATTCTAAATCTGGAGGTCTGTGGGCGGGTCTTGGGTGGCCTGTTTAAAGTGTGTCAGAACTGTCACTTGACGTCTAGTCTTTCTGTTGGGGTGCGAGCGCGTTGACCACTGCTTGTCTCGTGGATATAATTGAGGAGGCTAATCCACAACCATGGTAAGAGTTTAAATGATCTAAGCATTCAGTTTTGATAATGAACGCATGAAAACATAAAATGGGAAAAATGGCCTAATCAAAAAGTCAGAAATGACATTTCTGTCATTATAAATAATGGATTATATAAGGTTAAAATATTGTTAATAGTTCCCTTGTTGTTTTGCGTGAATTTAATAATGCTTCATAAGAAAATTAATAAACAGTGTGACTAAAAATCATTATGGTTTTATAAAAATAGTTGAGTAAAAAGAGAAATAATAATACAGAAA
Organism: Enteromius unitaeniatus; assembly: GCA_032359435.1. Taxonomy (NCBI): domain Eukaryota; kingdom Metazoa; phylum Chordata; class Actinopteri; order Cypriniformes; family Cyprinidae; genus Enteromius; species Enteromius unitaeniatus. Next base: position 8,117,051 of record JAUMHI010000069.1, read on the forward strand.
TTAATGTAAATATATTTAAATATGCTTATTTGGGCTCTTTTACATTGTTTCCGGCAATTTTGGACTCATTTTTGCCTTGGAAACAATGTTTAATATAATCTGATACGTTACCTTTATTAGGTGTTATTTTTAGGTGACTTAATAAATTCAAAATTAACTTACTGCAAATTAATGTTTCAAGCACATGATTTCTCTCTGACAAAAAATAAACAAAATAATTAATTACCATTACCATTTTCACATTGCCAGCAAAATCCACTGTAAAGTTTTATCACTGCCAGTTTTCTGATAGCCTGTAAAAAATAGCTTGTAGGAGCATAATTATTCCAAATGACAAAATAGTCAAAGGTCACTCTGAAATATCATCTATATATCTGTTGAAATATAATGGTACTAATGAGTGTTAAAAGAAGGGGGGGCGATCAGAAATCAGTAAGATGGACATCATGCTATTTGAATCTGGTCAGCAGGTTAGGTTAAGTAACTAAGTAACTAAAAGCTGAAGCGACACATTCCAAGGATCCTATTTCGGAATTACCATGTACAGTCACTGACTGGAAGGATAACGTGTTGAGCCTTAAAATAGTCCCAAACGGTCTTGGAGAAGTGTTCTGGATACCATCTGTTGTTTGCAGGACTATAACCCTGTCTTAATGCAAACATATTATTAGAAAAACAAAAACAAATGACTCTAAAACAAACTCGGGTTACTCATATGTGACCCTGGGCCACAAAACCATATAAGTAGCATGGTTATATTTATAGCTATAACAACAATACATTGTATGGGTCAAAATTAACAATGTGTCTCCTATGCCAAAAATCATGAGGATATTAATGATCATGTTCGATGAAGATATTAAGTAAATTACCTAACATAAATACATTCATTTTTGATTAGTAATGTGCATTACTAATAAATCAATTTGAACAACTTCAGTGGCGATTTTCTCAATATTTGTATTTTTATTTATTTATTTGCACCGTCAGATTCCTGGTTTTCAAATAATTGTATCTCATTCAAATATTGTCCTATCCTAACAAACCATACATTGGTTAACGGAAAGCTTACTTATTAAGCTTTCCGGTGCATACATCTCAATATCAAAAAACTTAGCCTTTAGACTGTTTGTGGTTCAGGGTCACATTTACCAGATTAATGCATTGTGCTGTTTATATCTGAAATTCACCGTTCATAATGTAACCGTTTCACAGACCGACGCGCAACAAGAGGCCCGCTCATACCTGAGCGAGGAGATGCTTGCCGGTGAGTGTGCGAACAAAAAGGATACGTCACCAATATTCACGTCGGGGTTTTTTTTCTATTAAACGTTATGTTTCTATTTCTAAGAGTTCAAGGCTGCCTTCGACATGTTCGACACCGACGGTGGCGGTGATATCAGCACCAAGGAGTTGGGTACCGTCATGAGGATGCTGGGGCAGAATCCAACCAGAGAGGAGTTGGAAGAAATCATCGAGGAGGTCGATGAAGACGGTCAGCTAAATTCTAGCACAAATAACTATATAATACTGTACAAAATATACTATGCGCAAGCCCTTTTTGGTGCGTTCTTGCGTTTTGTAAGCAGAAGTACGCACTGCATTCTCAGCGCTGCCGCGAGGGGCGCTGCACGGGAAGTTGTCAATTATTTCCTTCGGGGCAAATACTGGCATGTTTTTGAAAGTATCTTGTTAAGACAAAAACAAAATTTAGGAGCAGCTCACCTGAATGTGAACACATTTCATATTCAAAAGTATATAAATAAATGTATCGCCCCTTCAAGTCTATGGAAGAGCGCACATCAAATATGTTCAATGTTTTCACACTTGCGTGAAGTATGTTTATGGCCTGCTACCTGATGATGTTTGTACATTTTAATTATTCATATAATGATAACGGTAACTGTTCAGCTTTAAGCATAACATACAAAATTGTAATAGCTAATGTACCTCATGCTGGAAACTGTAGGCAGCGGATCCATCGACTTTGAGGAGTTCTTGGTCATGATGGTGAGACTCCTTAAGGAGGACCAGGCTGGCAAGAGCGAGGAAGAGTTGGCAGAATGCTTCCGCGTGCTGGACAAGTATGTTATCTGATATCGTCTTGCGTGCACCTGTCTTTGAATGTGACCCAGACTCACTTTCGCATATGTAACACCGTGAATCTGCAGGAACGGTGATGGCTACATCGACAGAGATGAGTTTGCTGAGATCATCCGCAGCACTGGCGAATCCATCTCAGAGGAAGAGATTGATGAGCTGCTTAAAGATGGAGACAAAAACAACGATGGCATGCTGGACTTTGATGGTATGATGGTTTATAAATGAGATTTCTTTTCATTTGTGAGCATGCATGACCAGGTATTGAAGCAACACCCCTGTCCGTTTTTTCCCCAGAATTCCTCAAGATGATGGAGAACGTGCAGTAAGAGACTCAAGGACATTCCTCTCCCCTCACACCCCTGCCAACAGGAACCTTTACCTCTCAGTGCCACTCAGATTCACTTCCCCCTTTTGTCCTCTTTCTTCCTCCATCTCACCTCTTCAGCAGACAGACAGATAAACACCTCTGTGGGGTTTGCCAAGGTTGGGCTCCCACTGAACCCTCATGCAAGATCCAAGGAGCCAAGCTGTGGTGTGGTTTACAGGCTCATCATGTTATGATGGCGCTCAAGTTCACTAGAAGCACGTGCCATGGTAGACCCCCATGTTTGTGGGTGTTTAGTCTAGATTTAGTCTAGATCAGCAGCTTGTTACCGCTGCATAGACCAATGCCAAAGCCAAACCACTTCACTGTATTTAAGAACAAACGCTTGAAAACAGAATAAAAAATAAAACACACATTGTTTAGTTGGTCTGACATTTTGATTTGTATGGCTTTGTTTTGAGGAGTTTATCAATTAAACATTGTTTTTTTTTCTCCTGAGTCTCTGACCCCAATTAGTTGCCAATTTCTGTATATACTAAAGACTATAATTAGTACTGTTTATGTAGCAGCAAAACCCGTCGGTCCCCCAAAACCCAAACTCTTACAAATATCACAGTGATATTTCACTTATACCAATATGGCAAGTTTTATTAGACATGCTGTAGGAATAGCCGTCTTCTCCATTGCACATTTAGACTTTCAACATGACGTTCTTTGTGTGCTGCAAGTGTGTAAATCAGTAAATTGTGTCTTGTTTATCTGGCAATGGCTGATGAGTATTATTTGCAAAGTAAAGGGTTGCACACTCATAATACAAATATAACGGATTACAAAGTTTTTTGTGAAAATGAAGCACACTGCAGGAAAAAAAACAAATTTTAAAAGAATACTAATAACAATCAGGCTTATTATTACCATGTTTTAATTATTTCAAAAGCTTATTTCCTAGCTACATCAGGCACAATTTACCAAAGAGATTGATTTTACACTCGCGTTAACCCTTCAGTTTTCAACAAAATGTAACTTTTTGATCAAAATATTTTAAAAATAATGATTAATAACATTTTAGAAGTCTCTCAAAACTATAAAAGGAGAGTCAAATAAATACATTTATTTTATCTCAGGTTTTGGACAATCTGAGAGGGAGAATATGATAGTCGAACTATCCATATAAGAGTTAAACAATATCATGGTTATATTGTTTACATTCAAAACTGTGAGTAGGGATATCATTCTAGGGTTGCTGTACTCGTAATCTAAGAAACAGTGATGTTCCTTCTGTTTTTTTAAGTGCACATAAATGCTTTTCAAAATAAAACTTTCATTAAAAGTTTAACAAATGTATCTTTATTGTACAACATTTTACACACAATAAATGAACACTCAATCGAACTGTGAACGGTCAAGCAACTCAATAAAATCTTTCAGAAATTGGAACAATGGTTCTCAACAGGTGTAATACCACTATAGGCGACAAAAGAATTACCCCCTTTCATAAATTGCTTAAGAAGCCTAGCAACCAAAGGGCTATTTCAAGACCCATAATTTGCCTCGTCAAAGGCTTTGCGAGCTTTCTTCAGCTCCTCGTTCATGGTGAGCAGGTCCTTCACTCTCGCAAACTTTCGAGGGTCCTTGCGAATGAGAAAGACAATGTCCTCCACCTGGACGCGACCCTGGCGCCCAATGGACATAGCCTTGTGCGTCATCTCCGTGATAAACTCGATCACCAGATCCTCCAGTATATCCACGGACTCGGTGTAGGGGTTTTGGTCGTCTCCGAACCCATACATCATGCAGCGAAGCTCCTTGGAAAAAAGCCGCTTTCTTTTACCTTGGCCCGAGTCTACCCCGTTACCCCCGTCGTCTACATCCTCCTCAAAACCAGGATCATCCTCTTCCTCGGCCATTCTTGAAAATAAATGCAGCGCGCCGGTTAGAAACAGCCATTCAGCACATAAAATTCAATTAGTCTATGATATAAGAGTATAACAGGTACAGTGTTGATGTATTATCTTACTTGTGGTGCCCGAACAGGAACAAAAACAATACACACCAAGCAGCAAATGCTAACACACGAACCACTGCTCATTCATTTACAAATAACGCGGCCGTGGGAGGAACCGGCAGCGACCCCTAGAGTTCTGGATGACGAATTTATCAAAGGGGGCGTGTTGGAACGCTCGGATCATTTCCGTGAAATGGTTCGTTCGAACAAATCAATTTAGTGATTCTACTACGTCACAATGCTCCAAATACCCCAGTAAAGTGAGCCGAAACAAACAAAGAGAAAATGAGGCTGTTCTCTGAGGGGAACAATATCCCTTGCAAAAGGGCGAGGGTATTCCAGAATATATGGTATGCTGTTCAGTCTCAAAAATATTGCCAAAATGTTCATTTAATTTAATACGGAAAAGTGGAATACATTATATAAAACATTCAATTTTAAAAACCCATGGTTTAAATAGTCAATGTATTTGGAAGAACCTTGATATTACGCATAAGAATAGCCTAAATCTCTTTTCCCCAGCGTTGAAGTGAGGCAGATATTTTACCTATCGGTTGTTTAATAAAGATAAGATAAGATTCAAGATGAGAAAGGATAAGATAAGAGAAATTCTTATCGTCACAGACATGCTCAATGCAGTAAAAGGAACAAAAAAAATAAAAATATACAATAAGTACAGTAAATAATAATAAAAACCAGTAGAATAGTGCAAATAAATGTAACGGTTGGATGAAACAAGCAATCAGTCATTGAGATACATGTGTAATATTTTTTGTAATTTGACTGAGGACAAAGTAAACATTAGTATTAATATATTAGTATATTAATATATTAATATATTATTTAGAGGCGATGAGTCTTTTGCTGCGTGTGCTGAGATGCCCGTTATAGAGCGTGCATGGGGTGAAAAAGGGTTGTCTATGATACCGAGAAGCTTTTTTTAGCATTCTCCCATCAGACACCTCTGCCAGGTTCTCCAGACTGACACCCAAATGGAAAAATAAAAATTACTTTTTAAATAATAATTAATTTCCTTGTCTGTGTTTAATAACTCCATTACCCCTAAAGACTTTGCTATTGTTTGTGATGCCATCCCATTTATTAGACTATTTCAAATGACCTGTTTTACCTTCTATCTCAGTGGTGTGAAAACAGTGTTTTTATGTCGCTTCTTCTAATAAATCAATACATTTTTTTATGATTTTGTATCAATTCCAAATGTTATGGTTTATTATGCTTTTGTCTCTGATATTGCCTGATTTCAAATACATAATTACTAACAAAATAAAATATGTTTCCTATCAAATTATCCAATTATTATGTTTTTATTTAATTAATTTATTAACAAGGGAGTTTATTGTATGTCTATCACTTAAATATTAACTTCAAATTTACAGTCAGTTTACTCATCTCTTCTCCAAACAAGTAATTAAAATACAATACAACTCTATTATGAATTCTTCACTCGAGAACACAATCAGTCCGATTCGTGTTCTATGAATCGGTTCATCAAAAAAAAAGATCCGACTCACAAGCACGAACCGATCAGTGCCAAGCAAAATCAAACAGCAACCGTACTACTTTAAAGCGCTTTTACATTGTTTTTACACTTCTTGTGTGCTTAACAAGAATTCAGAAAAGCTTTAAATTTCAAAACATTATGAACACAATTCAAATTTTCCCGGGCTGCAGCGCATGTGTCATCAGAGCCACGTCCACGTCAGAGCTACTGAAGTAACACAGTTACACAGCGCTGTCTGTAGCTTCACAACAACACTTATTTGAATGGCACTGTAGTGTGACACAGTCTCGGATTAATGTCATAAATGCTCTAAGGCGACTCGCTCACCCAAATGATGGTTACATAGTTTAAACGCTACCAGCTTTTCGTTAACGAAGACTATGTAAACAGGTAAGAAAACGTGGTCACTGACCTTAGCTACAGTAGTTAGCTGTAACTCAGTGTCACAGCATCATTTGCGGTAACTAGGTTTAGTGCTTCAGACGCAGCAGAACGTATTAAGTTTCAGCCTGCACTGAAAGTAACGTTAACTTACAGTATGTTGCACTTTTCAACAAGTGGTTCTTCGTAAAGTACGACACAATCAACTCGCGCACATCAAACTTTGGCCCCTTGTGTTCTTATCAACCTACTCAGAGTTAACATACTAGCTGTGGTTCATTCGTATCCTTCCTCTTTCTAGCCGTGCTTTTGTCGGATCCGGGTTGTCCAGGATGGCATGCCCGACGCAGTTCCTCTGCAGGGCGCTGCGCACCGTGGGCCTGGTGCTCTTCTACTATGTGTTTTCCATTGGCATAACGTTCTACAACAAGTGGCTCATGAAGGTAGGTCTAGCTCACAGTTGGGTCTCTTGGATTCAATGGTTTGTCTGTTTGGTTTGTATAATGTTCTGTTATTTTGTGTACCTCAGGACTTCCACTTTCCTCTGTTCATGACGCTGGTGCATCTTGTAATAATTTTTGGTTTCTCCACACTGACACGCTTTGCCATGCAGTGCTGGACAGGAAAGCCTCGAGTGACACTTCCCTGGAAGGTTTACCTTTCTAAAGCGGCCCCAACAGGTTTGTATTATGTGTCATAATGGTAGCTGAGGAGATAAAACCTGCTATCTTCCCTATCCAACACACAGCTTGGGTGGGTGAAGTCCACACTGATTGAATGTAGCAAATTTAGTCGATCTCTGCATCTTGTCCAAAAACCCATTATCTATCAGTTAATTTTCAAGTTTTGTCATAGAATGGTTTATGATGCTTTGGATTATTTTGAGGCAGTGATTCATCATAATATGTGTACATCTCTTTGTCTTTGTCCATCAGCCCTGGCTACAGCACTGGACATTGGATTGTCAAATTGGAGCTTCCTTTTCATCACTATTAGTTTGTAAGCATGTTATTATTTCCAGAGAGATAACAATTTTATTCTCAGAATTGTATTCTTATACTTCAAACACAAAACATACCTTAAGTACTACTGATGCACATGCTGTGTTTGGAATGGCATACTACCATACAGCTCCTACTCCATTGCAGTATTCAGTGTGTATGTTTCTCTGTATGCGCAGAGTTCATGGATTACCCGATACATTTGCAGAAATCTAATTTATGCATCTAAGAACACTGCATGGGATAGTGTTTCCCAGTGAAGTGGACTGGGGGGCGGGGATACTAATTATCAGTATAATTGTAGTAATTATAAAGAGCTCCTGTGGGGCTGATCGGTCCTCAGCTGCTTGTTTCAAAGGGATTAAATAATATTTTTTCAGTAATATAATATTAGGGCTGGGTGATATATATCGAACGATATGTTATGCGCATCTCGTCAGTAAAGCCGGTTCTTTAATTAGCGCTAAATCTTCGTCAGCTGTTTTTAAATGCAGCGCCATGAACTGGCAACAAATGAACCGGCTTTACTGACAAGATGCGCATAGTATATCGTTCGATATATATCGCCCAGCCCTATATAATATATAAGTAACATATAATATATAAAGAAAAATATTTAAAGGATCAGTTCCACTTTAAAGCAGGTCTTTAAAGTGCAAGTAGCCTGATTTGTTGGCAGTGGTTATATGCGTTAATGTAATTAATATATTACATGTAAATGTGCTGTCTATGTAAAATCATATAAAAATCCAACAAGTTTGTTTTTTCTCTGGCTGGATTAAATCAAAACATAAAGCTTTAAAATCTTCTTTTCTTTATTTAGTTCTCTACATGATTTTCTGTTAAATCTGTCATCAACAATTAGCGATAATCTTGCCAATAATTAATTTTAGCTCATCCAGACAGTCTTAAAACCTGAACACTTGACCTACAAACAATTGTGTTTGCTACTGGAAATAATTGAAACTACTTGGAAATGTGTGGCTTTTTTTTCTAGGTACACCATGACGAAGTCTTCTGCTGTTCTCTTCATTCTCTTTTTCTCTCTGGTCTTTAAACTGGAGGAGCCGGTAAGTGTGAAATATACTCAGTTCTTGAATAAAGGGCCTAAAGGAAACTATAGTTTATATAAATATTTTTAGTTAAGACACATTAAACTAATATTTAACCTACATATAGGCTACATTGAGATGCAGTATTTCACAAGATATCTTAGTATGATAGTATGACAGTTAAAGTACATGTAGACATTTTAAAAAACTGAAATCTAAAGTGCATTCCCACTGTGGTGATAAGGTAAGATCATGTTTTAAGGGTAATTTTAAATTTTTTTTACTCAGAAACCTATTTTTCTGCTTTTGAACGACTTTCAGTTTTTCAGACAACTTGTACTTTTTTAAATTACATAATATAATTGATTATAGAGATTGAATGAAATAAAAAAGGGAAGGAGAATAAAGTAGTGTTTCATAAGTCCAGAAAAGCTGTATGCTTTCTCTCCAGTTTTGGCACTTAACATTCATATATTCTTGGAGTCGTGCTGAAACAATAATGGCATGCAATCAG
>JAUMHI010000069.1:8126053-8152954 GCA_032359435.1 Enteromius unitaeniatus
CTGACTATTTTGAACATAACAGAATCCATTCTTGATCCTTGTGGTGTTGCTGATCGCCAGTGGTCTGTTCATGTTCACTCTGAAGTCCACTCAGTTTAATATGGAGGGTTTCATCATGGTCCTGTTGGCCTCTTTTATTGGAGGGATCCGCTGGACTCTCACTCAAGTGCTAATGCAGAAAGCAGAGCTTGGTAAGTCAGCATGTTACGAACTGTGTTCAGTCTGTATGAAGTGAAGTGGTGTGACTCTTATGTTCTCCTTTTTGCTACACAGGCCTTCAGAACCCCATAGACACTATGTATCATCTGCAGCCTCTCATGTTCCTGGGACTCTTTCCTCTGTTTCTTATTAATGAGGGTCAGTCAGATACCAGTTTTTATATACAATTGTGCCCATAAGTTTGCATACCCCTTGCAGAATGTGCAAAATAAAACAAAGTAAGAGGGATCATGAAAATTGCATTTTGTTTTTATTTAGTGCTGTCCTGAATAAGCTATTTCACAAATCTCCACAAGACAAAATAATAATTGAATTTATAAAAACGATCCTGTTCCTGAATCCTAACAATCTGTGTTGCTTCCTGGATTATCCTAAAATTTTACGGTAAAATATTACTGTATTTGATTCAATAAATAAATGACTTTTATGAGTCAGATCTCTGTAAAATCTCAATAAAATTTTAAAGAAATTTACATCTAGTAATCACAAACTAATACAAAATCCATGCATTAGTCAAAAAGTGTGGGATTTGTGTTGAACTTTAGTATTTTGTCTTCTATGAGTGCAAATCTCTCAAAGAAATTTTAATTCATAATAAAAACAAGACATTATGAGGTTGCAGTGGGTAAAAATAAAACCATATACATTGTTTTTTGTAAAATCTGCTTAGATTTAATACAATTATTAATACAACTAAATATTACCATTCTGTGTACTAAGTATAATTGATTTGCTGTAGAAATATTACAGACTAAAATTAGTTTCATTTACTACATGCGAACTTGTCTCTTGGTTACCAGTGCATTTGGATTTTAACAAACCTGTTGCTTGTTTCTCGATCCTGTGGTTCCTCTGCAGGGCTTAGTGTGAGTACCACAGAGAAGCTCTTCAGGGTCAGTGAGCTCTCCCACCTGCTCTACTCTCTGGCGACTCTGTCTGTGGGTGGCATACTAGCTTTTGGACTGGGCTTCTCCGAGTTCCTGCTGGTGTCCCGCACCTCCAGTCTGACGCTATCTATTGCAGGCATTTTTAAGGTGAGAATACATCTTTGTTGCTTTGTTTCACTCATACTTATGAGTAATATAAACAGATTTTCTCAGTTTTTCAATAGTGTGCTAGCTTTTAAAGCTTTCATTAGCCTTAAACCATGCATATTCTATAAGACATCTTAGACATTTGTTTTGTGTGTCTGTAGGAGGTGTGCACTCTACTGCTGGCAGTGGAGTTCATGGGGGATAAAATGAGCATGGTCAACTGGTTGGGCTTTGCTGTGTGTCTTTCTGGCATATCACTGCATGTTGGTCTCAAAACATACTATAGCAAAGGTAAGTAAGATGATGCCTATAAGTGTTTGTAATTCATTTCTAAACTTTTACACGGCTCAGTTGATTCATACAGCTGTCTAATGTGAAAGGTTGGTTGATGATGAAACTAAAGTAGTGTATATCTTCCATTTTGTGACATGCATTCTTGTATTTACTATATATATATATATATAATTTTTTTTTTTTTTGTGTGTATTTTTTTCTAGAAAAAGGCCCCATGATAAGACAAATACCAGTCAGAGACAACCCGGACCTTGAGCTTCCACTTCTACAAACAAAAGATGACTACTGTGAAGACACAAATGATGAAGAAGAGCAAGAGATTCTTAATTAGTTCCAGGATGACATGAATGTCCTAAATAGACTTGTGGAATGGTTTGGATTAAAGGCATACATGAACGGTCACATTGATCACAGGTACTCAACCAGCCCCAAACATTAGAATGAACTAATGTACTGGGGCACATCTTTGTTGTTCGACCCTCTGAGACAAAAGAGAAACCCTTTGCTTTTGGGAAGACAGGACTCTAAAAGCTTCTTAGTGAGTTAGTTCACCCAAAGATTTTGCTTCAGTCATTATTTACTTGCCATCATGCCACTCCAAACATGTATGTCATTTTGTCATCTGTGGAGTACAAAAGGAATGTCTTCCATAAAGTGGATGGAGACCAATGGCTATCAGAAAAATATAAATCAATCATTTATTTTCTCTTTGAAGAGAAAGAGTTTTTAAAAAAAAAACAGTAAGTTTAAAAAAGAATTTTAGTTTAAAGGTAAAATAGAATTTCAAAACAGCTGGTGGCACCAATCTCGGCCAATCCCCAAGTGGCCTTACACATTTGTTTACATGACAATAAAGGATTTATTTGATTAAATATCAATTCTGTTTCACTTGCCTACAATAATTACTAAACTAATCATATAGAATGCAAATACAATACTAGTTTGTTTGTTTTAATAAAATGAATGAACTTGGTTTTCTTCACTTTTTTTCCTTAAACAGGGCAACTTTGTGAATGGTGTGTAGTATATTTACTTCTAGATCTAATATACTAAATGTTCATCATTCAGTCAATGCTGTCAGCTGTAAGAGAGGGGGGCAGACTTCATTATAGGCTAATTAGATTTGTATGGAGCTTTCGAGCAGATGCAGGGAAGTCAGTAAATCCAGGAACCTGATTGAGTTTGTTCAGTGGATTAATTTGAAAGTCGGAAAGGCAGTTCAGCTCCCAAGAGAGAGCACAGCTGTTTTAGAAAATGGTAATGAATTCACTTTAGGCCAACTGCATGAATCTGTTTGCTGATATGTCTTGTCTGATACGTAACATTTTTCAGGGTATTCGAGTACGTCCCAGGTATCCTGAACTGTATCATATGTTTTGTTTACTATTTAGTATACAGTCATGGCCAAAAGTTTTGACAGTGACATAAATGTTGTATTGGAAAAGTTTGCTACTTAAGTGTTCGTTCACATTGTTTCTAAATTTTAGCATTTTACATAATTGTTAAAAGCTTTATAATCATATCAGCAGCACTTGTGAAAATGTGAATGAGTAATCATACTAGTAAGATTGTAAGAGCAGACTGGTTGCTATAAAAGGAGGGAAGAAGTGCTTCTAATCATTGTGTTCTTGTTAGCAATGGTTGCCTTCAAAGGAAAAACATGCAGACATCCTCGCTTTGCACCTGGTGTCAAGAAGGGCAGCAAAGAAGCCACTTCACTCCGAGAAAAACGTGAAGGACAGACTAAAATTCTGCAGGAAGTTCAAGTATTTGCCAGCAGAATACTGGTGCAAAGGTCTTTCCTCTGATGAAACTCCTACCGACTACTTAGAAGATTTGGAAAATCAATTGTACGGAGAAGAACATATGAATGTTACCATGAGTGCTGTGCTGTGCCAACAGTGAAGCATCCCGATACCATCCACCTGAGAGGTTGCATTTTTACGAAGGGAGTGGTTTCTCAAAATTTTCTGTCCAAAAACACTGTCGTGAATAGAGTATGGCATCAAAACGTTCTGTAAAAGTGATTTCTGCTTCCAGTGAGCAACTTGGTGATGATCTGTTCATTTTCTAGCATGATGGAGCACCATGTAACAAAGCAAGAGTGCAAAAAAGGAGGCTCGAAGATCGTTATATTAAAACTTTGGAGCCATGGATCTCAATCCCATAGAGTAAATAACCTGTGGTCAACTCTCAAAAGGCAAGTGGACAAGCAAAAGCCCACAAACTCCATAAACTAATAAGGCAAGAATGGAACACCATCAGTCAGGATTTGGTCCAGAAGCTAATGTCCAGCATGCCAGAGTGAATTGCAGAGGTTATGATGAACAAGGGTCAACAACACTGTAAAAATTATTTCAGTAAAAGCCTTTAAAACACTAAACTTATGTCGCTCCAGAAACTTTTTTTTTTGAGTGCTTTCATTTAAAACATTTAAAGTTTTCTTTGCATACTTATACCTTAATTCAAACGATTCTTTAACGTTTTATGCCTCTTCTTTAGTCACTTTTCTGTTTGTTACCTCACAAGCTATATCTTCAGACATATAACTTGTCTTTCCCCGGACAGTTCTGCCAAGGCTCATTAAATATGGCTGATAAATGCATGCCAATGAAAGCAATTAGCACCATTGTAGCCCATACAGCATAAGGACAGTTCTGGTAAAGTTAGTTAGTTTATATAAAAGAAGCAAGTGACTCTTTAGTCTAGGTCCTGTGTCGCAAAAACATACCGACAACATTTTGGCCAGCAGTCTCTCTTTTCTCTCGAGCCTTGCAGAACAGCTGATATACCACTCTGACCGACTTTCCCCCGCCTCTGTATCACTAGAGGAGGGCACTGCACCCGTATCAGATTTCACACCTAACCCAACCGAAGTAGAGACACAAACGACAGCAAATGGGAAGTGAGTGACCGGGACTCAACGTGTTAACATCCCTTACCTGTGTGGAATGCGCCAGGTACACTCTTCAGCTTCAGGTAAACTTCCTAGCCTAATAGACCTTTCTTTGAGTTATGTATATTATTTGAGTTTGCTTTGCTGCAAAAACAGACGCTGTTGCTGTTTTGCATTATATATTTTAATTCGCTTTGACGCTCTGTATTTGTTCACACTGGTTTAGTTACTGAGTTAAGCAGTAAGTCAAGTTTGAGTTAATAATAAGCAAGACGGTCAAGTCTAACTCTCTGCTAATACGCAGTTCATGTCATTTTCGCGGGCTGCTTCAGTTTTGGGTTTCATAATAGCGGTAATAGCTTTCGACAGCTCACTTTAGGTGTGGTATCACAACAGATTCAGCTCTTCGGAGCTTTAAAGTTCCTGATATCATCTATTTCTGCTGTATACAGTACAACAAGCCAATGCACGCAAAGGCCGTCTTATTATGGCCCAAAGCGAAGGGAGGGAGGGGGTCCAATTAAAATAGGTGTCAAATAATTGCACTTCTCACATATGATATTTACCAGCTGACTGCTGACAAGAATTTCCTGTTCTCTCCATTAATTTTTGATGTGCAATCGGTCAGTTACTAAACTACACTCTGACATGTCTGGTTATGCATATATAACAGGTGTTTAGCTTTCCCTCCCTCTTCTTGTAATAGTCTTCAATGGGTTTGTAATGACCAGTTTGGTGCAGCCTTTTTTTTAAGTGTCCCTGTCCCATCTCTGTCTGTCTGTCTTAAGTGGAGCATATTTAAAATTGTGCAACGTTAAAAGGTTTGGGATGCTCAGCTTTAGAAAACAACAGCTTTATGTTTATTGTGTAATGATCGCATTTGCTTCGATGTTTGTTTGGAGTGCACAGAAGAATTTTCGCCTCGCTTACAGTGACCATTTTCCCACAGGTCTCTAAGCTTGATCATGATAGCCCACAGCTTTCATTCCGTCCTCTCTGAGCGAAAGACACTCCTCATCCTGGTGACGTTTCTCCTGATGCTGGTTTCTCAAGTCCATTCGCAAGGTCATATATTGCCTTTTATCTTTTACACAAGCCACTCATGTGCTAGATATGCACCAATATTCATATTTTGGATGATGGTGAGAGTTATTTTAATGTTATGGTTAGCAGTATTACATTTTGATACTGTTTTGTACTAAATGGTGATCTGGTGATATTAGTGTAAACATATGGGAAATGTTTGTGCACCGTAGATAAGGGTAAACTAAGAAAAATCTCCTCTAGTCGTTATTGTAAGCTCTACGAATATGGCCAGACCTTGAGAGCCAAGGAAAATTGCTTCCATAATTAGATGTCTTTTTTTTCTAACTAAAATGCAATGCCTGTGCACTTCAAAATTAAGTAAAGGCTCAAGTAGCATTCATGCCCACAAACAAAAATAGCAGTCCACATAAAGCTCCATTTTGGTGCACAAATGTTTCCTTTTTTTTTACTTAAAGGTGAAGTGTGTAGCGTTGTAGTGTTAAAATATTCCTAATTCAGTTTGCAGAAAGGATTATATGTATACAATTCATGTATGTATTACTGGTAGTTTCCAATTAAATTTTATGTTATAACTGTGTTCTGAATGTTAATGTTGGTATTATACTAATATGTTTGCACCTATAGTATATCACATTTGCCTCAGAGAACTGTTTTTTAGATATAACATCAGTAAATGTCTTTGTGGTTTTGATAGCATCTGAAATACTGTTAGAAATCACACAGCTACTGTTTTGTTTGTGAAATGTCATCTGCATTCCTAACAGTCCTTCTAATAGGACCGAATTTACAACCCACTTGCTAGAAAAATGTTTTGTAATTTCACAAACCAATGAAAAGCCTATAACGGTGCAGAAACACTAACATTCTAACCTTTTTTTAGCCAAATGATACTGCTTTTTTCCCCCACCACAATCTGAATTGTATCTTCCCCAAGGGAAGGAAATTCTTGGTTAGCAGTACACCAGAAAAGAATAGTCTAGATTGCAAACTTACTGCTCGAGGCCATTGTGCAACATTGTGGAATCCCTAGACAACTGCACACAGCGGTTTGTGGATCTTGCTACATTTGGGAAAGAAATTTGCCTTAAAAATGCTTGGAATAATTGATGTGTCCTCTGTAGGCCTCTTGTTATCTCTGTCATCCCTAGAGGATACATGCTGCGCGTGTGTTTTCCACACTGTTTTTGTCTGAGCAGTTGGCCGCACATTTGTTGACTTCTAGGTTGGTGGTGCTGCTGTGTGAAAGCTTCCATTTGCCTCTGATCCACTGCCAGTTAAAAAAGAGCATGGATATTTATCTGTTGCCACACTTTGAAAATGATATCGTAAGAAACTATTTCTACTGAATTTCACCCTCAAAAATGCAACTGATTATTATATTACTTATTGATTGTCATAAATGATAATAATTTTAATTAAATACGTTAATTTAAATGGTACCATATGAAAAATTTTATTTTTTTCTATTTTTAATTTTTTATTTATTTTTTAATTTTCTATTTTTAATTTTTAAATGCATGCAACAGAGCAGTTTATAAATAACAACAATATATATATATATATATAATTTATTTATTTATATTTTACTTGAATTAAATGTATTAATTTTAATGCATTATTTATACATAAAGCTTTTTCATTTTACATGAAACCCAGCATTTCACTATTACCCAGTTTTATGATAACAGCAATAATAATCATCATAAATAAAATGTTTTCCCCCTTGAATTAACAATTTCTTGGTTTTATATATATATGTATGTATATATAGAAGAGGAATGTTATATTTGTATATTAAATACATTTATATCCTATATAAATTCGATAGAGATAAATAACATGTAAATAATTATAAAAAGAAACATATATATAATACTGTATGTGTGCTGTATATACATAATAAATATACATAGTACCAACACATATATTACATAAACATTTGGATGTGACAGCATTTATATATAAATATATATATTTTTTTATAGTGTATGAACCCAGCAATTAAAATTTCCCCAATTTTATTCTCCTAATAACATAACCAGGAGCTTAAAGACACTACAGTAAGAGAGGACAAAGATCTTCATGTTTTTGGGGTCATCCTCATTATAACACTCATCCTCATTTGTAACTGGGCTATGACTTTACATGCATGCAGCCCCTTCAGGCTGACCTATAACCCCACTGTAAAGCAGATTTCCTGTGGTCCTCAACCCCCTGTTACCCTGCAGGGCATTACAGGGCCGGCTTTGAGTGCTCACGGACAGCTGGGGAGAGGGGAAGACGGGGCTGGGAACATGAAAGAGGGGATTGTGACAAGCTGGCATGTGGAAATTATGCAGATAAGATGAAGACAAGGGCAGAGTTGAGCAAGAGAACAGTGATGAAGGAAAAGGAGGAATGAATAAAAAACTTCCTGTTCAAATATTAAAACTTCTCAGAGGGGAAGTAAAGGGGGGGGGAAAGCCATTGAGATGCTTTTAGAAGAAGATTTTGATCTTTCAAGACATACGTGTCTTAGCTTCATTCCCCAAAACTCTTTTCCCATGATTCTCTCATGGGGTTACAGGCTCGTTTTTGTCCCTCATCTGACTTGTGCTATTACACGTATATTCATTGTGTGTGCATCTGGCTGAAGACGTATCAAGTGACTATAAGTCTAATAATTTGTTTTGAACGTGTATTCCAACAAAGCATGTTGCATTAAGTCTTTGTATGCATTTCTAGGCCGTCTGAAGCTGACTGTTCTTACTGAAGATCGGCTGCAGATGAAATGGAAAGAGGCGGAAGGACCGGTGCAGGGCTATAAGGTCCGTGTTCGACCCATCACAGGTGAGACTGCAGTTATTCTTAACTACTTAAGATTACAAACACACAAACATTACAAAGACATACTATTCAAACATAATAGTCAATTTAGTTCTCTTATGCTCACCCAGACTGCAGTTATTATTATATATAAATCCAAGAACTATGGAAACACGGAGAGCTTACAAAGGGGAAGACGCAGGGTACATCCACACAATGAACAGTAAATGTAAACAAACAGACAGGTTCTTTATATACACAACACGTAACAAGGGGGGATGAACTAATCTGTAGGCATGACAACACACAAGCGGGGTGGAGCAGGAGCAGGAGACACTTCATAATACACAGAACGTAGGGATAGAAAAACACAGAACATAGTCCGAGGACAACTCCAGTGCCACTCATGACAGTCTGCTCAGGAAACATTTCTTATTATGATCAATGTTTATTATGTCATATTTTTTGCAGAAACTGTAATGATTTTTTATGATTCATTGTTAATTAAAAAGTTCAAAAGAGCCAAATTTATTTAACAAATACATTTTATTTGTTATATATAATGTGAAATTCAATGCATCCTTGCAAAATTAAAAGTATGCATTTTTTTTTATTGTCATAGCATATAGCAGTCATAACCCTTCACTCCAGGGCAGAATAAATGATCTGCTGCTCTGAGGAAACACCCAGATTTTCTCTGCTACACATAACAATAATTGGATTCCACTGAAGCACTCGATTAGTTTGATTTACCAACAGAATGTGAGATTTCAAAACAAGAAATGTCTGTATTTGTCAGTAAATAAATCAAACAGATAGAAAAGTTACTTATTTTTTAAAGTAGCTGTAATGTTATGATTTATTGTGTTTGAAAATTGAATACAGATTTGCAGATTATAGCCAGACATTATGAAGGGCATTTCTTTGACTCTCTCTCTTTGTAGAACAGCACATTCTTACCCCACTGAGTAAGCATTCAGAACAGGTGAGGAATAGGAAAGAAGGATTTCTGAGCAATGGAATCAGTCATAACCTTAGCTCATATCTCTTCTGTCTGTCGTCTCATCTTGTTTTTTACCACTCTGGTGTGTTGTGAAAGTTGTGTCCACATCTTTCAGGTAAACCTGTTCTCTTTCCCTCTCTTCTTTCCCACTATTTCTCTCTCTCTCCGTCTTTATCTTTGTCTCTCTTATCTCCTGTTCCGCCCTTCTGCTCAGTTAGGTGAGTCCAGACAGGTCTGTTGCAGCCTTGAGAAAGTTCACACAGAAAAACAAACAGCACACTTGCCTCACAATGCTTCAGGCAGAGACTGACAGAAATTCATGAAATCTCATATTAAAGTTTAGGTTCTGTGTAATTTCCCATTGCCCATTCTCTATATTACTGTAATTCACTACTTTCCTCCCCTCAAACAATGCCTAAAAATCACATGCTGTGTCTCATTTTGAAGTCTCATTTTGCCTTCAGGAGGTGACCTTTGTTAGTCGCATACGTCATCAAGTCTGTCTCATTTCATACAAACTACCATTTATATTCCAAAATAAGAAAGAAATTACAGTAATTCATACCTCACAAAGAATAATATGTTTGTGGACTCTCTGAGAGCACAACATTTTAAGATAGGACAGCAACAATCCCTTCACACGACAATCACATGTATATACATTTTCAATTTAATCACATAAAATGACTATTTTGACTATACTCATAAAAGTTATATTTTTCCTATTTACAGTAAAAATTGACTCTAATTTTGTATGTCACATGTTGCTGGGGTAAGGAAGCTCAAAGGAGCACGAAGGAGACAGCTATATAAATGGACAGAATCTTTAATGAAAGGAGAACCAGACCAACACAACCTCTGAACATGACGTGAGACAGGACAAACTGGAACTCATGTACGAGAGCTAAAATAGGGCAGATAATGGGGGGGGGGAGACAGGTGAACACAATGAAGATAATGTATAAATACGTGTTTGGTGATTTTAATAGTATAGAAATAACAGACACAAACAGCTTAATCTAAATCACCCCTTCTTTCTCTTTTCTAGAGGTTCCTCAGCCAGAGCTGATGCTCACAACTACACGCGGCCGGGCCACGGTGGCAGGCCTGGACCCCAGGCAGGAGTATCTCCTCCAAGTTATGGTGCTCAATGGGACACTGGAGAAACTCATCGCAAAAAGACGCTTTACAAGTAAGAGTGGAGGAAAAGAGGATGTTGCTTTGTGGTTGCAACCATGGTTAGAAAGGTCATTGCTAGGTGTCCAAGTCAAAATACCCAACCAATTACTCTTTCCTACCATCAACAAGCTACACAGTCTGAGCTATCATTTATATCTGTACAAAATGTGTTAGAGTTACAATACACCTTAAACTTAGGTTTCCCTTCTAATTTGAGGTGGGGGATCTTCCCAAAGTGCTTTTTGTGCACTAGAAGCAGCAATCGTACGTCAGAATTCCCAGCAGTAACAAGCTGTCATCAACACACAATCATAAAGGACAGAAACAACGCACACACAGTGTTCAGGAGAGAACTGTCTGTAATTGACAGTGTCAAATGGTGGATTCCTGCTGGATTACAGGCTGGGACTGACGCTTGTGTCTTTACAGGCACAAAACACTTTTGGAATTCCCTTTTAAACACAGTGATGTCCCACCGAAAAGACCTCCCTGAAAGAAACCTGATATCGAATGATGAAATACCTGACTTACCACCAGCTGTAAATGTGCTAAAATAAGAACGGAAACACCGGTGATAAATGTGTTTGGTTATGGGAGATCAGACTTTATTCTGTAATAGCTTGATGCTGTCATTGTCAAAAGATGCAGACTATGCCAAACATCTGTGATGCGTTTGGATGAGAGGTTGGGAGAGTAGGTTACTGTGTCGTCCCGTGCAGGTCTGGACAGGCCAGTCGTGTGGTTTGGCTTGAGGGCCAGGCTTGCTTGTCTGAGGGGGATTATTCCATTGTTCCCTCATAAAAGCTTAAGCATCCACTCAGTTTTTCCAAAGGTGTTAATAAAATTTGTTTTATATAGTACTATTTAATTAATAGTTTGCCAAATAAATCTGTAAAATCTGTTTATTCCACATCCTTTCACATTTACACCCATTCTCTGATTTCCTGTCAGTTGATGGGTTGCGTGAGGAAGAGTTGATCCGCAATGGGAACAGGGAGCAGAAGAAGAAAACTCACTCTATTGGCTCTGGGTCTGGAGAGGTGGATGACGTGACGGAGGCTCTAGCAGCCCTTCCCACTGTGCTCTACCGAGAACCAACAACTACAGGTAGAGGATCCACAAACACTGTCTCTTGAGCACCAAATCAGCATATCTGAAGGATTTCTATAGGATCATGTGACACTGAAGACTGGAGTAATGATGCATCACTGGATACACTACATTTAAAAATGTATAAAAATAAACAACAGTTCTTTTAAATGAATAATATTGTAAAATATCACTGCTTTTTTGATATTATTAATAATAAATGCAGCCTTGGTAAGCATAACGGACTTCTGTCAAAAACTCTAAGCTCCTTATGTGTGAAACAGTGTAACAAAACAAAATGAAGTGTCAATAACTGCATTACTGACAAACCAAACATACTTTGTAGTTCCTGCCCAACTGGATGTACAAAGCAGAGGAACCGTGGTCACTCTGTCATTATCAGTGTTTTACTGGTGGAGCTACAGATGTTTGAACTGGCGCCAGCTCTACTATCACACTGTTAAAATCCCCAAAATGCCTGTAATTAATGCTGCTGTAATGGGATGTGGGACTGAAGTGCCCACCTGTGCTGAATGTGCATTTAGAACAGACGGGGTGTGGGAATACAGACACATCACTCGCTATTGTCTAACTGTCTGTGCGTTTTCAGTGAATTAACATCAAACTGCTTAACATGCTTAAACATATTTAACATACTTAGATTTAATATTGCATGTAGGTTAAGTTTTTGATTTTTGTTAGCTGCTGTATATGAAGTACTTTTATTTAGCTGTTTATCTTAAAGGGTTATTCACCCTCATGTCGTTCCAAACCCATGAAACCTTTGTTTATCTACAGAATTTTGGGGAGAACTAACCATTTAATGTCTTTTTACTGCTAAAGAGCCTCCTGCCGTACCTGAACTTGAGCCAGAAGTTGACAGAAACGCCAAAGAAAAGAAAAAGAAGAAAGACAAGAATCGATCCAAGGCCGAGGATAAAAATGAACAAGAAGAAAATGGAGGGAAGTCAGTGAAAGAAGAGGTCACCGACACTAACAAACCAAGAAAAACCCACCCAACTCAAACTGTCACGGGTAATGGCACTCACATTTCAGATTAAATAAATCAATCGAGTGGGCAAGCTGTTCGAGAAAAATCAATGCTTGCTGTTATTGATCTCATAAATATGCAAATATAAATGTAAGGCGCACATTGACTCACTGATACAGGAACATGTTGGGGACAGTGTTTAACAGAGTATATGAGCTGTGTTGACGTTTCCTGTGTCTGTGTAGTGAGGGCTAATAACAGAATTAGGGAAAAACCAGAGTTAATGACACTGTGTTGGCTGTTATCAGGGTCTCTCGTGTGCCCTCAGCAACGAATTTTGTTCCCATTTCTAAAACCACACATTGATAGGAAGGCAACACTGAGAAACAGTGGATGTTTCGACAAAAAGGATCTTGCAAAATCATTGCACTAATTGTTTTATATAGGAGCAGAGATGACTGAAGAATGTTTGAAAAGACCCTTGATTACCCCTCAAAGCAAAATAAAAACAGACCAACATTTGGTTTAAGTTTCATTCCTTAGCGCTGTAATGAAGTGTTTGACTCTTGCTCATGTGTCTCAAGCTGTTTCCACACGAAAGGCGTTTGAATGCAGTGCTGGAGCTCAGGCTGATCTGGTCCTTCTGGTGGACGGATCCTGGAGCATCGGCCGCACAAACTTCAGAAAAGTACGTGACTTCCTGGAGGGTCTGGCTTTCCCCTTTCACATTGGGCCGCAGGGTGTGCAAATAGGTGAGATGTTATTTCATATCATCATACATTGTAAAGCTGTGCATTTCAGTCTCCACATGTAGTTTTACTTGTACTGTACATGTAATGAAGGTTTAATTATTACTGTTAAAATTGGCATCAGTAAGATTTTTTTTGATGTTTTGGATAAAAAGTATATTACACTCATAGTCAGGCTCGGATAAAGAATTCAGAGTCCCCTGGGCACAATATAATTATAATTGCGGGTACATACAAGTCTGTTACCTAGGTATTGTAGACTTACAAGACAAATAAACAGAATAAACATTTTTATTTAATTTTTCCCAAGAACTCCACTTTCCGCCATAAATACTAGGGGAAAAAAAACCTTTAAATAACACAATGTGAGATCAGTAATAAATTCTGCTTTCCTTTGATATTGTGGTAAGAGAGTTGACATTTTAAAAATAACACTTAGTTTTTAAATTCAAATATTTTCTCAGAGAGAGCACAGATACTTTTCAGTGCTTTGGATCTTATAAGTGAGTGAAAATGGCATCATTTCCTGTAATTTCGACAATTCTGAGAGATTTATCCAATTTAAATGAAAAATATGGTGTGAAGATTTGGGGATACACTTTTTTTCTATGTAAACAATTAATTTAAAATAATGTAATGTTGTAGAATTAAGTAAGTAACTATTTAGGGCTTTAATAAATCAAATGAATAAACTGTTGCCAAAAGAAAAGTACTAAAATATTGTGATTGAACATTGATACATGATCACAAAAAAATACACTGAATAATGCAGACAAGAAGAAATCAGGATTTTTAGCTGTTTAAGACACTTTTAAAATAAATTATTATATTGTTATGGACTGCACATCTTGTAATTTATAAAGAACAATAATAAATAAATTAAAATAACAAAAAATATAACCAGATAACCACAAAATATAATGACTGTTTTGTGGGGACACCAAATGTACCAGAAATTATAGAATCACCCATATAAGAATGATATATAATAAATATATAAAAAATGTATGCCCACATGTTTTTTTATGAATTAAATCATTCATTTCAAATGTATTGAAAATATTGCCTTGACATACATAACTAACATAATGGAATCTTTACATAGTACAAACTAGTATCAGGTATTACACACTTTACAATTAAAAACTCTTTTAGTATGTCACAAGTAGCACTTTTTCCATGCTAAATATAAATATAAAGTATTTTATGCTGAACAAATACTAATTCGATTTCATAAGTAGACAGATAAAGAAAACCACATAGAGAAGCAGGCTAACTAAGAACCAGAGGTGGCTTGTAAATACAAATTGATTCTATTTGGAATTGTATTATTATTTTATTACCAACTATGTAAAAACAACTGCAATTTCTTTGCAATTAATTTAATAGTAGATGCTGTTATTACACACTCGATAAAGAGGTTAGATTTGAATTGTGTTGATGGCTGTGTGCTTCACGACCTACTCCACCCAGCAGTTGTCAGAACTGCATCTTTAGCAATCTTGTCTATGTCAATCAGACAATGATGGGTGGAGATCGCATGAATAGCTTCTGCCATCGAGGTGCGCTGTTTGCACTTAGCCTAAATAGACCTTGCTTGGGGCCCCAAGTGCACATGGGCCAGTGTCCATAATAGTCAATGGATAATCCATTATTTGATAAACAAATGTTGTCAAATATTATTACAGTTCTGAAATAACTGTTTTTAAAATTAAATAGCTGTTTTAATAACTATAGTTTAACAGGTAATATATTCCTGATTTTTCAGCATCATTACTTCAGTCTTCAGTGTCACATGATCCTTCCTAATTTGTTGGTTTGCTGCTCAAGACGTAATTCTTATTATTATCAGAGTTGAAAACATTTGTGCTGCTGAATACTTTTACTACATTTTTTAGGATTCTTTAATGAACAGGAAATTCAAATGAAAGAATCAGCATTTATTTAAAATGTCTTTGTAAGATTATAAATGTATTTACTGGATGCTTGTTGGTAAAAGTATGTATTTGTTGTTATTTCAGCATTATCTCAGTACAGCGGCGATCCACGGACAGAGTGGCATCTTAATAACTTCACCTCTAGAGAGCCACTTCTGGAGGCCATCAGGAACTTCAGATATAAGGGAGGCAACACGTTCACTGGTAACTGGACATATTTTACCCAGTATATTTCTTAATGAGCTGGGGTTAACCAACATTCCAAAATCCTTTTTAGAATGTTTATTAACCCCAGGCCATTACGAATTCAGAATGAAGGTTCAGAATCTAATTCCTGATTAAAAGAGAATTGACAATTCAGATAAATGCTCCCTTTTGAATGCATATTTTCTAATAATATAGATTGCTTAAACCATAAACTATAACACAAGAATCTACTTGTAATTTATCGCTCTAAATATACCTGCCTAATTAATGAACAAGCTACATTTACAGCCAAAACCAGTATAACCAATATGTTATGCATCTATCTTTTATCTTTTTTATAATCATCATTGTTCTTGTCACCATTTATAAGCAATTATAAGGGTTTTAGGCAGTTAATGGATTTGCATTATATATTACAAATCTTGTCCAGTGTAAGGTTACTAAATGCAGAGCTTTTGTATGTGCTATAGAATAATCTCAATTTTGCATACATCACACACCATGGCAGTCCAGCAGTGATTCTTGTATGAAACCAGTATGAGAGTTTATTTTGAACATGTCTATATTTCAGGTCAGGCTCTCATACATGCTCTTGAGAACAATCTGAAGGAGGAGATGGGGGCACGACCCAACACCCCACAGTTCCTGCTGCTGTTGACTGATGGGAAATCTCAAGATGATGCCATTGCTGCAGCCAACAGGCTGAAGAATGCCGGCGTAGAGATCATTGCTATAGGTCAGAGCTTTTTTAAGCAAATTACACATCAAGTGTAATGAGATGATTTGTAAAGATGACTGGTGTTTGATAATGAATGCACTACATTTCAAATGTTTGGGATCTGTAGAATTAAAAGAAAAGTCACCAAAGCTACATTTGTTGGATCAAAAATAGTCAAAACAGTAATATAGTATAATATATATTATAAAATAGCTGTTTTCTGTCTTTAGTCTTTAGTGTCATGATTCTTCAGAAATCATTCTAATATGCAAACTTACTAATTATTATTATTTTTTTATTATTGTTTTCTTTGATGAATAGAACGGCATTTGTTTTGAAATAGAAATGGTTTGTAACATTATAAATGTGAATGAACATGAACAGTAGTGTAAATACTGCATATTTAAAATGGCCTTTGCTATAGTTATGTGTATACAAACACATTTAAAGTTTTATCTTTATTTCTTTCCTATTCATGTCCAGGTGTGAAAAATGCAGATGAGGCAGAGCTGAGGCAGGTGGCATCTGAACCGCTGGAGCTGAATGTGTATAACGTGAATGATTTTCCTCTTCTCAGTAAACTAGTGGGAAGACTAGCACGCATCCTCTGTGGCAAGATTGAAGAGCGTATTAAAGCGAAGAGTAGGCCAATCACATACACATTGGTCTTCATTATATACTGATCTCAATTCTGTACACATACTCCCATTGAAATAAAATGGTATATGTCTTTTTCGAGAAGGAATGGAGCGTCCCACTCAGGACCCAGTTCTGTCCTACCCCAGCCCAACTGATCTGCGGTATGAAGGCCTAGGCTCGAGAGAGGTGCGGCTGCGTTGGACCATCCCCAGCAAACGTCCTCAGCAGTACAGAGTGGTGTACCACACCGCTGAAGGACAGAGTCTGAAAGAGGTAAGCCAAGTGTCCCGCACTCGTTCATGCACTAAAATAAAAAAGCAAAGTCTGCATAAGATTCTGAAAAAGATTCTTTCTTCTGAATAAATATACATTGCAACCTTTAAAATGTATGTTATATAGTATACTAATGTGTTATTATGAATTAATTTACTACAGTTGCATCACTGACATTCACAACTCCTCTTCTGTGGCCTCATGGGATAGTAGAAACTGCACACTTTAGATTCTGACCAGAAATAATAGGTCATCTGGGGATTTTTTGCCAGCTGTTTTATGAAAACCTTGAGTTCAGACATATTCTTTTTCACCTTCTGTGTAACAGGGAAGTGTACAATTTCTGGAAACTGCCTAAAAGTTCAAATATCCTAAAAGCTATCTTCCAGTGTCCTTTAAAGATGTTAAAAGCTGGAATTGCTTGTAATATTTCTGTGGTTTAATTCTGAGCACCAGGAATTGAAGAAATGTTGCTTTGCTGGTGCCACCTACAGGATGTTTTCTATGCTGTAGTTGTATTTGAATACCGAAAACTCACTTTGTGTTTTTTTACATGTGTGTTGTTGATTGATTTCAGGTGGTGGTGAATGGAACAGACTCCACAGTTCTGCTGACAGGACTGTCCTCACAGACACAATACCACCTGTCCATCTTTCCAGTCTATGAGAACAATGTGGGCTTTGCTCTGAGAGGCAGCTTTACAACATGTGAGTCTCAAAATGTTTTGTTAAAATCCCCCAGGACCACACTGAAAATCTGGCATTCTAAACTCGGAAGCATGCAGTTTTAGGATTTTGCGACTTAAAAACAAATACTATGGCAAAAATGATGCTGTCATAAATGTAAATGTAAGTTTGTGAAGCTAAAGTACTGCTGAGATCAAAGAAAAAGAGTATTTATGTAATAATGCAATTTGGTCTCCGTTATAGACCCCTCTGCATATCATAATAAATGATCTCTTTTTTTAAAGTACCATTGGCGATACCTGAGGCTCTAGAGGTCACCGCCTCCTCCCCCAGCAGTCTGCGGGTGCGCTGGCAGCCGGCCGCTGGAGCCACACAGTACATGGCCTTATACTCAGCACTCAATGACGGAGAGCCTGATGATGCCAAAGAGGTGAGTCTGGGACATCTCACAATGTGGCTCAGTGTTTCTAATTATGTTACAATGGTTTGATGCCATTCCTGTGCTTTTATTTTTTCGGTGGCAGGTGAAGTTTGGACCTTCTCAGACGGATGTGGAGTTGGTAGATCTGATGCCATCCACAGATTATTCAGTCACACTTTATGCTCTGTATGATGAGGACCCCAGTGACCCAATTACAGCAATCGGCACCACCTGTAAATACAGATTCATTATCAGCACTTTCATAGAGACATATACCTGAGACTGATTTTCCCACTATGCTCAAACACGCTTTTATCCCAGACAAATCTTCTTAAAGGCATAGTTTCGAACAGAAGTCGGAACAAATTCTGATAATCATGTCCAAAGTTTTCCATACTATGAAAGTTAGTCAAATCTGTTTGGCTAACAACATTTTTCAAAAATACCTTTTTCTGTGTTCTTCGGTAGAATGAAAGTCACACAGGTTTGCAATGAACCTTTTTCTCTTCGGTAATTCCTAAAGGAAGACAGGAGAGAAGACCGTCATTTCTGTCAGCATTAATTAGATCTGAAAAAACAGATGGTTTGTTGTCAAGTTTATAATAACAGCCAGTTAACTACATTAACCTCTCTGTTCCTTAGATGTAAAAATAAAATGAACTTAAGTGGAAACTGTCTATCAATATGTGGTGGTAAAATATTCTATAAAGATAATAAGATATTAAGTCTGTACTAACTGCTTCTGCTAGGAAGAAAAAGGCTGAATGCTATTTTGGACATTATGCCTAAATCATTAAATTATTTTGAACCAATTAATTGACAAGAAACTGATTAATAATTATAGTTTAAAAAAATTGCAAACATTTTACTTTTTTGTCAACTCCTAAATGAAACCTCTCAGACCTGCAACTCAGAAGTTTAGTCTCTTGCCATATTAAATCATCCCACAGACATCCCTTGGAAAGTTCTTGACGTCTTTTGCTCATTCCCTCTGTTCTTTCTCTTGTCTGTCTATTTTGTCCAGTCCCCCTGCCGTCTCCCCTAAGTTTGCAGTTTCCCATGGTCAGTCACAGCACTCTAAAGGTCACATGGGTCCCTGGAGCTGTCGATGTTCCTGCACACCGCATAATTTACAGCACCAATCACGGCAGTGACGTCAAGCAGGTGAGCAGAACATCAAATGATCCTGAAATAATTCATCACAGTTTGCGCAAAAATCAACATGGCTAATAATAATAAATGCACCAAATCAGCATATGTTCTATGTTCTCTATGTTCTGTCTGTTTCTCAGGTGGAGGTCAAAGGTGTGAACACGGTGTTGCTGCAGAATCTGTCTTCCCTCTCCAGGTATCTGGTGTCAGTTCAGTCTCTCTACGAAAAAGGCCTGTCCACTCCTATCACAGCCAATGTCACTACCTGTAAGTTGCACACATTTTAACACATTTCATTTTTGTTGCCCCAGTTTCGAAGACTGTTATTATCTTTAATCTTGCAGTAAGAGTCCCAGCTCCCTCAGATCTGAGAGTCACTAACTTCTCCGGCAGTGACATAACAGTGCGATGGGAAGCAGCGGCGGATGACGTAGTCTCTTATCTCATCAAATGGATCTCGCTCAGTGAAGGAAACCTCAGGCAGGTTAGCTCAAACTCTTTACACTTCTATTGATACATCTGTGCTTTTCAGTTAATGTGTGATTTGTAGAATTGGGTGATAATAGGTGGTCATTCATGATATATTACAGTTGACAGTAGATGGGAAGAGTGTGGGGGTAATCTTGGAAGAGGTTGAGGAAGATAAGGAATATCAGATTTCACTCTCCGCTTTATATGCCGATGGCGCTCAGAGTGAGGCCGTGGCCATTCGATACAGCACCTGTGAGTATACTTATTTGCACATGGTACCTTTGATCACAACACATGATTAACTGTATTGCTTCTTTAGTATCTGGAGGTGGTCCAAGTAGTTTGTCTATCTCTGAGGAGACAGCAGTCAGTATGCTGGTCACCTGGGTTCACCCCAATGCTCATGTGCTGCAGTACCGTGTGTCGTACACTCCACTCAATGGAGATGCAAGAGAAAACACAGTAAGTGCTTTTAGAAGATTGAAACCTCTTATTTTGTATTGTCTGTGCATTTCAATTCACTTATTTCCATCTATGTGTCCTACAGAGCATATATTTTTGGAGCAGGTATTATAGAGACCCCTTGGGCTCCTATAGCAATCACTCAAAACCATTTAGATAAAAGGCACTTAAAACCACTCAGCCACCTTAGCAACCACACTGCAATTGCTTGACAACCACACACAGAACCTGAAGATTGTGGCAATGGTATTTGGGCAAAATAGTCACCTTTTCTTCAGAAAGTGTAAAGATCTAGTTCACACCAAACAAACTTCTGATAGATAAACTAAAAAAAAAAACATAACTGGAAAAAAAATCTATTACAGAACAAAATCAGATTTGATAGTGATAATACTAGATGGCACTAAAGTGTGTTAAATTCATGTATTGTTATAATATTAATATCACACTATATGATGTTCATATCATATGATATCATAAGATTTTGTTAAAAGAAATGAATACTTTATTATGCAGGGATGCATTTAACTGATTAAGGCCCGGCTTCACAAACGGGGTTTAGCTTAAGCCAGGACTAGGCATTAGTTTAATTAAGATATTTAAGCAAGTTTTACAAAAATGCCTTAGGAAATATTACAGGGGAGCATCTTAACACAGAACAACGACACTGACATGTTTTAAGATATGAATAATAATAATGAAGAATAATATATTCAAATTTAAATCCAGTCATTTTGAAGTTCCTTTTGATCAAAGATTCCAGACAAAAATGTATCATACTCTTCACAACAAATCTACGGCTAAAGTGTGGTCAGCTTTGATAATAATACTTTTATTTAACTTAAAATTAAAAAAATCGAATCTATATATTTAGTTCCAGTGTCATTTGGAGCTGAGGACTGGAGTAATGGCTGCTAAAAAGTCGGCTTTGTCATAACAGAATAAAATAAAATTTTAAAATATATTCAAATACTGTAGAAAACAGCAAAAAAAGGAAAGGAAAAAAGACTGAAAGAAAGGATAAATTGAAAATAAATAAAAAAGAATAAAAAATGTAAAACTCTAATAGTCTCACTGTTACTTAATTAGCTTGTTGTGTAGTAAATGAGCTGTAATTTAGTTGTGTTGGTTTAATAGGTGTCATTGCCAGGCAGCGAGAGGCGCGTCCTGCTGCAGAATCTGCTGCCTGACACTCGTTACAGTGTGCTGGTGACTGCCGAGTACCGCAACAGAGAGGGCGGCAGTGCCTCAGCCCAGGGGAAGACCAGTGAGTCACACGCACATCTCACTTGTCCCACTTGACATTGGATTGCCAGACAGTGTCTCGTATATGTGTTTCTCTCTCTGCACAACCAGCCAGTCTGCGGGTGAGCAGCATCAGTGTGGTGCGATCTGACCACTCCAGTATATGTGTGTCCTGGAGGCCCGTGTCAGCGGTCAGTGGTTATCGCATAGTCATCCAGGCTCTCAGAGGTAGCAGCTCAGCTTGACAGAAAAAAAGTTCTGAGCAGGTAGTTTGTTTTAGGTTATTTACTTCTCTCTGTGCATTTGCGCTCAGACAAACAGACTAAAGAGGACACAGTAGATGCTGCTAGCAGCAGTCACTGTTTCTCCGAGCTGCAGTCGGAAACGGTCTACCGCATCAGCGTGCACTCTCGTGTGGGAACAGTAGAGGGCGCTGCGGTCACTATCCTTCACCCTACAGGTCAGAATCCTGTTGGAGTCATACATCAGCCTAACAAATAACTGATGTTTGTTTTGCTCAGCTGTAATAGTATGTCATTCTTTCCTAAAGCAACCGCTCCAGTGAGAATTCAGGTTCCTCCTCGCCTGCATCCTGTACAAAGAGAAGGTAAGAGCTTCAACAGATAAGGCCTGTTCAAATCAAACAAATATTTGCATTAGCATACAGTGAAATCAGGATTTTCAATGAAAATCATTCATGCCTTGTACAATGGAAATTGAATGAATGCAAATCAACCTAAATCAATTCGCTTTTCCGCCTCACTTTTGGTGTGGCTTTCTTCAAATGTAACATGCTTGCTTTTTTATTTCTCAGTGTGTCCTGAGACGACAGTCAGAAATCATGTTCTCAAAGGTATGATTATATTTACATTTTCCACTTATTCATTTAGCTAATGCTTTAGTTCAGAAAGTATTGAGATTAAGATGATCGGTTCACACATTCCCTGGAACTTTCTAGCACTATGCTCTACTTTGTAAACTTTGCAGAGCAAATATAGCAACAAAAAGATGACTTTCTCAGTAAGCAACATTATGTCATTGCAAGTGTCAGTAAGGATTTTTTTCTGTTTGCTCATTCTAGCCAGTACTTAATTTTACATTTTTAAAGTTTTAAATATCAGATTTTATATTTACTTATTTTTTTATTTCTCATTTTAAAACTATTCTTATAATTTAAGACTATTTTGAATAAATATATATATGATATATATATTATGTTGTCCCCCTAACAAAGTATTTTAACAGTAGTTATTTTTATGCTTTTGTAAATTTTGCTTACAAATAAAACTATAGGTACTTTCATTATTTACAGGAAACTCCGATATTAAATTTATAAACTCTTACATATCAAACCTGAGTTAACAAGCCATCCTTACTGTTGCGCCTAAAACTGTAAACAAAAAAAAGTGAATTTGTGAATTCTAGGCTTCAACATGATGGAAGCGTTCGGACTAACTCAGAGAGCACACTCTACTATTGAGGGTGTGGCAGCTGAACCTTTCATCTTCAGCACCTTACCCAGTTACACCCTCTACAGAGATGTACAGCTGACCCAGAGCACAGGGTGAGAACACAAAACACACACATGCACATTTTATTAAACAGCTATGTTACACCCTTCATTCAGTGCTCACACCCTATCCCATCTGTCTCAGCTTCATTCACCCGGCTGGCTTCTCTCCAGAACACACCATCAGCATGGCTTTTAGGCTCTTGCAGGACTCACCCAGGGAGCCCTTCGCCCTCTGGCAGCTCACTGACAATGACTTCCAGCCCAAGATGGGGGTGGTATTGGACCGTGAGTGCCTGGACACTTGAGTAGATAAATTCAAAGAATAATGAATTTTAAATCCCAAATTCATTAGATGCTTATACCTTGTCCTTTTATTTAGCTGAGAAGAAGGTTCTGCTGTATTTCAGTCTGGACTACAGAGGAGAGATACAGGAACTGACCTTTGACCAGCCACAAGTCCACTCAGTTTTCTATGGAAGTTTTCATAAGGTTGGTGTGAAAGTGTTTTTGGTTAAAGTGCCCCTATTATGGGCTAAGGTTCATATTTTGGGTTTGGGAGTTCCAAACCACGGGTTGACAGACATGCAAGGTCAACTTTGCCAGTTCTATTATTGCATTAGTAAAGCTTAAAAGCTTCTCTCAAAAATGATAGACAGCAACATTTTTCTAAGGATTGGTCTGTAATGTTTTAGAACAGGGCTTAGTGAAGAGTCAGTTGAGTATTTTGAATGAGGGGGAAAAATACAACATTTAATCTACCACTGATTCTTCTCATCTCTTTAACTGATTGGCAGATTCATTTGTCGGTCAGTCAGGTGAGTGTATCTCTGTCTGTGGACTGCCAGCGGGTTGGCGAAAGGCCCGCACGTCCCCTGGGAACTCTGCCCACTGATGGTTTTGAGATGTTGGGCAAACTAGTAAGAACACGTGGACCTCACAGCGGATCTGCGGCTGTGAGTCTGACCTCATGACCACAAACATACTGTGCAAAGTAATGTATGCACATATTAAGGCAATGTGTATTTTATTTATCTGTAGTTCCAGATGCAGTCCTTTGAGATTGTGTGCAACACTACTTGGGCATCAGAAGACAGCTGCTGTGATCTGCCCTCACAGGTACAGTTGACATATCAATATGGATGGATCTGAATTACATAATGTAGTGTAGGATGTCTTAAAGTAGCTCTTGCGTTTTAACTGAGGCTCTCTATTCTCTAGAGAGACGAGGAGAGCTGTCCTGCCCCTGCTTATGCATGCACCTGCACCACCGATGTCCCTGGAGCACCTGGAGACACCGGGCCACCTGTGAGACTACAGCGCTGCATTTTTAAACTGACACAAACATTAGAAAGCTTGTGAAATCACTGTAATAGTTGTTGAATTAATCAGTGTTATGATAATTGTTGGTCTAATGATATGCTTGTATTCAGGGGAGACCTGGTCCTCGTGGGGAGAAGGGAGAAAAAGGAGAGGTGGGACAAAAGGTAAGGAAACTCACATATAAAGTTGGGTTTGAGCCTACAACCTTTATGTTAACGGCCAGCCCAAAATATTTATACTAACTGTTAAGTTAGGGATAATGTACAGGCAGCCGGTAGTTATCGCAAAATAAGCCCCTTCAGCGTGATACAAGACCCTCCGCTTTGCGTCGGGTCCTGATCACACCGTTGGGAGTAAATATTTTAGGCTGGCAGTTAACATATGAATATATAACAATATAATCTTTGTTGGCGCGGAGGGATTTTAAACATACAAGTAGTACCGGCTATGCGTTATTACTTCGGAGCGGTTATTATTTGAAAAGAACGAACCTGCAAATGTCTCAACTGACCAATCAGAATCAAGCATTCCAGAGAGCCGTGTAATAAGTTTTAATATAATATCATATGATCCGTTAGAAATCATTCTAATATTTTTTTGATGAAAGGGATTTTTGTCACTTTTGTTTCTGTTTTTGTTCCTTTTCTGCATCTCTCCAGGGAGAGGTGGGCCCGCCTGGTAAACCGGGCCCTGAGGGCGGCTTTGGCACTCTTGGACCCGCTGGTCCACGGGGAATAGCTGTAATGGGAAAAGTGGTACGCCTACACTAGTTCTACAGAGAAGATCACATGTATTAGCATTTTGAACAGATTTAAACCATCTATTATTGTTTAATAAGGGCCCACCAGGAGCTAGAGGGGAAAAGGGAGATATTGGAAGGCCTGGGAGTCAGGTGAGTGTCACCAACCATCTCATGGTTGGAGTTTTTTCATTTTTTCTGGTATCTCGTTTTTTTTTTTTAATTTTGTGTTTGTAGGGTTTACCAGGGCCTCCTGGTGCAAAAGGTGAAGAGGGCATGTCCGGTCCTAAGGTAAGTCTCTGTGTGGTTTAGCAGAGTTAAGTGTTATTTAAATGTTCAGTCTGATATTCATCTTTCTGTCAATAAATTGGTCACAGGGCACCAGAGGATTGGAGGGTAACATGGGAAGCCCAGGAATCACAGGTCCAAGAGTAAGACTTAGCCTTGCCCATAAGCATTCTTGAATATTGCATACTGTACATATTTTCACTGCATTTTTTTTACATTTGTGTGTCTACAATTTGTAGGGCTTCCTGGGTATGCCTGGTCATCCAGGGCCAGTGGGAGAAAGAGGGCCATTAGGTCCCGTAGGGCCCACCGTAAGTAAAATTGTGATTTAATATAAAAAGAATTTAAAAATATATAATATATTTTTTAAAAACATTGGATAGGAATTGGATGTTAATTAGATGTTATTTTTTCTCTTTCACAGGGTCTTCCCGGAAGTAAGGGTGAGAGAGGAGAGAAGGTGGGTTACAAAATGACATCTTTGCTATATGCAAACCATAAAATAGATTTTGTTTGTTTTAATAATTCTTGTTTATTAGGGTGAGCCACAGTCTCTTGCCATGATCTACCAGCTTGTTACACAAGCCTGCGAAAAACTTGTGCACAGTATGTAGTATATTCACTACATCCATTTTAATTAAGTCAAAGTAAATGCAGAGTTTAAAAGCATCTTTAATGGGAATCTTGGCCTGAGTAACTGAATATCAGTTATGAGCTTATAATAAACTGCGTTTTAGATGAAGTGCTGAAGTTGGATGCTTTTCTGAATGAGATGAATCGAAAGCCAGTGCCCATCCAGGAACCAGTAGCACCACCAGGAGAGCCTGGGATACCAGGGGGAAGGGGGCCACCTGGATCCCGAGGCCCTCAGGGTCGACAAGGAAGCAGAGGGGAGTCTGGGAAACCAGGGTACCCTGGAGAGCAGGGTAAGCCTTGACATCTTCATTTCTTTGGGGATGGAATCTGCTGGGCAAGCACAACATCTTATATTGGTCTTGTATTGAAATTCTGCATTACGTTATGTAGATATTTCTATGATTAACTTGTAGGCCGCAGAGGGATGCCTGGTGAGAAAGGCTCTCCAGGAGCAAATGTGGTTGGACCGCAAGGAATAAAAGGGTTTGCAGGTATTGAAACATATTTGCATATCACACAGCTGTCTTTCTAATTAGTTTTAAAGGGGTCTTTAATAAATTCATCATCATATTATATATCATTAATATGATTGCTCTTCAAGGATGCATTTATTTGATAAAAAGTATTTATAAAAATCTAAAAATAAAAAAATATGCATAAACTGTGATTCTTTTTTTACAGGAATCTATGATGAATAAAATGTTCAAAAGATCAGCATTTATTATCTGTAGTATTGTAGTGTATTAATTTGTTTTACATCACTGGCAAATCATCAATCAAAACATCACTGGTTTTGTTTGTCTTTATCATCATATGTGACCCTGGACCACAAAACCAGTCTTAAGTCGCTGGGGTTTATTTGTAGCAAAATCCAAAAATACATTGCAT
>JAUMHI010000069.1:8153054-8169270 GCA_032359435.1 Enteromius unitaeniatus
TATCCTAACAAACCATGTATCAATAGAAAGCTTATTTATTGAGCTTTCATATGATGTATACATCTCAGTTTTGTAAACTTTTACCTTATGACTGGTTTTGTGGTCCAGGGTCACATATTTGTTAATATTTTTCTATTGAAAATTGCATTATTGTTATTCTACATAGTTTTGCTTTTACGCAAGCCCAAATAATGTCAATGTAATAATTTTAAGTGTTAATTGCACCATTATTTATTTCTACTTGTACAGGACCTCCAGGTGAAGCTAAAGTAGGGGAACCAGGTCCCAAAGGTGAGGATGGTAAAGTAGGACCCTCAGGTATTCCAGGAGCTTCAGGTCAGCAAGGAGAAATGGGACCCCCTGGTGTATGTGACAGCAGTGGATGTTATCAAGGACCCCAGGCTGCCGGTAAATTGAATCGTGTCATAGTGACCACCATAAAAACCGTGCAAGTTAAAGTGGTTAAAATTGCTGTTTATATAATTTTTCAGAGGATCCATACCCTGGATACCAGCCTTGAGTCACTGAGAAGTAACTGTTTTACTTCAGCACTGCCAGAATCATCTCTTCCCCAGACTTTATATAATAGACACTTCAGTGGATAAAGAGATTCTGCCAGACGTTGACTTTCAGTGAGCCAGCTGATGGACTCTTTTGACGATTTTCTCCACGTGATAGCTGATCTCAACTCAATACTCCTATTCTGAGATCAACAAAGCACTGATCATCCTTGACCCAGTATTCAGCCTGATCTACTGCTTCAAGACTGCAGTGGATGCATGTGCAGAACATTTTTGTGCCGCACAGAGGAAATCACAACACAGACTGTATTTTACAGAGAAGATATTTTGGTAACCAGACAAGGAACTAGTGTCTTTCTGAACAACAGCTAAAATCCGCACTAAGAATGTTTCTAATGTTTTCCTTCTAGTATTTTATTGTATTTAATGCACTGTATGTGTTTTAAATGTATATTGTTGAAGGCATATTACTTTTAATGTTTTCTACTCCTTTTACTGTTTTTTTGTATTAAGTGTTTTTTTTTATTATATGAATTAAGCAATATTTTGCAAGAGCAATACATTTGTTAATATGAAATACACTGTGATATTATATAGTTTTTTTTTTAACATATGCAGAAGTGCTGTCCATAGTATTTTATAGAATTATACTAAGTGAGCTTCTTGTTATTGTGTTAATATACATGTTTTTGTAAACCCCTAAGAAATGAAACTGACAAAGATGAAAAACATTGACTCGCCTGAGATCCATCATGCTGCATCAATGCAATGCTACTATTCACATTCACTGAAAAACAAAATGAAAAAATGTTAAAATACCAATTTAATAAGCATTAACTTCTGTATGTAATTACTGTATCATTTTTCCTAGGTGTGGTCATTACTGCTGTAATATTGCCTTAATATCTAGTCTCAAGACGTTTTCCCAAGTGAAGTATATCTAACATACAACCCTCCTGCAAAGCGATGAAACCTAAGGGCTTCTGACTAAATTCTATATTATATTGACACATTACACAAACAGTAGTTGGATGTTTTTCACTCAGTATTTAAACTGGTGAAATATGTGCTCCGGAACCAAAAGATGGTGCTAGTGTTTTCCACTGACAACGTACCTGATGTAAACATCCGGTGTTTAATACGTCGGAAACGCCAACATGGCGAACAGGAGAGGTAATGCGAAAACCGGGGAGCAGTCTGATAAATACTCTGTTCTGCTGCCGACCTACAACGAGAGAGAAAACCTCCCATTGATCGTTTGGTTGCTGGTGAAGTACTTTGGCGAGAGGTAAGTATGTTATACACAGTCAATGGACGAGAACCTTGTTGGATGAGCTGTTAGTGACAGTCCAGTCACCTAAGATCAAATATTTGGTTTTAAGAATAGCGTTCTTACTCAGACGGCAATGTTTTAATGCAGTGGATACAACTACGAGATCATAGTGATCGATGATGGCAGTCCAGACGGAACGCTTCAGATCGCCGAGCAGCTGCAGAAGATCTACGGCGCTGACAAGATTGTGAGTTGTGCTTTATTATAGACAGCGCATGATAAAAAAAAATAAATCATGAAAATCTGGCATCTCTCATCTTCTTAGCTCCTGAGGCCGCGAGCAAAAAAGCTAGGATTAGGTAAACTGGCTCGCATTTCTTCATACTTCTTAGAGCTGAAGTTGCAGGAATATCGAGACTGACGTTCATGTCGTTTCAGGAACGGCTTACATCCACGGCATTAAACACGCCTCAGGAAACTTCGTGATCATTATGGATGCAGATCTCTCACATCATGTAAGTACTCTTCCATTGGATACTGTTTTGTACCTCCTTCAGAGTAAATCCTGCTATTGATTTCCCACGGCCGTGCTGAAAGTATTACATAGAGTACATGCTAATATTGAGTTCATTATTTTGAGGAACTACGAAATATAGTCAGTTCTAACACTGGGATGAAAAGAATGAGATCATTATGATGAGATCAGTCAAAACTATGAGGTCCAAGACTTATTATGAGTATTACTTCATATCGCCTAACTCCTCTTTATTTTATAATTATGGCTTATACTTATAAGCATGTTTATGCATCACTAAAGAAAACCTTCAGGAGCATTTGTGTACATTTAAGTGTTTTGTTTTCTTCTCCTTCACAGCCAAAGTTTATCGCACAGTTCATTGAGTAAGTTATTTTCTTTCAATGACCTTATTCCACATTTTATTTGCTCACTGTATTGTGAAGTGTATAACATCATGACTGTTTTTATAACATTTTATTATCATTTGTCCAGGAAACAAAAAGAGGGTGGATATGACCTGGTGTCTGGAACACGGTACAGAGGAGACGGTGGTGTATATGGATGGGATCTGCGCCGGAAGCTGATCAGGTAGTGACTGGACGCTTCAGCTGACTGAAGGAATTTTAGACTATGGCACAAGATTACTATTTTGTAACGATTGTTTCCTTTTAGTCGAGGTGCAAACTTTGTTACACAAGTGCTGCTCAGACCAGGAGCATCTGATCTCACGGGGAGTTTTAGGTAAGGGCATGTTAATAAATGAATCTTTGTTTTATGTTACAATATTGTATTATTGTCTCTTATCTTGTGTTCTGTGTTGCAGGCTCTATAAGAAAGAAGTTCTTGAGAAATTAGTAGAGCAGTGTGTGTCAAAGGGCTATGTGTTCCAGATGGAGATGATTGTTCGTGCTAGACAACTGGGATATACTGTTGGAGAGGTAAGCACGCATCTCTCAATCCATACTCCTTTTATAAATCTTATTAATTTAAGAAATAAAATGTAGTTTAAATTATACATTTACATAATAAGACTGTGACTTGAATTGTTGGATTATACTGAATATTTAATAAATGCATTTATTTTAAACTGCATTATTTTATGATTATCTATAAGTGGTCTTGACTGTCTGTTACGCAGGTTCCGATCTCATTTGTGGACCGTGTTTATGGAGAGTCCAAATTGGGTGGAAATGAAATCGTCTCTTTCCTGAAAGGATTGCTCACCCTTTTTGCCACTACATGACCCTTGACCTCATTTGGTTGCATGTAGTTTTGTAATACATGGTCAGCACTTCTGCAGTCGAACTGAAATTCATGATTTCCAAGTAACAAGTTCATTACGATTGTATTTGTCCCATATTAGGTTACAGTAGTGTTTGGATCTCTTTGAATTACCACTTTCCATCTTTTATTTAGTTTGGTTAATTACTAGGCTACATGTTGAAATGTACATTTAAAATGTAAAAAAAATAAATATATATCAACATTTTA
This sequence comes from Enteromius unitaeniatus, assembly GCA_032359435.1. Lineage (NCBI taxonomy): Eukaryota > Metazoa > Chordata > Actinopteri > Cypriniformes > Cyprinidae > Enteromius > Enteromius unitaeniatus. The sequence goes on from JAUMHI010000069.1 coordinate 8,156,857, forward strand.
ATAAAAAGGACCAAATTTGACAGACATGATTATTATTATTATTATTATTTTTATGGCTAACAAATGTCCTCATGGAACCATTAAAGGAATAGTTCACCCAAAAATGAAAATTCTGTCATTTACTCACCCCACAAGTAGTTCCAAATCTGTATGAATGTCTTTGTACTGCTGAACTCAAAGAAAGATGTTTTGAGAATAGTTTGTAACCAGGCCTTCCATAGTAAAAAATAAAAAATACTAAGGAAGTCAATGGTGACTTAAAATTTTTTTTTTCAAAACATCTTCCTTGTGCTCAGTAGTACAAAGACATTCATACGTTTGGAACTACTTGAGGGTGAGTACATGATAGAATTTTCATTTTTGGGTGAACTACTCCTTTTAATGCCAAAAAAAGAAATTCATTTTTAAGAGTGTATTTCATATAAACTGCTTTTTCAAAGCTTTATTCTAAAAAATATGTAGAACCTTTAACATCATAACCTTTCCATTCCACAAAGGTCCCTTATAGTCTTTGAGTTTTATGTTCCTCACACTAAGAAAAAAAATGTTGTGTTTCCATTAAAAGGTTCCCAAATGGTTATTTTGTAAAAAGCCCCTTTTGGAACGTATGTATATAGGAGGGTGCTCAGTGGCACTAAACAAAACAGTCCCTGAGGGGGGTAGAAACCATGTTCAATTGCACAGTTCCTAAATACACTACCATATATTGATCTTTTTAACAGCCTGAGAACCATGTTTGTACATGTTTGAGTGGCTAGATTTACGCTTTGAAATAAACATTTAATGTTGCAGGTTGTTCTTTATACAATACTTTGGAGTTTCATCAAAACTATGCACTTAATTTCACACACCAGTCAGTATCAGAAGAAAACAACTGCCTACTATCTAAGTACTATTGCCATCAGTCTCTTGAGTAAGTGTCTACCCTGTCTTGTTGACATATCCAAAAGGAAATATATTCTTCTCTCTACGGGTGTAGAGTGTTGCGTCCCAAACGACACCCAAACTAGTGTAAGGCAAGGATCTGCTCAGGCGAGTTTGATGCAGCCAACACCAAGGGGGGAATAACTCCAGAGCTCAAGGGCCAGAGGGTGGGGAAATCACAATGGCTCACAGTCAGCAACCCCAGCACTTCACATTCAGAAGTAGTCCCGGTGAGTTGCGCATGAGCGCGGTACAGCGCCACCACCCGAACGCATGCTGCTCCGATGCTGGGTACTGAGGCACTGTATACATCCGACTCTCTGCAGGGGTAGATACCAGATGCAGAATTGACGCATACGCCTCTATCCAATCAAGTTTCAGCCGATGGCGCCCCCTATGGGTTCATTCCATGTAACTGCACCCGGGGGCTGTTTACACCAATGTCGGGAGCATGTAATAAAACACTTTATACGCGCACAGACACACTTGTGCGTATCAGGTAAGCTTGGATGGGGGGTAAATATTGGATTGGTGGACACCTCTCACCACATAACCCCCCCACCCACCGCCTCTCTCCGTCGGCACAATGCTTTTTTTATGCTAATCAAACACACATGTCACTTCCGCCCCTCTTCACACGCCATTTTGGATAGTATAGGTACTGGACCGGGTCGTATTGTTTAAGTGGATGGCGGATTACGTTAATTGCTGTCAATTACACCGTCATCTTCTGGACTGTGCATCATCGCAAACGCAGCTCGCGCTCTTTCTTCCTCCGGGACCCCCGTAGACCGGCACAGACTCTGCTAGATGAGTTGCAGCAGCTCATTCCCGGCAGACAGACAGCTCTGGGTCGGCCCGTGACAGGAGTCGAGCTCCCTCTTTCGGCGGTGTGCGTCCGCCCGGGAAGCGGAGGACGAGGCGCTCGGTTCGGGGGGCGGGAAAGTGACATTACGCGCTGCAGCTAGCGGAGCCCGGGCCAGGTAACGTACAACTCGCTCCCCGTTGTGCGTTTGGAGATCAAAACCCTATCGAAAATTAACCATATTAACTCAATAATTATAACTGATGTAAAGCAGCACACGCTCAGGTGGAAAACCTAGCCGATTGTTCGTGTCACACAGTTTTTAAACAGTTCTCCGAGGTCGGGAATTACAAATAAAAAGTTTGCGTTGATGTGTTCTTACCGTTGTGAGCGTAACGGAGGGGTTTTGATCCTTCACACAGACCCCAAATCTCCTTCTGCACCGCTGTTATATCTTTGACAGTTAGGCTAACTCCTCACGAAAAGCTCGCGCTGCAACAAATCAATCGTTAAAGGGACCGTTCACCAAAGATAAAGCAAATTATGTCATCGTTTGCTCGCCCTTACGTTGATCTAAACCCGTCTGACTTTCTAATATAAGCTAAAGGATGCGTTCATCAGCATGACAGCCCCAGTCAGTTTTATTGTTTGGAAAATGGTGACTGAGGCTGTCATGCTGTATGGTATCTTTTGTGTGTCACAGATAAACGAAAGTCGTGTATGGAGCACTATTGGGTTGAATAAGTCATTTGAGTCATTTTATTTGTTGTTGTCGTTTAATAAAACGAATTGCAGCGTGTGCAGATTTACTAATAACGAAGCAAAGTTGGCGCTTGTAGGATTTGATCACCTTTGACATGTCAACAAACCAAACAGACCAATGTGTGACGGTTATTGGTCTCTAATTGGTCAGTTGTTTTCCTCGTCAGTGTGTTGTCATACTCATGGATTTGTATACTTGATTTAGTTCTATATATGATTGTTCTTGAATGGCAAGTTTGAGTATTTTTACAATACTGATAGTATAGATGCCATTTAGCAAATTGCATGGCTTGAATCTGACAGCTTATGTTGCTTGTTTAATACATGCAATGTTATTTTTGCAGCTGTAGCTTTGATGTTGGGCCTTTGATGAAAAGATTATGCTGAATGTATTTACCAGCGGTATGTTTTTCCTCCTTAACACAGGGTCCGTGTTTTTGGACATGGACGGCCATGAGGCAGTTAATTAAAATGTGACGCATATTTTCATTTTTTGTTTGCGCATGTATGCAAACCAAGTCATCTGTATGCTAGGAGATCATCAGATAACCTCCACCCGGAGCAGACACTGCAGATATGGCTTTCCTCGTACTGGCCTCTGCTGCTGCCTCAACAGGAGGCGCCATTCCAGGGCTGTAATGCAGAAGCCTGCACAAAAAAAGGGAGCGGAAAAAGGGCAGGCAGAACAGGGAGAGGCTTATATAACATGGAGGCAGAGCTGTCCTCTAGCGCCATCTAGAAAGGATGGGAGAACGTCAGTGAGGCGACGAGGAACGCCTAACCAAAGAGAGAGAGCCCCTATTCACTGAAACTGCTGCTCTTTGTTCAAGCAGGGTGTACCGTATGATGCTTGTTATTGGTGACGCCAAGCACTGGTGCAGGTTTTCTAAGAAGGCAGGTCAGATAGCTACGTGACCTTTGACCTTCGTTGAACTTTGACCTCCTTTTTGCAGGGTGCTGTGGGAACAGCCTAATGTAGCATTGCAGTTGTACATGTTTGGCTCTTCATGTACAATATTCATTACAGCACAGATCTGCAATGCTGGTACTGTAGAATGTTGGCCACAGATTCATTGGATGTGTTTGTGTTTTTCAGTTGGGCGATCAGATTTTGAAGTGGTGCCATGCCATAGACATCGAGTGAAGCACTTGTACATGGTGCTTGGAAAGATTTTGCTTTTGCTTTGGTACTACATTTTATTTATATGTGTATATATATATATATATATATATATATATATACACAAAAGAAAGAGAGAGATGCAGAACATTTTTAGAAGAAAGATAAAATAAACGTGCGAGTAGATTTGTTTCAAATAAATTATATTTTGTTTTTTAAACAAACCATATGATGAATTTCCACAAAAAAACTGGCTGCTTTTGAAATAGTAATTGCTTACATTAAAGGTTAATAATAAAAATGTTTACATCTTTAAATTGTTAGTAATAAAATGTTATATATATATATATATTAAAAAACACCAAATTAGCATATTAAGAACTTAAGTTTTTCCACCACAGGAATAATTTATTTTTAAACACATTTAAATAAATCTAATATTTCATAAAATTACTGTTTTTACTGTATTTATTTTGATCAAATAAATGCAGCTTTAGCACAAAAAACTTCTTCAATTAAACATTAAAAAAATATTTCAGACTCCAAATGGTGGTTTATTTAAATTTAATTCAAGTGAATTATCTCATTAAAAAAGAATGCATTCAGTTAATTTTAACAAAGCATGTGAGGTTATGTCAGTTTGTTTGGATCAATTATAGACTACCTCACTACCACGTATCCTTTGTGTTTGGCACATAAACAGAGGTTGATTTCTTCAATCTTCTTCACCTCATGCATTGACTCTCCTTATTCTCATTCACATTTTCATTTGTAGAAGTACCTTTGATGAAAATTGTGTGCCACCATACAAAGGCCGCAAATTGGTTTCCTGTTGTGAAAAGACTCTTAGGAATTTAATTCATAAATACTTTTTGTAAGAGCCAATTCTTATGTCAGTAATTTGTATTTTGTTGCTTAGAGTGTTGATTTGTGTGTAGTATTTTTTTTGTTAATAGAATTTTTTGTAAAAAAAAATTAGAAGCAATTTTGATATTTTTATGTTTCAATATCACTATTTCTTGTGTTTCTGATGTGTACTTTTGGTTATGTTTCTTTAACTGCCACGCGTATGTGTTGATACTAGGGGTTGAATTGATGCGGGCGGAGAAATGAAAGAGAAACAGTTTTCTTACCGTCTTGCTGTCTTTAAGGAAACACTTGTGTTTCAGCGTTTAAAAGGAAATACAAGTTAAAGGGTTAATAACTGTATATCAAAGAACACAAGAACCAGCTGATTTCTTTTGTTGTTTTGATTAATCTCACATTTGTTTACAGACCTTGTGATGAGTAAGAACACTGTTTTTTAAGTGAATACAGAACTTTGACATGCATTCACACATCCACACATTTGTTGGTTCCGGCTTTTGGTAAAGAGATAACGGGTTGGAAAACACCATTGTAAAATATCAAAGTGATATTGCATGGTGTCTAGAGTAAGTTGGCTTTAGGCTGTCTGTGTTTAGTATGCTGTTCAGTTTCATAGGCTGTGATGGGAAAAATGCTCTCTGACTCATTTGTTTTGCTTTAGACCTTCTCCTGTCCTAGTGACCATTTCTCTGATGTAAGCTTGTGTTTATGATTAAGGATTAAGGCATTCAAACAATACAAAATGTCTAGTATTCATTCATGATGGTGATGAATTTATTTACAGGTAGCAGAATGTTTCAACTCCCGGTGAACAACCTCAGCAGTCTAAGGAAAGCTAGGAAGAATGTGAAAAAGGTGCTGGGTGACATTGGCTTGGAGTTTTGCAGGGAGCACATTGATGTAAGTACATTTTTCTAGTTAAAATATCTCAACGGGCAAGGAAGTACATGCTTACTATCATGGACCATCCGAGTCAGTTCCAAATGAGTGTGTTTTTATGTTATGTTCTGTGTCACAGTGTTACCATTAGCTTTGTAGCTGTAAAATCTGTGAAATCAGCTTGTTGTTCTGCTTTGCCATTCATCTTCTAACCTTGAGTCTCAGTGTTTTTTGTTGTTAACACACATGGGGCAGTTTCTTTAGATTATGAAGTAGGTCCATGTGACTTTTGAAAAAAAAAAAAAGCCTGCTTCCCCTGTTTTATTACTGAAATAAAGCTAGCTCCTCTTTTTTTTGATAAATCCACTACTTTAGGTGCCTGAAAAAAATACTACATCATTTTCTGCTAATCAGTTTGTGTGAACTGATTGATTCAGTGCAAAGCAATTCATTATTTCTTTCAGTCATCGTGTGTTGTACAAAAAAGTACATGTGCAAAGTATTTGAAAAATTACTTCTACAAAGACTTTTTATATGTATTCTTTTTCCCCTCCAGGACTATAAGGACTTTGTTCCCAATGAGTTCTACATTAAGAACACCGCATGGGATGATGTTTGCATGTGGGATCCCTCAATGACCAAATCACAAGTGAGTTATAACTTAAATCTTAATAAAGGACAGGGAAAGCATTTTTTCAGTTATCGTTTGTGTCTCCTTTTTTTTTTTAAACCCATCTCTGTTCTTTACTCATTTGTCTTCTTTGTCTTTTTAGGAGTATCGTTCAAAGCCGTTCTGTTGTTCAGGATGCACATTTTCCTCTAAGTTTTTCTCCGCCTACAAGAGTCACTTTCGTAATGTGCACAGTGAGGACTTTGAAAACCGCATTCTCCTTAACTGCCCCTATTGCACTTACAATGGGAACAAAAAGACTTTGGAGACACACATCAGACTGTTTCACATGCCCAACAATGTTGTGCGCCATAACGCTGGAGGACTTCAGAGTGCAGGGGTTGGCTTGAAGGATGGTGTTCGTCTGGATAAGACACGTGATAATATTGAACAAGCAGTGTACTACTGCAAGAAATGCACTTACAGGGACCCGCTATATAATGTGGTGCGAAAGCATATCTACCGGGAACATTTCCAGCATGTAGCGGCACCATATTTAGTGAGGCCTGGTGAGAAGACAACATCAGCCAATGGGACATCTGCAGGCTCTGGTACTGGCAGCACTGCTGATTCTGGTGGTACCAACAGTACGAGCACAGCTATCCACTGCAAACGGTGCCTCTTTGTACCTCGTACCTATGAAGCCCTTGTGCAGCATGTCATTGAGGACCATGAGCGCATTGGTTATCAAGTTACTGCTATGATTGGACACACCAATGTTGTGGTACCTCGGGCAAAGCCTGTGATTATGGTGTCCACTAAAGCTCAGGGTGAAAAGGGCATCATTGGTCTGATGCCAAAGGGTGCAGTATTGACTGGAGTACGACCTTTATCCGCTCAGCAGCTGAGTCGTATTGTTATTCCTAAAGGTAGTTTGAACTCAAGTGGGCATCTATCAGGTGTTCACCTAAAGCAGGGGGCATTTGGTCTGAAGCCTGGCACTACACAATCCTTGACCATTGGGGGACAACAGGTGCAGCTTTCAGTCCCACAGCAGTCCCAAACAAGCAAACCGCAGCTTTCTGCTAGTCTTCGTACTTCAGTTTCTGGATCATCATCCACTTCCATACTAAAGATCCCTCAGCTGAACTCTCGAGTTCAGGCAGCAGCTACTACGGTGTCTTCTGTTACTTCCAAAAAGGGCAACTCTGTCATCGGCACATCGTACACTCAAAAATGGAAGATCTGCACCATCTGCAATGAGCTCTTTCCAGAAAATGTGTATAGTTCGCATTTTGAAAAGGAGCACAAAGCGGAGAAGGTACCGGCGGTGGCCAACTACATAATGAAAATTCACAACTTCACTAGTAAATGCTTATACTGTAACCGTTACCTACCTAGCGACACGCTTCTTAATCATATGTTGATACATGGTTTATCTTGCCCGCACTGCAGGGCCACGTTCAATGATGTGGAAAAAATGGTGACTCATATGAGAGGGGTGCATCCCAATGAATCCGTTGGGCCACGGACAGAATCCCCGCTTACATTTGACCTCACGCTTCAGCAGGGAAATCCTAAGAATGTCCAGCTGATCGTCACCACATATAACATGCGGGATGCCCCAGAAGAATCTGTGGCATTTCACGCACAAAACAACGCATTACCACAATCGTTGCAGGGGAACAAACTAGTTATGCCACCAGTCCCAAAGATAGCCCCAGATGCCTCAGACGCCATACCTGCTAAGGCTACACCGCAAGCGGCTGTACCTTATAAGAAGGATGTGGGCAAAACACTTTGTCCTCTCTGCTTTTCAATTCTTAAGGGACCTATTTCAGATTCTCTAGCTCACCATTTGCGTGACCGCCATCAAGTTATACAAACAGTACATCCTGTGGAGAAGAAGTTGACCTACAAATGCATCCATTGCCTTGGCGTCTACACTAGTAACATGACGGCTTCCACGATCACTTTGCATCTAGTGCACTGCCGCGGTGTTAGCAAAACTCAAAACGGCCGACCTGCTCCATCTGCAAGAGTTGCACAGGCCCAGGGGGCTGGTCTCAAACGGGCAGGTTTAGCAAACTTCGACCAAACTGAGCCAAAGAGGCGGAAATCTGCCACTGATGACCAGACTGGGCATAGCCCACCAATTCCAACTGAGAAACAAGATGAACCTGTTGTCTTTGCCTTGGACCCGAAGGGTTACGAGAATGAGTCCTACGAGACACGAAAAGCTTTCCTCACTCAGTACTTCAACAGACAGCCTTACCCTACTCGTCGAGAGGTGGAGAAACTTGCGTCCAGTCTCTGGCTTTGGAAGTCTGATATTGCCAGCCACTTCTCAAATCGAAGGAGGAGATGTATGCTGAATTGCGAGACCTTAAACACTCGGGTCCTGCTGGGATTTAAAATGGAAGACGTTATAGATTTGCAGCATCCCATGAACTTTGAGTCAAAGTCCTATTTCAAGAACAATAACCATGAACATAAAAGACGAACTACTAGATATCGGATAGGCCGATCTGCCAATGCCATTCGCTTTCGGCAAAAAGCTACAACCAATGGTGACCTGCAGCAGAAGCATGGGACACTTGCAAGGGTTTCCACCAAAGCCTCACTCTACTCAAATGGTCAAAAGGCCATCACAGGGAGCAACTGCAATGATTCAACGAAGAGCACCTTAAAACCTGGAGCACTTGTCAATTCTGAACCAATTGCTGTGGACTCTGACAGCGATAATGAGGAGACTGTGCAGACTGCAGAGTCACTCAGTAGGGAGGAACCAGACACGAATGATCAAGCGGATGGGAGTGACTCTGACATCAGGGAGGACGCCCACAGTGAAAATGGTTATGGGTCAAAAGACTTGTTAAACGAAACAAAACGGCAAAAGGAAGAGTGCCAGTCAGGTATCACAAACAAGCTTGAACAATCAGAGACTCAGTTAACCAAGCAGCAGGTCTAATTTCTGGACAGGGTTATTAAAATGCACATGTATACTTTTGCGTTATGTTCGACGTACACCAACAATGCTGCCTCATTGAACTTCTAGAACTTGGTTACAGACCGTAGCTATAAGGTTCTGCTTTTCCCTCAACTCCTAAAGCCATTTGAGACAGGCAAAAAAAGTCATATTTTACTGTTTGAAATATGAAGATGAATGCAGATTGTGAAGCTGGGGGTCAACTTTTCCTCAGGATAGGGAAAGAAAAAGCTCAACATTTACCAAACAATACATGATTTGCCTTCAGTTTAGGATTCTTTAACACAACCAGAAACTTGTTCTTGTGGCAAAAGGAGTGTTCATTAGAGCCAACAGGTATTCTTGAATTTCATGTTATCACATAGTATGGGTAGTGTATATTTGTACAGTCTTTTAGATATGTCTAAGGAGAGGTGTAGGTGTACTCACTGACGAAAAAAAGATTTGCTATACATTTTGTGCTCACGCTTAATGGTCATGTTCTACTTTGGTTCACCTAGACAATGGATGTGGCTTTGGTGGCTGTTTTTCTTGTTTACTTTCGTTAACAAAAGTATAGCGTTTTGCTAAAAAAATATATCAAAGTATAAATAATGCAAAATAAAAGAACATAATCTCTTGCTTTTGTTTTGCCTGTTAATAACTGAAGCATCTTTTTTTATACATATACGTATTTACCATCTTGTAACTTGTTTTGCTTCCAGAGCAGCTTTTCATACATCAACATCTGCCCTAACGTAAGAGTATGTGGCAGTTAAATTGACCACTGTAGCATTGTGCTAGTAGATTAGCCTGTGTTTGGTTCAGCCTCTGCGGACTTTTGTTGTTGTTTTTTTTTTCTCAACAATGACACTTTTTCTTCTCCAGCTGGGCTTCTGTTGTGACTTGGGATCCAGAATGAGCAACTCTATTCAGTCTAACTTTCTGTATGTTTAAATTTGTGACCTCCAGTTTATGTTGTCTGTTGTTTTTTGTTTTGTTTTTTGTTTGTCCCCTTGATTCTCTTTTACTTTGTCACTGCAAACATTTCTGAACAATAAAGTGCTGTATTGTCCTTCTCACAGTGTTTCTAACCCTGGCCAGTCTGTGTTTTCTTTCTTTTCTTTTCTTTTTTTTTTTTACCTATGACTTTCTAATTTTACTTTTTTGGTCTGCTGCAAACTACTGTACTACTGACTTGTTTTACTTTACTTTTGTGCACTAATATAAAATACAATATTTTAGCATTTAAGCTATGGTGTTCTCAAAACGTCTTAGTTTGCCTGGCCACTGAAATGCTATTTTGAGCTGCCAGTTTTCTCATTTGAACATGAGTGTATGTATAAAGTAATGATGATTTAATTAAAGCTTATAGGCTTCATTTAGTAAATCACTTCCAAGTATACCCACTTTTTTATACACTTTTTAAAAACTAAAATGATTCACAACCTATATTCCTGCTGTAATATTACTCTGAGGGATTTATCCACTGGACTGTTTAAAAGGGTCTCAAAAATGACAAATGGAAAGAGGCGAGGGCATGAAAAACAAAAGCGGCTTCTACTTTTTTAGGTAAGATGAGAGGACTGCGATTGTCCTCAACTCCGTGAAATCAACCCAGATTGGATGAAATCTGTATGCCGTTCAATGCACTCTATACCATGAATTTTGTCAGTGGTGACCCTAAGGTCAATCTCATGTCTTTAAGAGGATTTTTTTAAATGGAGGGATGATATGAAAGTGCATGGTCACTCTCAAAGAATGACCCTTTTCCTGATATTGAAGTATGAGGGAAAGAGTGTGCTCCGGTTATTAGGGTTGGGGACTGAGGGACAGAGGCTGAAAGGAGACCTACAGTATCAAACTAGCTGATGCAGGCCTGATGGAGGCATGTCTAGAGAGCAGTCCCAAAATGGGGGAAGGGAACATGAGAATGTGTATGGGAAAACTCTATAGTGCCCCCTGCAGCTGGAGAGGAGCTCTGCCACTTCAGATGGAGAAGACCTGGCTTTAGCTAATACTGAATCACTGCTGCACATGTTTGTTCAGTTGAAAACGGATTTTACTTACAAGCTATTCTGTGATGGTGATAAAGGTATAGTCAACTTATATATTGTTGTGTTTTTATTGTTCTAGCTATAAATGCATGTTTTTATTGTTATCTAGCTAAATTTAAATGATCTTTCATCATAATAAATCAGTGATATAATAGTTGAAAAACCATCAAAATGTTGCATTGAAATAAAGTGCTAGAATTCATGATTGAGGCTAACATGACAAATAGCATTGAAAATATAAAAATAAAGCTAATTTAGAGTAATAATAAATACAGTATAACGTTTGAAGTAGATCAAAACCTAAAAACCAAGCATGCTTTATTACCTTCTGATGACAGGAATACCTTGCCACCGTGACCTACACAAACTATTCATTTAAAGACATTTTTTTTAAATCACGGTTATTTAGTCTTATTAACATGTTAACATCTTGTATTTACTTGTTAACATCTTAGTTTATTTTTTAAAAGAACCTGATTGAAGTGCATTTATTTTTTTATATAGCTTTGGGTTCTACTTGGAAGTGCATCTTGTGGTGCATGAGGTTTCGATTTGAAAAGAAAGAGAAAAAAAAGAAGAAGAAGTGAAGTCTTTTGGTCATGGTCAGAGCACAGCTAATGCAGGACACAAGAGAGTCAGGGACTGGGCCATAAGGTTGGAGACAGGAGGGAACCACTGTGAGGGAAAAAAGCTGGCAACTAACCATTAAAAAAATGCTTTGAAAAGTGAAGAGACAGCATAAGCCTTACTGAATGCAAAGAGGTCTTTTGACTTCGCAAAACATTCAAGGACTTAGACATGCTCAAAGGTTGCTCTAGTTTAGAGCTGTATAAAGCATGTTATAAAATCTCTTAAAAGCTGCCTCTTTTGCTGGAAAAGCTTGAAAATGAACACCTGTGTCTCTGATTTTGCAGTAAATATCACCAGTGTTATCTTTCAAAAGAGGTTCTGCATAAAACATTGGTAAGACTTTGTGTTCTTGTCACATGTTACATGTACTTACTATAACAATAACAAGAAATTATACATTACAAATATTACAACCCTAAAACAAATCCTAACCATAAAGTACATGTAGTTAATTAATATTACTTAATACTTGTAGAATTATATTGGAACGAGTAGAACTGTTAGAAAATAACCTCTTTTTTTACTTGTTTATTAACATTTTTCAACATGGGTGTGTAGATCCGTTAACAGCTGAATTTATATATTAGCACTATATATTTGTGTTGGAAAATAGAACAAAAAACTACATTAAAATAACAAGAAAATAGGAGCGTGGGTCTTTTATTATTATTATTATACATTTTTCGTGGATCATGCACAATTGAAATTAATTTTGTTAAGCTACGTTGTTGCATTTCCGGGGAACGTCATTCACCGTTACTTTTATGCCTAAAATACTGAAATAATAAACAA